>CM046879.1:482508894-482851394 GCA_025667525.1 Glebionis coronaria | reverse complement strand
CTTTGTTGTCGAAACGAAGGGCTAAATAGGACCAGTGATTCTCTGAGCCGGTCTGGATTTCCAACATCTCGGGAAACTGGTCGAGATAGATGACAGCGCCGATGCCGCTGCTACCAAAGGTGCACCCCGACAAAGCTACACTGCCTGAGGAATCATCCCATTTTCTCATATGAAGTCTATCAGCGGTGCTATTTACTATTCTTTCTAGTTCTGACTTGGGAAGCTGATCTCGATCTCAAGAGAAGCGTGACGATCATTCAAAAGGAGAAGGATCGGACAAAAGAAGGTGGTGAGGACGGCCCGAGGATGGGATTCTGACCTCCAGGAGTGGTGACTTTGAGTAGACCCATAGATCATGGAACAAATAGGGTGGGTAGGCCCAACCACCACACTACACGTATAGACGCGAACCCCCCTCGTTACCGTACGTGCGACTCTCACCGCATACGGCTCGCACAAAGACTCCTAAATTCATCCCAAGCCTTTTCTTCCACCTCTCCTCTCCTCGATCAAACTTGCGTTCCCCAGACGCTATGAAATGGGGGTCTTTCCTTCGCCTATCGTATGTATCGGCTTGGCTTCATACCGAACCAAGGAGGCATTCTGGCGGGCGCGTGCGTGTAGGAAGGCCGACGACTATATAAGCTAAAAGACTACGACTACAAGCCAAGCCGGAAGCTACTCGCTTCTATTCTCGTTGGGATTGGATATGAATATGGATGGGGAATCTATAGATCGTAGTAGTTCGCCAACCTCTCTAACTAACATACGATACAATTGAACTTCACGGAACGGCCAAAGGAGCTTCGCTCGGTTGGCCTTCCTACGCTGACGAATGCCTCTTTTCTCTTCTCTGAAGTCTACAACAAACAAGTGGGAGAGGCAGGATTCGAACCTACGTAGAAAAACTTCAACAGATTTACAGTCTGTCGCTTTTGACCACTCGGCCACTCTCCCCTTCCCCGGCCGAGGCCCCCCCTTCGTAGCTTCTGGCGAAGCTGCGAGTTCATGAGCAAGTGAATGAACGAGCCATGTTCCTAAAAGGAGTGACCATCTTTCCTTTCTTCCCTTTCCCTATCCCTTCAAAGCCCGGTTGGGCGCTAGCGCTTGACTAATAGAAAGTCAGGCTCTTCTGCTGAGCGAAGCTGCGAGCCTACCCTTCTCGAGCCTACAGCAATAGCTTACGCTTCTTACCAAGCCTCAAAATAGGGCTACAGCAAGCAAAGCAAGCTTTCCCCCTTCGTTTGTTATGGGTCGCGCCTCACCCCGCGGGCACTGAATGAATGAAATGAGTGGAGATCTTCCTTCCCCCTTGCAAATTACCAAGAACTTCGTTGCCACTAGTGGCGAAGAAGAATTTCACCATAAAAAAAAAGAACTCGGAGC
Organism: Glebionis coronaria; assembly: GCA_025667525.1. Lineage (NCBI taxonomy): Eukaryota > Viridiplantae > Streptophyta > Magnoliopsida > Asterales > Asteraceae > Glebionis > Glebionis coronaria. The sequence goes on along the minus strand of CM046879.1, from coordinate 482,850,008 downwards.
CTAAAGAGAAGTCAGTCTACAAGAAGCTGGCAGAGCTTTAGCCATTGGATCACATCGATCTATCCTACCTAAACAGTAAGCCTTTTCTTGTTCGTTCTTCGAATGAGGCTAGTGGAGACTAATTCCTTCCGGCTAATGAAGAGACTACTCCAGTCTTCCCATTCATTCCCATCCTTCTTCTCCCTAAGAATTGAACGAACCAAGTGCACCTATTCGAGAGTGAGGAAGAAAAACCAACAAGAAACTTCCCACTTTTGGTGTCCTGCGATTCTGCTAGTTTAGAAACTAAGGAGAAGGACAGGGGGCGCTAGGTCAGAAAAGCGAGAACTCTAAATTCTCCCCAAGTAGGATTTGAACCTACGACCAGTCAGTTAACAGCCGACCGCTCTACCACTGAGCTACTGAGGAACAACGGACTTAAGGAAGCCGACTCTCATTCTTTGGACCAACCTATGACCGAACAAAAAGGAGTTCGTCACCCTCACATACACCGGGAAAAAGGTTACGATAGCAAGCCCCTCCCCGGCCGGAGAGCCTCCAGGACAAGGAGGCGGCGATCAACCATCCACTCTTGAGATTCATATTGATCAATTGATCTTCGCGTCCTGCCAGTTCACTAAGTAGACTCACTCTACCCAGGGGCAACAAAGGCTGAAACTCTTCCTGCCAAAAACAAGGGACCCACTTCTCATCCTAGGAGTTAGCAGGTATGAAATAGTCCCATCTCCGTCTCTCCGAGTTTCTACTACTAGGTAGCACTTCTGCTATTCAATCATAGAATCGATTCCTGAAAAAGCCCTATCTATATTATTACTAAAGCACTATCTATAGGCATTCTTGCTCGTTAGCGCTTTAGTTTGATTGCAGCTAGCGCGCCCCTTTTCTTTCCACTTTCTCTTAGTCAAGCTTTGAAGCCCCTACTGGGATGGGATATTTGAAGAAGCGCAGGTTTGGAACCCTATATACAAGGGGCTGGTCTCGATCCCGCTTGGTGGTGCCCCTCTGGATTATTGTTGACTCAACATTGATTTCGTGCTTGAGTTGGAGGGCTCTACCTCCATCCATCGAGTCAAGTAATTCGCTATCAGAAATTCTTCCGCCGCCTATCTCATGCCATGCTTCTTCTTTCTTCGAATCGGTTCCTAGTGTCAGTCAATCAAGATTCGCCATCAAGGGGGGGAGGACCCACTTTAGGTTAGGCCGGTCTCGTCATTCACGCAATTCCCCCGTCCATCGATTGATCACCCGAGTACGCATCCAGTCAGCGCATAGCGAATGAAAAAAGCGTTCATCCTGGATTCTCTTCCTCAAAAAAAATGTCTATCAATTGATCCCTATTCATTCGGTCAAAGTCTCCACGGCCTTTTCACGCCCCTCTGAGGTGCACCATGTTCCTATAATAATAATAGGGTATAAAGAGGTATCCTTACCGTGGTTTTGACCTAGGTAAAATAGCATGATATTGGGATCAAAATCCCCTGTCATGTATTGGATGAAAGGTCCTAACTCCTAGCAAAGTCATTCTGAACTGTTTTCCCTTCCTTATCTGTTTTTCCCCTTACCTTTGCCTGTCTTGAAAGCTTCTGGCCGCGGAGATGCGGAACATTCTTTGCCTCATCTTTCATGCCTACCAATCACCCTGTTATTTTGACTTCATATCTAGTATTCAGACTTTGCCTCGATTTGGTACAGCTCTCGCTACCCGCTCAGAAACAGTGCTTTACCCTAGATGTCCTGTCAACTGTAGAGCCGGGGGAGAACCTGCTAGCTCAGGAGAGGCATTTCAACCTAACTCATCAGCTTCTTCTTCTTTGAATGAGGAGAGAGAGTACTCATTCCTCTCCCTCTGGTCGAGTGGCTTCGCTCCTATAAGCTAGTTCTCACTTCCGAGCTCTAACTCCTTACTTTCTTTCCCATCGTAGAACTCCAATCGAAAGGGGAATCTCCCCTTGGTCCGCTTTCTCTATCTGGGGTTCATTCTGTTCGTACACATCTGATCCTTCTTTCTCAACCTTCAACTTAGAAGGGTACGAGAACCCGTCATGCCTTCTAAATCATCATTTTAGAATAGAATGTCGTAGAGAAAGCAAGGATTTTCTTCCCCGGCGATAGCATAACAAGCTGGGTCCGGTGACAACATTGGTATTTGGTGGTTGGTTCCAGGGAGCTAGTCGGTTCCTGGCATCCGATTACGAGCTTTATTGATCGGTCTCACTTGCCATCTTCGGCATTGGACTTTGCTTATCTACGATGAAACTTTCTATGCTCGTACCTACCACTTGTTCCTAAATCTTCTTTGCCAAGCCTTCCCCATCAACAGGAAATCTAGTAAGAAAGGCAAGGGTTCTCAACCACGGGAAGGGGGGAGGGGGAAGGATCACAAGGCCAAGATTGAAAGTCAGGGTCGGTGATCAAAGGGAGATCCCTAAATCTCCATTTGAAAAAAGAGATGAATAGATAAGGCGAAGCCAGCTGAAGGAAGGGCGCTAACGAGCAAGAAAACGGATGCGCTAACGCGCAACGGCTTTCCTTTCTCTGATAGAGGCTCGCTTCTTCAATTCAAGTTCAGCTTGCTGCTTTTCATTTTGATAGGAGTAGGTGCTTGCTGCTCGCTCGCTGTCTACTAAATGAGCCTTTACTGCCCGCCCCGCCCCTCTCTTTAATCTTAAGTAAAGTGAAGTCAAATCAATGAAGTGAACAGCCCAACCTCTTTGTTTGAAGCTTTGTTTCACCTAATTCGGAAAGAGAACAATAGACTTGCAACTATAGTATAAGAAGGGGTATTATGCTTATTTTTTAAAGTTACTAAACAAATATGAAAAAATATAAGTTTACACTTAAGTTCATTTAATTTATCTAGAATTTAACTACTAAGTTATATTAATCTCCTCCTCCTTTTTTAAGTTTTTATTTTCACAAGTTTGACACATATATTTTTATGTGTTTTCATCAAATTCCACTAAAAGTTTTAATTTTGACTAAACTAGTTCAATTTTGTCTTTTTCGGACCAATCACATTGCTTTATTTTGCTTATAAGTCAAAATTAAGACATTTGATTGGTCTAATTGTTTTTTCTACAACCTCTACTTTTAAATAGAAATCTTGAAAAATCTAATTCTTTTATTATATAAAAAAATCCAAATACAAACCAAACGGCGAGTTCAAGTAACGATTCCAATGATCCGTCAAGATGTGTACATAATTTGTTTAACCCATTAAAAATTAAATACAATCCCCCTATTTGCGGATAATAGGCCAAAACAAAGAAATTGCACAAGGCATATATAAGCTCAGTAACATAGAACATAATAAGGTGTATCCTACAAAGTTTAACCTCATTATTCAAACTAAGAAGTTTAATTCTTTCAATAAAAAGAACGATGAAAACTGTATGTCAACAGGCTGATCATTTAGACAAGAAAACAGAGTAAATTTTCATCTGAAGACAAAAGATACTATGTCAGTCCATGAATAACCTCAGACTATCATCACTTCGCACGTGACTGAATAAGAGACGCTAGGCTGACTCTCCATCCAGCAAACAACGCTGGAACCTTCTTCTCTACCAATAGAGAAGCCAAGCCAGCTAATCCACTCCCATTGCTTGAAGAAGCATCCTTAGCTTGATAACTGCTTCTAGTCATCTGCATTCCTGATACTCTGAAAGCAATAACCAAACGGTTTTATATCAAAAGATGAGCACGTATTTTAACAGAAATGAAATTCTATACATGTAAGGTAGCAATTTGATTGGAGAATTGGACTTCTTGCGCACTATAAATAAAGATGTCAACTTCAGCAATTGTATAATCAAGTCAACTGAATCATGTACTAGGATATACCATAACCAATGGTTACATCACTTACATGTTGAAAACCTTCCATGAAAATGTCCTCCTTGTTTACACTAACTATGCACGCTAGTCATTGAGATTACACAAAATGATAATTTTAAATAATTTGCTAGTCAAAGATAAATATGTGACACACAAATCTTTTTGTATGAATATAGCTATATGCAATTGAAAAAATGTGAATATACACTGATGATTTTGTTCAGTACACCTCACTGAATCAAACCATTATAACAATTGCAATAGTATATTATGAGTCTTAACTGAGAATACAGGCACAACCTTCTATACAATTTACTGGTAATTGATGGAAGCCGGGAGTGTGAAAGGAATACTCAATGAATTTAGACAAATACGTGACCTGTTTGGGTCATTTTGGGTATCTTCTATCTCTACCGCATAACTAGAAAGTAGCTAAAAAGATAACAGGTCAGATGGGTCGAAAGGTGCGAAAGGTGTATTGCCAATGCATACAAACCTACTAGATCACTTCACATACATATTAGAGTATTTTTGTGATACTATATTTATTGTAGTATTTGACATGACGATTATTTATTTATCGTTAATTGTTTCTAGAACAAAGTTAATCAGGTCACTGAACCTTTTTGACCCTTCAACCCTACCAATTTTCCACCACTAACGCTGACAAGGAATATACATGCATTAGATTTTGGTGCATAAGAGATGCATGCATGATCAAAACATAGCATTCATTTTGTGCTTAGTCTAATTCATACATGAAACAGAGACAAACATCATCATAGAATTATGTGCTTAGTCTAATGCTGCATTTACTTTGGCATACAGGAGTAAGACGTGCTTCCTAATCTCATAAAAATATGGGGATCTGCTAAAAGTTTTAAGCTTTTCCAGAAAAATAGTCTGTACATCATTTATTTACACCTCCTATAAAGGAGCAAGGTTATCAAACAGAGAGAAATCAAGTGCCAAACACAGAGATCATGAAACTTTGTATCATCTTATTTTGATGGGATAAGAATGTTATATTTCAATACTTCGTAAAATATACAGGTAACTTCTAAAATTATATCACAGCCAACTCCAAACATTCAATCAGTGTATAGTCCAAGACTACAAGCCTAGTCAGCAAGAAGAATAAGAGGCTGGTCTAAATTCCACTACAGCTTTCAATTGAATTTTTGCAACTTGAAGAATCAAAATAAGATGATCAGTGGCTCATAGCTACCGATGGTTCGATAATTTTACGTTAATCTAACTAATTGATTTTCTTTTAGGCTACATTAGTAGAGAAGAGCAAACCATATCAGACACTTAAGCAACAAGCTTAACCAATGAGGTAACAAGTACAATAAAGGAAAAGTATCAAATGCTATACATAGCTCTTTTGAGTTTTGAGAGTGTCTTGGATCATTTGTTTCCAGCCACTGGTTCTGCTTGAAACCATGAACCAAATGGATTACGTAACTAGTTTAAAATGCTGCTAAACATTACCAGCTTATGATAAACTATTGCAACTTTAAGAGCCAGATAAGATAACCAGCTGCCTCTAGATAGAGATGGTTAGGTAATTTGCATTAATCTAAAATGCTCAGTTTTCTTTAAGGCTACAAGCTTTGTAGATAATGGCAAACAATAATACAGTAACAAGTTACACCAATAACCGCAATAAAAGAAAAGTACAAACTGCTATATTTGCTTATTCGAGGTATGTAAGATCCTATTTTCCCAGCCACTCTGCTTTAAGCCACACACAAGTTGTTCTACGCAACTACTTTAAAGTGCTAGTATTAGACATAAACAAATAGTTTCATAAGTAACACTCAAGTCCATCTAAAGTTCCCTCTGGTGTCTGTTGAACCATTTGAGTGATACTAAACGAAAATCCAAAAACCATAATATGGAACTAAGAACAAGAAAGTCAAAAGGAATACCTGGATGTGAATGAACCCTCCTCATAAGAAATTGTCGAGAGACCTTGTCGCTGTTTATGCTTGGGATTAGCAGTGCACAAAACAAATACTCTCCCACGACGCTTCACTGTTCTGCAGAACTCGCACATTTTCTTCACTGACGATCTCACCTTCATATCTGCAGGCTGATCCAGTTACTTTTCAGTAAGAAAACAATTTCAGAACATCATGATACATAAATTCATAACTTGAGTCAGATGACGTTCACAATATTGAAATTATTAAATCACAAGATCGCATAGGTTATTTTCTTTCAAGCTAGCAGTTACTGTATTTATTTTAAAAGCTAGCATTTACTGTGTTTATTTTAAAAACACAAAAAAGAAGATCATGATACCACCCCGTTTGTTTTATTTTCCTTACTAGTCTATTACACCTTCCGGTTAAACAACCTGTGTTCCGCAATAGTCCCTACCTTGTCACATCCTATTCTTAATTTACAAATTACTAGCTTAAGCCGCGGTTCTCATTTCCTCCTGACCCATCATGCAAAAGGTACGTCATTAGAGTGAGTGCGCGTGACTAATATAGAAAGTCAAGTCTCTAATAGGAATTGCACATCAAGTTTACGTAAGAATCTTTTCATGAATGATAAAATAAAATCAATGGTATACATCTAAACAATACCAAAAATCCAAAATAGATCAAAGAGCAAATTCCATAGACGAAAAACTGTGTGACCTAAAGCAAGCAACTTATAACTTTAAAACAACAAAGACGTCCAATTGTCCCATAATAATACTGTGGTTACGCCAAGGATCCAATAATAATGATGCACAAAACTTATTCCAAATTGCTTCCCCGTAGCCCATAAATGTGCAGGTTTCGGAAAATTTATAAACAAGTATACACTATACACACACAAGCAACTAACATCTAGCTCTAAGATAACCAACTCACGGCTGTTCAAATTTTCCACATCCGTTGTTAATACTATAAAAATTTGGCTTTCCCTATTCAGGTTACCCAAAAAGGGCGAGTCTTTCAGTCATATGTACGCAGCCTAATAACATTTCCAAAACCAAAGAGGCCCATTTCCAAAACTAAGGGGGTGTTTGTTTTAGCTTATATAGTGGGCTTATTAGCTTATATAAGCTTATAAGCCGAAACCAAGTGTTTGGTTAAGCTTATATAAGTAGGCTTATATAAGGGGGTTTTGGTAAGCCAAATATTTGTTGCTTTTATAAGAAAGTGTGGGCTTACATAACAATAAAACATAAAAAGACTTTTATATCCACATTTAATAACTACATCATTTAATACTTATGTGCTTTTTTGTCATTTTACTTTATTAATTTTAATAAGCTTAAACAAACACTAAACATGGGCTTATAAGCTTGTGATATATAAGCCATAAATGGCTTATATAACATAAGCCTAAGCCCAACTCATAAGCTTAACCAAACACCCCTTAAACATACCCAACCACTCAAGGGTGGTTTGAGTTTGTGTGGCGGTGGGTTCAAACACCATGGCTACCAAATTATTATTTTTTTGCACATTCGTTGTTAAAAATTCTAAAATTATATGGTTAACCGGTCATATGCACGCGGCCTAACTTGACCGTTCCCATACCCGCCCCCAAATCTGTAATAACATTTAGAAAACCAAAGAGACCCATTTCCAGAACTAAACAGGCCCATTTCTAAAACCAAAACCAAACATCCCCATTTTAAGACGTAATATTAGGAACACAAAGAGCACACATGAACATCTATCAATAAGTGTGCTTATAATAAGATAAATAGAAATAGAAATGCAATATTACTGAAAGAAACAAACAATTAATGGAATCAAAAGTATTGAGGTTTGCATACCTGATTGTTTTCGGCTGTGTTTTTTAGGTTTGTGTGTGTGTGTGTGAAAAAGTAGTGTGTTTTTGGTTTTCTGATTGGTTTTTAGAGGGTGTTTGGAAGCCGATACGTTTCTGTTTTTAATATCAAAGGGCTGTTTGGTATCGAAACGGAACTAATAATGTTTTTCACAAAAAGAAATCGAACTGCTAACTCATTTTGTGGTTTTTATAAAAACTACACGAATCCCGCGCATAATAGCGGCGGATAATTAACATAATGACTCATTTTGTAATAAATGTTTCTTGAAACCGAAAGTGAATTTTTAAAAATAAAAATGAAAACGTTCATAACATTCCACGAGTTCTTATGTAGATCGATTCATGAATCTGGATTTAAGATAATTTCGAAACTGGACCTCTTTTAATTTTTTTACATTGAAATTATAATACTTTTTTTTTTTTTTTTTTTTTTTTTTTTTTTTTTTTTTTCTTATTTTTCTTATTTAGGTGAAATGTTGAATAAATTTAACTTTTCAGGATAAAAGTTTCATACGGTATATAAATTTTGTTTTTTTACTGTGCCCATATTTTCAATCATTATATATTTTTCAACATTTCAATCATAAGAATATACCCTTTATAAGATATTAAAGATAAAAATTGTATTATTAAGGATGACTTCGGTACCAATTTTGTTTTGAACCCGTCTTGGTTTAGTGTGTTCGATTTTTTCCTGATTTTAAAAGTTATGTACCGATCCCGTACCGAACGAGATTCGAATATCGGTACCGGTAACGGAAAATTGGGATTTTCTCGTTTTTCGGGAATTTCTCGATTTAGTACCGGTCCCTAATTTTTTCACATTATTTCGTAGTTTCGGTATCGTACCGAACGGGATTTAGGTACCGAAAATCGATATGATTCCAGTTCAGTTTCAGGATTCAGGTCGAAATGCTCATCTCTACGTTACGTATTTGTGATTTTTATAAAAAAAAAAAAAAAAAAAAAAACCGTATTGTATATATTTTGCTGTTTTTCTTTATGGTTTATGCGTCTTTCAACTTTACCGTACTCATTTACATAATTAACGTGTGGTTTGCAGTTTTTTTTTTAATTTACTTTTATCATTTATGTCATACTAGGCGATTACCCGTGTAAAGCGTCAGAATTGTATGGCGGCATATAGTTAACGATGCGATATTTCGAGGTAAGATTAAAACGTAACTGAAATATCGTACCATTTGACATAACATTCTAACACGAGACTTTAATGTGTGTGATAAAAGAATGCATGCAAGGAACTTGTAGAACAAGACATTCTTCTATACTCGCACATAGCGGCGGAATTGCCTGATAGCAGAAAATTAATGATACAATATATCGTGGCAAGATCAAATTGTAATTGTAAAGTGTCGTATGCGATAAAAATGTGCTTAAAATAGTTGACACATGATGAGCACATTGAATTTAATCACATTGAAATTACAGTTACAACTAAGTGTATAATGTGTCACAAGATATACCAAATTCAAAACATAAAAAACTCAATGGTTTGATAGAGGAAGTATTTTTATATAGATGCAATTGCTATTAATCTTACATATTGAAAGTAATCCTCATTAACAATGAGAGTTGGGAAGTACACTCTTGATAGGCTCCTAGCTATTTAATGGTATATTTTCTTTGGTTAGGGGCGTCAACTTTTCAATGTAGAACAAAACCTACGAGAGGAACCACCGGCTTGTCTCCGCTTTAAGATGAAGGAAATCATAGTACACAAAGACAAATATGTATCATAACTTTATTAGGTATCTACTCAAACATTCGACTATTTTGGAGAACTTCAGAATTTATGTTGGTAGCATTGATCTCGAGAGGCGTGAGCAATTATTAAATTTCCATCGTGGCTCTGAGCATTGTCGAATTGAGTTCTTTAAAGCCTCTTCTACATACACATGGTAATTTGTTCTTGCATTTAGGGTTTGTTTTGAATGATTGAATCTTTTTGCTACCTCAAGTGTATTAATATTTTGTGTTAAATCTAACTCAGTTTATTCTTTTTATAACTGATATGTGTGACAGATTGTAGATTGCATGAAGTTAGGACAAGATTTGTGATGGCAGGCCAAAGGAGGATCTAAGTGTTAGGATATACTTCCCTCGAGCTTCTTATTACTGTCCTTATTACTTTTCACGGAATGGTCATGTCTCATCCTGTAACTTTTGTTAAGATTTACTGTCAAGTTTATGTATAAATGTATATCAAGTACAGCCAAAATAACGAAGGAAATAGTCGAAAAAAGTTTGAACCAGCTTTATGTGTGTGTCATCCTTGTGCAGGGCCATGCTAATCCAGATCGGATGTCCCCGAAGTGACAAACGAGTTGGTGTGGTTTTACTTTTAGTCGATGCGGAACAAACAGTTTTAATTTTGAGTGTCATATTCGCATTTTTCATTCTTGTTTCTTATTTAGTTTCTGTAAAGCGTGATGAGTAAAGTCATACACATTCACGTTTAGCAAAATTTAATGACTTTTGAGATTTAATGACTTTTGAGCAATATGAATTTTTGAGACTATGAGTATATATACTCCACACAAATAATCTGCATTTAGTTGGTTTTCTGTATTTCATTACAGCTATCTGAAAGTTGTATCTTGTATGCAAGTAGTATTTCGACACCTAAGTATTGCACATCCGTCTTTGATACCAACCATGCCCAATATGTTTTTATGTACCACCAAAGGGAATAATACTCGTGTTTCAAAGACCACAAGTCGTATCAAGTGACCGGTGCATATTCAAACTGACTGCACAAGTGACCAAAACATCTAACATGTGACTATAATCAACTCATCATAATGTTAAGCTGATATGATGATGGAAACACGTAAAATGTAACCAAGCACACTTTCATTAAATAATACCAAATTATAATGGTAGCCACAAGCTCTTTTACCATTAGGTGACCCATAAGGCCCAGAGTAGTTAACATGGTCACATCATCTATGTATACAACGAGATGTTCAATGCACGCGGGTTGCCGCGGAGATGTTTTTTACGTTCATGTATTTTTGCTTTTGTCAAAAAAATTATTTGATATTGTTATAGTAAAAAATGCGTGTTCGTTTTATTTTGGTATTAGCGTTGTTATTTAAATGAGCTACTCAATACTATTTAAGAAGTGACTAATTATACTCTACGAAAGACTAAAAAGACTCGCATACTACATAGTTTAATCTCAATTCATATCCACGGTTAAGAGTATTAACTGCAGTTAAGATTTCGACTTTCTTGGTATCTACAATGACGGATACCATAGTAAAGCCTTGTGTCCTTCTTTGTTATACACCAAGTCAAAACACTCTATTATCATCTTATCCAAACACCATCCCGCTCACCTATAACCTGTAATCCATTTGTTGATTTAGTGTCGTGTTGTTTTCAAGTGAAAATAGAAGTATAAAATGTATCATACTCCGAATTTGTAAAACGTTTATAGATAAATGGAAAAAAATGTTACCTATCTTACTATGAAAAATATTTATCTAAATCTTTTAAATCGTACTACAATGGTTCACCTTATAGCGCATGTGTGTTCTTAAGGTACATTGGACCGAAAACCTTTATTTCTTAAGGTATATTGACAATTTTCATTTTTACACAGATATGTTGATAAATATATCTCAACTGAACATATTTTTTTAACGGTAGATCTAAAATCAACACATAGATTTGTAAATAGGTCAAATTGTGACATATACTGAATAACCCGAAAGATGACACTTACCTTACCTGCAAGGAAGGTGTCTAATTAGGTGCGGGACATGTGACTTGACTGGTTGACCCGATGGGTGAATCGGTGCATCAGTAACTCGAGCGGGTTGACCCGTTCTTCAAACCCATGACACGTTGACTCGATTAGGTTAACCCGATGTGCTAACATAATTAGCATAAAATACACTTTTCATAATATAAGTATATAGACTTTTGTGACATAATTAGCATAAAATACTCTTTTGCAATTTTATTTATGTATAGTTCTTGATTTATCCTTCAAAAGTCATTAAACTATTATTACCATTTTTTGCAAAATTAAAATGCAAATTATATATTAGTAATATCCAACGTGAGAAAGAAAGTTAGGCTAATATACCATGCTAACATAAAATTTACTATAGATTTTTACGACTTTAGCGCATATCATGGATCTATATTTTTGTAGTTTCGTATCGATCCCTAAAAGCCGCAACTTCTTTCCTATACTCCTTAAACTTTAACAAAGCCGTCGAGCTTAATGACTTGCATCCAAATATTCTAAAAGCTTGACTTTTCTATGTAAAATATGATCAAGTCATTACAGATTTAAATATATTGTATTGGTCTAGTTTATAATCACATCCTACTATATAACCAACAATTGAATTGAATTAAGTCCCAAATTTTACAGTAACTATCTTCAAAATTTTCTGGTTTGGTAACTAACTGGCAATGACTTGGTCCTTCTCTTTCTTTGAATTTTCAATCTCATTTATTTAGTTCATTTATTCTTGTGTCACCCGTTTCCATATGTACATCGTGTAAACTAATCTCGGTGCTGTTTTTAGTAACGAAACGATAATGAACGTCAAACTCCTTGTTTATCCTCATCGAGCACAAATACCATGTCTTGTGCATCAGATGCTAAAATTCTTTATGTGTACAACCCACCAGCATTAACAGCCAGACATCATCATCGTTATTGATAACACGCTCTATCCTACAAAATTTGAAGAGAAAAACAGCAATCATAACGGACCCTAAGCGCAAATGATTGAACCAATAAAGCATAAATAACTCAAATAAAATTTTGAGTTATGGTATGTGATTTGCTATGCTCGAATATGTGATTTGCTAATAAGTAAAATAGACTCCTATATGCAGATTCAAGTAAACAATGGGAATGGCCAGTTGATCCTTCTATATATATTAGCGTAGACCAAGATCGATCCCGAACCAATCATGCTTGTGTCTATATTTTCTTTAACTCCATTAACGATTATTAGTTCAGAGTTGTTCATTAAAAGTAGATCTGTATTGTTTAGTTTTGTACCATTATAGTTTTGTGCAGAAAATGTGGTTTGGCTATTTTCATAATGCAGAAAAATTTTGAAAGTTCATTGATGCATTTTTAGGCATTTGATTCGGTAAAGAGGTCTTTATAATCAATCCGTATAGGGTGTTTGGGATTGCTTATGTAAGTGCTCATTAGCCTATTTATAAGCAGATAAGTTGTTTTGTGTGTTTTGATGAATGTGTATTAGCTTATATAAGTATAAATATCTACTTATATGTTGGTTGATACATTGTTAGTTCTAAAACGTATAATAAACTGAGATTACCTCGCAAAATAAAAACCGAGATCAAGCCTTTCCGGACTGAGATTTTTATACGCACGAATCTCAATCATTGTTCATAAACCTAATATATTACCATTAGATTTGTTCCAAAATCAATCTAAAACACAACCAAAAAAGACATATTTTAAAGTGGGTCACATTTGTTTACCTTTAGTGCCATGTTAATATCAATCTAAAGTATATAAAACATGAATTAAAAAAATGAATTACTGAATTCAGAATCGATAATTACCTTAGACCCGTGGTGGTTTAGACCTGTAGCAGTATGTGTATTAGGTTAGACAAGGAGGTGCGGCTGTGATTTTTAAAGAAAAAGAGAGGCTCGTAGGATTAGGTTTTCAGGCATCCTTAATTACAATCACAACCATTCATACGATCCAACACAACAACCACCCACCGAAGCTAAAACAATTACCATAGCTGCGTTATAAAGAAACAATCATCATGGCTGCCTCATAAAGAACCTTTTTTTTCTCAAATAAAAACAACCGCGCACTAAACCCCCTAGGCTCAAACCATCAACTAAAAACATCAATCAACCGAGCTAATGGCGAAGATGATGGCAATGGCTGATCTGGTGACTGTGGTGGCGACTATGAATTTTAGAGAGAGAAAAAGCAGAGGAAAACAAAGAAGAATGGTGTATCGAATTGCAATAGAGATTGTGGTTTATATAGGGGTAAAATTATGGTTTTTTAGAACTTTGAAATATCTCCGGCTCTGGCATTTGAGTTTGGCTGGTTTGTCAACTCTTTAAACATGGAAACCTAGAAAAAAAGATTCCTATATTTCCTTAGTTATTTCCTATGTTTCCCTTTTGCTTTCAACATTTCTGAAAATAAGGTGGTTGAGAAAAAAGTTGTTTTTCTTTTATAAATGGGTAGAGATTAAAAGATTGATAATAAGATAATATGTAACTGAAACGTTATAAGGCGCATAAAATAACCAAACGTTTTTCAAAATCAACGTGCGGTGGGGTGACATATTTTTGAAACCCGGTTAAATTTACCGTGTTTGGGGTTCCCCAGATAACCGGTTCTCGTGACCTGACGAGATTTCGATTTTATCATATTCTTTTTACAAAATAAAGCATGTAAACTATGCGTATTTGCGATTTAATTTTTATTTTAACATATATTTATTAGTAAATAGTTTATATGTTCAAATTCCATTTCATGATTTTTATATATGCCTTTTTTTAAACCAGATTGACCCAGTTCCGGCCGGTCGATTTAAAAACCAATTTTCATACATTCCTTTTTAGTTTTAAGCTTTATAGTTTACTAGCATGATCCCCGTGCAATACGACGACAAATAATGGTGATTGTTTTTTTTTTTTATTGAATTTACACTTTACTCATCAAGTTTGTCTTCAAACTAAAGTTAAATTTATACAAATTTGAAAAAAAATAAAATTTGATAAAAATATATAAAAATAGATGTTAAATTAAAAAGAATAAAATTTTAAAAAATATGATAAAATTAGATTATGAAAAAAAAATAAATAGATAAAAAGATATTTCAATTTTAAAATAAAAATGTTTTATTAATAGTTTGTTAAAAAAAATGAAAAGATCAGATGAATTTGATAAAAAGTGATCAAATGGCTCAAAATATATATGTTTATGTTTGCTTGGAGTTAGATTTGAAGTTAAAAAGGAAAATATATATATATGTTTAGTTTTAAAATCAAAGTTAGGAAATAAATATAGACCCTTTATATAATAGATAGATATTAACTTCGTTTAATATGAAAGTTAACCAAAATACGCTCTAAGAATCTAAGTTTTGTAAGTATGTAAAGAAAAGAATGAGTAACGAGAAGAACCACATCCACGCCACCATATGTTGTCACACCCCGTTTATAACCATTTGGCAAGTTGAGCTCACAAAATGATTGTATTCTTGTCATAGAGATAAAACACCAGAAAATTCAAATAATGAGAAAACAATATTTTCGTGGGCAGATCATTCTGTTATTGATCGTTGTGATGCATGTTACGTGCTCAAAAAGCTTGGCAGTGGCATCAAGGATCACCCTCCCTCGACATCTCAAAGAGAAGGTAAGTATTTCGTTCTCCGTTTTTGTGTTTTATTAGTATTTCGATGTCCAAGTAAACAACCAACATATGTGTTTTGTTCTCATGTCGCAGAGAAATTGCACATATGCTATAACAATAAAAACGACTTGTACAAAGGGTGCTGATACTTCCAACCATGTGAGCATAAGGTTTGGGGATTCAAATTCAAACGACGTGCTAGTGCGTCATCTCAACTCAAAGCGTGTAAAAAGGCTAGATCCACTTGAGCCGCAAGATCTTGACGATTATCTACCAATAAAGCCATTTCAAGCATGTACAGTAGATCAATTTGAGCACACAAGCAAGTGTGTAGATTTACCCGTGTGTTACTTATACTTAAAATTAACAGGAAATGACGATTGGCGTCCCGGTTATGCACAAATCCGAGTGTTAGAGGGCCCGCATCTGAGTTCGGATTACTTCTATTTTCGTCGATATCTGCCAAGAAATGTATGGCATGGTGTAAATGTTTGTGACAGAAAGGTAACCCCTTTTGGGTTGAAATTCAAGAGGAAATTAGTGTTTGGCTAGTAGTAGTCAAGCAATTCAAGTTCTTGTTCTAGGATGTAAGTCATAAGTAGAATTTGTCAAGTAATGTGCTTTTAAGTTTCGGTTTTATAGTGATGCTTTAGTTTCGATAAATAATACTGTATACGAGTTGCTATACATATTTGAGTTTAAACTTTTTTCGATAAATAATGATGTATGTATACGGCAGGCAATATGGAGGAGTATTGACAGATATAAAGGCCAAGAAAAAATTTCAAGAATAGTCCTTATCGTTTACACTGAAAATCAACTTTCGTCTCTATTTCAAAATAAATGCACCAGTCGTCTCTATCGTTTACAACTTGGATAAAAAATTGTCCCTATCTTGAATGGGAGTTAGTTTTGGCTGTTAACTTTAAAAATAGAGGGGTATATTTGTTTTTTCATTTTCATTAAATAAAAACTTAATAAATATCTTATATATGTCATCAAATTCCTCACGTGTACATTTCTACACCACTTCTTTTCCTGGAGGTAAAAAAAATAATAATAATACAAAAATCATATATCTCTTTTTTCCTGTCATCATGATCTTATCTCTCTCTGCAACTTTTTATCTTTCTCCCCAACCATCTATAAAATATCTATTAAATGTGGGTGTTTCACCATGAATACCACCAACCCAAACTCCATAACCACCGCCGAACACGCCATAACCACCACCTCATTTTTCAGATCCACTATACCTGCTGCTGCCACCACCTTAGATCCAACATACCCGTTCCTTTTTCTTTGTTTTTGTTTGATGAATGAACTAAATGCGGGCCGTCGCCACCTACTAGCCACCATTATCCTTTGAGATTCAAGGTGATTATGGCTGAGATGAGTCCCAATATGACACAGGCTTCAAGGCTAGTGAACTCATGTGATGTGAATCGAACGAAGATGAGCTGAACAAAAACATCTTCACGTAAAAAAAAAAGACAAAAAAAAAACAAAAAAAACCCAAAACTCAAACTTTCGTCACCTACTGTTAATGGGTTTATGTTGAATCAGCTTGGAACATTGGCCTGCTCCATGGCCTTGTTCACCATCTCTCATTGGGCTTTAATCAACCATCAGCCGGTTGGTTCATAAAACATCACAGCCCAACAATCGTCACATCCTCTCATTTCCCAAATCTTAATATTAATCTCCTCTTTGTTCATCAAACATCACAGCCCACCAGATCCTTTCATCTCGTCACAACCACAAACTCGACCCATAAAATCAATCTCAATCGATTATATTGATTCTACTAACAAATCATCGTTCAATATACACCCAACTACAAATCCCATCCATTCAAGTGTTAGCTCTGTAACATCACCACACCTTTCTTGTAAAAAATCTTCCTATGGCCACAAGGAAATATTTCTCTTAGAATTAATTGTGAGTTTTGATGCAAGTGGATAATTTATTCATGACTGTTGTGATGTTTTCACCAAATAACAAGCAAAGATCTGTTGAAAGTGGTTGTTTTATGGGATTTTTTTGGTTTTGTAATCACGGTGTGATTTTAGACGAAGGATTTGGGTTTTTTTTGTGATGATATTGGTTTAGATCTGCTAGTACGTGATGGCTTTTTTGTGTATGTGTGATATGTATAGATCTATAACTGTGTGTGTGGTTGTGTCGGTGTGTTTTTTTTGTTTTGGATGAGTTTTCTTTGTAATAGGATATGGATCTCGGTTTTCTTTGAAAAGTCCAAAATACCCCTCTCTTCATTAAATTTAACGGAGAAAACTAACCTCCATCTAAGATAGGGACGATTTATGATCGTAAATGTAAACGATAGGGACGATCTGTGGACTTAATTTGAGATAAGGACCATACTTGATTGTCTGTGTAAACGATAGGGACCAAACATGAAATTTTTTCAAAGGCCAATAATTTTCTGTCATGCATTTTTCTCTAACCCATGTTAAGCAAAACTTGGGCTTCACTGGGTTGATAGATCAATCTGAAATCTATATCAGGCTCACAATAGATTGATCTTACAGATTTTCACATAAGGCAAAAGAAATATAAAAAAAAGATGCCAAAAGTTTATTTTCTTGAAATAATGGTTGACACCAAGACCAATGTTTTAAAACACGGGTTTCAAATCAACCTGGTCGAGTCACCGGGTCCGGGTCAACCCGGTTTTCTAATTTTTTTTTTTATATTTTTAATAATTAACAAAAAGTATATATAAAAATAAAAAAAGTTCTCGTATATTAAATATATAAATTATTTATCAACCAATATAATATGTAAAAATAAAATTTAATCGCAAATATGTAAAATTTACATTTAAAAAAAACCCCAAAAAAATCAAAACCCGACCGGGTATCGAGAATCGGGTTTACCTGGGTCACCTCAAACTCGGCGGGTCGAGCCGAGTTTCAAAAATGTGAAACCCGGGTCAATATGACTCGTTTTTTCGGCCGGAACCGGGTCAACCGGTTGACCCGAGTTTCAAAATAGTGTTATAGCAAAAACATCATAAAGTCTATAGGAGCATATCCAATGACAAGGTTTATACATGACTTTTCATTATTTGAAAAAGCTATTGAAGACTTTATGCATTCTGATAAAGGGTTTACAAACAACTTTTTAAAAACAAATTTACATATATAAAGTGGTTTATAAAAAAATGATCAAACTATTTTTATTAATTAAAAAGCTTTTGAAAAGCTTTTGTATGACTTTTTAGCATTGAAGAAGATTTAAAAAAAACTTTTGTATAAAATAATAAATGACATAATTAATGTATTAAATACATAAAGTCTTTTAAGACTTTATGCATTAGGGATGCTCTAAAAAGTTTAAGCTATAAAAAAAGTGATGCTAAAAGAGTCAAAGGTGATGTCATGGTCCAAATATATCTCATTTTACTAGAAAGAAGAAAAAATTCACCATGCAAAAAAACTTGGACTGGTATCTACAGCACGAGCATGATGGCGCATTGATAGAGAATGGTGCTTCGTAGGCTTTTTGGCGCCAAGGTCTACCAGCCAACCATAACACATCTGTTCCCATGCTCTTATATTAGGGGCTTTTACATCTTGGATGTAGGGTTGGTTCGGTTTATTAGATTCAATTGATTCGATCATCTTTAATGGATATGAACTGAATCGAACTGAATTCAAATGAGGTTAAACAAATTGAATTTCGAACTGAATAACCAAAAATCGAAATTGCATAATCCAATAACCCGAATTATATAATTTTAGAATACTAGTTTATTTATACAAATTTCTAGCAAAAAAATTTAATCATAAAAAGTTGTTATACTTATAATAGAAATGTTTTAACGTCTATCTATTTATATAAATGAGTTGGGGTTATTTTACAATCTTGTAAATACTTATAAGCAGAGGGATCAATCTGGACCGTAAATTCCTAAGATTTCATACTACAAAAAAACGGGAGGACTAATATTGACAATAATTCAAAAAAAAGGTGTTGGAAATACGTTTTTACGTATTTAGGAAGGATCGGTCACTCCAACGATATCTACGTAGTATGGGCTCGTGATCTAATATGTAATAGTATAACCCACAAAGCCCACATGTAGGGTGAGCTATATATACCCCTCCTAGCATGTTATGAGGGGTTGTTGGTTCTCATTTTATTAATCAAACATTCATTTATCTCATTCTCTCCTTTCTCTCTCTAATTTTCTCTCTCTAGTTCTTCATCTTTCCCCCTCTCATTAGATTATTACAACACATAGACAATCCTAGGATTACGTGGACCTACAATTGGTATCAAGAGCCATGGATGATTGATTTGTTCTTGTGATTGTTTTGATTGATTTTGATGGTTTTGATTTAATCAAGCTCAAATCTTGAAATTTTTGCGTTTTAGTGGTTTAAGTTTATAGAAAAATCTACTAGATAGCTGTGGTAGTGATTTGTAATTTGGTCAAAATCACAAAATTTTTGGTCATTTCGTGATTTTCGGGGTGTTTTTTTAAGGTTACACAGTCTACTCTGAAGATTCTGTTTTTTTCAATTAGTCAAATGTCTGTCGCAATGCCTAGGGTTTTCAGATTGAGATCAATATTGCGATAGTTACTTTTTGTCTATTGCGACAGTTACTCTATTTTGTCGTTATTGCTATAGTTTGTCTGTTGGCACTCACACATTGCGATAGTTGGAGTTTGGTCATATTGCGATGGATAATTAAAACTAACATTGCGATGGATTTTTTTTATTGGCGTTCAAACATTGCGACAGTTGGAGTCTTAAACATTCCGATGATAACCTTGACTTGGTGATCATTGCGAAGGTGATAATTTAAGTTTTGGTGTGGTGATTATTGCAAAGCTTATTCCCAACATCTAACTCAACCCAGACTCGAATCCAAAACAAACCAGATAAATCATTCGACTCGAACACAAATCCGACTCATACCCTCTCGACTTGAACAACTGACTGCCTTCTCAACACCACCTAACTCGATCACTAGACTCGACTCTAACCAACTCAAGACCATCAACCTTGACAAAGACCATCAAGACTCGACCTAGACTCGACACATTCAAGACTTGACTCAACAAACCAACACTCTCGTCTCAAAGACACACGACTCGACACAAACCAACCTCTACTCAAACCAACCTCGACTCAATTTCGCCACGAACCTTCCCTAACATATTACACCAACAGACTCTCGACTCCAATTCAAACTTTCAACCAACAACACTCTCACGACTCTAAAACTGACTCGAGACTCTCGTTCTAACAACAGACTTGATAATTGATCTCAGTCGAAGACCATCATTGATCAAGGACTCACACAAAAATTAAAGAATAAAAAACAACCTACCCGAGATCCCATAGAGATCTTGAAGCCATACTTTATGCTCACGATGTTGTTCGATCTTGGTCAGTAAATACGGATGCATGTGTTTCAGATATGATTTCATTCAATACTAGAAGGATGAGTATACTTATTCGAGGGATTGAGATGGATGATTATTTTGTTACTGTATATTTTTTTTAATAAGGAAGGGATGAACAATTTTGAGTATTAATCGGATTATGTTAATTTGATCTTGGTATCATAAAGAGGTTGGTGGGTTCGTTTAGATGAAGAATTGATGAGATTTAGTTAGCTTATAGTTTGATGTGTTTGGATTGGAAGTTTGAGATGGGGAGAAAAGGTTGCGGCTGTTGGTGGAGTATGATAAGATTATGTTTAGATATTTTTTGGTAGGCGGTGCAAACTGTGTGTGGATTAGGTTTGTTTGACCTATTTTTTTTAGGTAAATCTCATTATATAGCTCAAGAATAGATTGGGTAGTTGGTTATTGTGAGAAAAAGGGGTCGGAGATTACAAAGTGGGTTGATTTTGAAAAAGGCTGTGAATTTTAGTGGGTTCGGGTTTCTATGAAGGCCACGTGTTTCAAACACTAGTAAATTTGGTGAAGTCAGTCCGAATATTTTAATATTTTAGAATATTAGAAAGTATTTTCAGTAAATTTGATTATATAGTAAAGATATTTATCGAATTTATTTTGTTTGGGGTTTGTTTACTTTTTAGTTAAAGTAAACGTGGGTAAATTGACTTATCGGGTATTTGTCATTTTCGAACGAAAGTGTTTAATCGTCGAAAACATTTCTCGGTGTTATCAAATAAAATTTTATAAGAATTTGTTTATGGTTTCTTAGTGGTTTCTTAGTCGATTCGACACCAACAAATTTACTTCATATCATTGCTCGATCGATCATTAATCCTTATCTTCATCGAATTTCAATGGAATCATTGAATTCGACATTTTAAGAGGGAGAACTGCAACACATGTAACTCAAAGAGATCAAATTGCGTAAAAAAACATTAGTAATCTTTCACGAGCTCAAGACACATCTTGCAATTCTCTATCCGAACAACACGACCGAACTTCCAACCTCAGTTCAAATATTCTTTGGCAAAGTGGATAATTTCAAAGAGAAGATTTTCAATAATTTGGATGAGTTACGGTTGCAATTTGAAAGGGAGAATCTTCATGAGGTTAAAGCGAAGATATGTCTAGAAATCCTTCGCACACAGTTTAAGGAATTCTTTGCCTCAACAATGGTACCTACTTTTGATTATTCGGATCGAATCCTTCACCAGTTTTTCAACTTGCATACGGGTTGCCAGACTAAAACCTTTAGAAGTGGTTTACGTAATCACATCAATATACTTGAGAAGTGTATTGAGGTCAGGTTAGTTAATTACAACGAGATACGGTTGAAAAATGGTCAGATTCAAACAATCAAGGAGTCGTCTAAACCATTGCATGCAACAATACCTCATCAACATGAGAGAGAAACACGCTTCAAGTTGCCGTCGAGAGATGATCAGATCTGCCCGGTACAAGAAATGGGTGCCAATTTGGTCGTCACGGTAAACAAAAGCATAGAATCGGAAGGAAAGCATGATACAAGCAGCAAGTCAGGGAATGATATAGACATCTCTTATGATGATACCATACATGTATATGACGAAGAGCCTAAAATATGGTACAATGTCATGTTGTATATGATGTATATGCTGATGAAATGCCGCATATTGAGCATTTCAAACCTAATTATGACAAATATGGGATGGAAAAGAATGATAGCGATACCATTTCTGATTTATCCGATGTGCGTCGTAATGGGGGAGAAAATGTTCAAAATGCTAACAATAATGATAATTGACTTATGATTGCTTCTAATTCCAAGGTTAAAGAGCTTGAAATGATTGTAGCTCAGCAATCTAAAGATCTTGAGGATGCCAAACTTGAATTTTCGAAGAAAACAAACAAATTTGAAACATATTTTGAAAAACTTGAAAAGTCAAATGTTGTTTTTGAATGAAAATTGGATCAAAACGTTTTAGATTCTAAAGCTGAAAAGGATAATCTTTTGAAACAAATTAAGTTGTTAGAATCTAAGTTGGCAGCCCAAGATAGATTGCAGAAAGAGAATGAGACTTTAAAGGCTCAGGTTCAGGAAAAGGTTTTTGCAATAGCGGCTCTGAAAAACGAGTTGTGGAAAACTAAAGGAACTAGTGTGGACACTAAGCTTGAAAAACCATCAATCTTGGGGAAACCGCCTACAAATCAGTCCGTTAGACAACCGACTGCATTTAGATCCGAGCGACCACAATCCTCAAGACCGCGGTTTGCCTCCCAAGTTGATATGGTTCATGTTTTTAGAACAGTCACTCCACCACCTAGGTCTAATGTGACTAAATCAGCTTTTGCAAGACCTAATCACATGATTGCATCTATGCTCCCTAAGAATAGTTCAAAGAATACGTATAGAACTAGTTCAAATGATGTACGCCATAATTTTGGTCTAAGGGAAGCTATTCAAAAGACACAAGTAAGAGATAGCAATTTTAAACCTAGTCAGATGCCTTCTAGATTACCCAACACTGCTAACCATAACATGTCATATCCTAGGAGCATCAATTAATCATCTAGGAATTCTAGATCTTACTCGAACATTAAAGATGCTACTTGTAAAACATGTAGGAAATGTGTCTTTAAGGCAAATCATGACTCTTGCGTCAAGAAATTTCTTCATGAGGTGAACTCCCATGCTAGAATTAAATCCCAGTGGCTAGCTAAAAGCAAAGCCATTGGTAAAGTTTGGCGCCCCACTGGTAGAACTTTCACGCTTGTAGGAAACGAGTACCCTGTAACTAGGATAGTCTTCGATCCTACTAAAATTACTAGGGAGGAAATTGAAAAGGATGATACATCACTTAAGCCTGAACTTAAGGTTTTCTATAAAAGGAAACGTTTGCCAACTAAGACAAGTAAATCATCTCCCCAGGTCACCTCTGGCACAAGAAAAGAAAACTGTGAATCCCCGCATGGTTCTAAGATAGATATCGTTAACCCATATAAAAGCATACAAACTCAAAATGAGAATGCAGGTACCAAAGTCAAGGATCATCAAAAACCAACCGGTCTGAGCTTTATATACCGTTCAACTAAGGACACTCTTAGAGTTTGGTTGCTGAAGAAGCAGATGTGACATTCGTCAAATTTCCATCTTAATTTATTTATGTAGTACGAGTATTTTAACTGTTTACCGACTAGTTGTCGACATGAACGTGTTAATCATTTTGCTTTGCGGACAAAGCCCTTTTTAGGGAGAGCATATGTAACATCTCGAGTATTCGCGAGTATTAAGTTGAATGCAATACACAAGGTTGTGAGCGTTTTATGTTTTGCCGTACGTTTATTTGATATATTTACTAGATTACGTGAGTCTCGCACGATTGCTTTGTTTTGGGATCGTATGTTAAACGGTTTTGGTGTCGGGACTATTCAGTCGCGTCTAAATTTAAACATTGTGAACCGAGTCGAGTTGTATAAGCTGTCACAGCAGGTACAATAACTGAGTATAAACCCTCATTCATTTATATTACCAAGCTTGTCTTACAAGGGTCTCAAAAATCAGTCACATGTCTAGACTACATATAAACTTCATAGTTTATTGCCTCACTAAAGGACAGCACACATGCCTAGTTTACCCCTTTTGGGTATATCACAAGTTAACATTTTCAGATTTACACTAACCCTAGACTAACAATACAAGTTTATATACAAACCCAAAGTATTATCCAATGTCCAAATACAAGTTTATCTCAGTCCAAAATTACAAACACAAAAATCTGCACAAGTCTTTCCAAATACAACTCCTGGGTAGAAGATTAGGTCCAGCCGACCCATACGTCGCGTCGAACCTGCAAAACAGAAAGTCTTCGTCCCGTCCGAACCTGCAAAACCGAACATAACATCCCCATTGTGAGTCTTTTGTCTTTTTCGTCTTTCTTTATGAAGTCTAGATGTGCTTGTTTTGTACGAACCTGCGAATAAACGAAACAATGGTTAGTCATTGAAATGGTCTTATACATTTAACTAAAAACTGAAATTGTTAAACTTTGATAGCTAATACTTCAAACATGTTTATGTTATTACTTTGCTGTCCAACCAAATCAAGACCTCAATCAAGAACCAAACCGAGACCCATGTCCAACCAAACCGAGACCCAATCAAGAACCAAACCGAGAATCAAATCAAACCAACCAAGTTCTTACTGCCAAAATTATCAACAATTATTACCAACCAAATCCAAATGTCTTAACCAAGTTTTATTTTACAGAAACATCCTAAAAACCAGTAATCATGCCGCGGGTATAAAACCCCCAATTCAAATCGAAACCCTAATTATTTAAACACCTTTTTAAACATTAAATTAGTACTTTTCATCTTTCAAAACATCACATAAACATGAGAATCAGTCGAATATATAAAAACCCCCAATTTCATGAAAACCCTAGATCGAATTTTTATTAATTAAAACGTTAATTAAACCTAATCTAAACCCAAACCCCATATTTAATTTAATTAAAAATGAGTTATGCAAAAACCCCCAATTAACCGAAACCCTAATTTTTATAAACTGATTTTATATTGAAATTTGTTTGATTTTATAATAGAAAACATAAATTAATTATGTTTAAACCCGAGTTTGATGAAAACCCCCAAATATTTCAAAACCCTAAATTTATTGATTTTAAATCCGAGAATCATATGATTCACAACAAGTTTATACGAATCAAATGAGCTCACTGATCTTTATTAGATCGAAAATCAAATAAACTCTTAAAAGGAAATAAAGGAAAAGTAAACTTATCTTTGATTTTGGTTATTGATTCACGAAACCGCAAGGGAGAACACATCAGAAAACCAATCGGTTTGATGTGGGGATTAAACCCCACATCTCACACGATCTAAACACCTCAGACCACCACACAAGATTGTTTATATCCCAATGAGTTAATATTAGCCATGGAGAAGGGTGGAACCGATCTAGATTTAAGAGAGAGAGAGATTTGGGACGGTGGAGATAATATCGAGGGAAGAGAGAGAGTTTCACTCTCTGTTATGGGAGTATGTATGTTAAACACGCGTGTATTTACTCCCTCCGTTCTTGTTTATTCCGCCAGTGGACCGGGCCGGGTCAATGACCCTTGGGCCGGTTTTGTGTGTAATGATTTTGGACCCATCTTGGGCTTTGAGTGTTTATTTGTTTAGTTATAAGCCCAAAACGAATTTGGTAGATTTAAGTTATAATTTGACCCGTAAAACCCGACCATTTAGTAAACCGATTTTATTTATCGTACTTTTTCCGTAAATCGTACTTTTCATAAACGTATGGTTTCGTCAAGCACAACTAGGGTGTCGTGTCATTTAATAATACAATTTTTCGTATCGTAACTCGATTCTCATAATTAATTAGGTCGCGGCTAGCGTAACCGTACTCTCGAGCTATTTTATCTTCGTTCTCTTTGCTGAATTTACGAGGTGAGTTTATAGCCCCATACTTTACTATTTTCACTGCTTTTTGGG
Source organism: Glebionis coronaria (assembly GCA_025667525.1). NCBI lineage: Eukaryota > Viridiplantae > Streptophyta > Magnoliopsida > Asterales > Asteraceae > Glebionis > Glebionis coronaria. The sequence continues at coordinate 482,824,005 of CM046879.1, read as the reverse complement.
GTGAGACATTGCTTGATTTTAACGTGTGAACACAAGTGCATTTACTGATTTATATATTAGTCTAAGTCCCACTAAAAACCCAGTTGCTTTGGCCCGTGAATCGTGAACCGTTAATTACTTTTTGTAAGCGCGAATGTAATGGATAGATCTATCGGGATTGACGTCCCTGTCTGTCTTGTCCAACAAGGGGACAAGCGGACACAGTTTCATTTGAATCTGATTTAGGATGTCGTGGGTTTAGGCATCTAGTTTGGGCTACATTTATATGATTATACTGCCGGTGTTGTTAACGCTTCGGTGTCACGAGCTTAGACTGTAATAAATACTTTTGGGATGACTTTGTATCTGTTATATTGTCATCACATTTGGGAAAATCTTGTGGTTCATTAAACATTTCCACTTAACTAAACCTATGAACTCACCAACTTTATGTTGACACTTTAGCAATGTTTTTCTCAGGTATTAAGAAGGAAGATGCTAAATGAGGTCTCATGCATTACCGTCATTTCTTTGAAACAACGATCATTTGTACCATTTGAGAAAACTATGTTTTGTAACCGTATTCAGTTTATGCTTCCGCACTTTGTTAAAACTATTTATTTTATTAATTACAAGTGATCTATTTTCCGGACGTCTCATTTAGAGGTCGTTCTTTGTGACTTTGTGCGCATGATAATCATGACGTCACCACTCCCTTGTCGCCATTATACTCTGATATTTTGGGAGTGTGACAGATTGGTATCAGAGCACTAGTTATAGAGAACTAGGTTGCATTTAGTAATTCTAGACTATAACTGCTCTATGTTTAATCGATTATCATACAGATTGTAAGTATTAAGTATATGTAGATACATAAGTAATAAATGGGATACATGTGAATTAACAATTACGAGGTATATTTACATGGGATACATGTGCAACAACAAAATCTGAATTATGTTATATGGGATACATGTGGATTCAACAATGATTGCTATGCTATGTTAATGTCCTTTTTACGGACTAATTTTATAAGATATTTACACACCTTTATTTTGTTTATGATTACAGCGATGTCTTCATCCGATGATTCCACGTCTACAGGAGCGTACTACAACCGTAGTTCGCAGTCGACCATCAGTTCATCAGTAGGACTACCTAGAGGATCGCCGTCAGGATATCCGTGGTACCGGATGGTTTCAGATGACGATATAGAGAGAGAGGCTGAGGAGGTTCGTCACTCACCGATCCGTATTCCTGATGCATCAGCTGACGATGTGCTTAGCCTAGAAGGCGGAGGAGAGGATGACTTAGACACTGACGTGGTGCAGTCACCAGGTCAGACATCAGTGACTGGAGATGAGACGGTAGAGGAGACAGAGGATGATGATATGGAGTTTACAGATGGGGAAGGAGAGCCAATGGAGGTCACAGACACTGAGGACCCTCCTACTGCATATGCCGCTACTCCTGAGGTTTCCCTAGCACACATCTCCTCATCTTCATCTGAAGACGAAGGAGAAAGGACTGCTATTCCTGCTCCAGCACCTGGTACTCTACCTTTCTTCTATGTGAGACGACGTCTTCGGGGGAGAGCTGCTCGACCACCACTTTCACCTTACCGACCCCTCATACCTTTCACTGCCACTGACAGGCATGCAGCCCGCACACCTGCCAGTTCTGTCCCAGAGACACCATTACTACTACCACCACCAGAGACTGTACCTGCAGTGTACCAGGAGATGCTTACTGACGCTGGTATCTCTACAGGACCGAGAGCTACGACTCCTCTTCCTAGGAGAGCTACGTCGACGGTGGTGATGCTTGGGGCGGCAGATGGATGTGTGTCGACACGGTTGAACAGGTTGGAGGATGCTGTAGAGGCTTTAGGTGAAGAGTATAATGAAGTGCAGGATAAGTTGGAGGCACTGGCGAAGAAGAGTCCAGTCAGGGATGAGACAGTGTTGACAGTATGTGCGACCCGTCTACGAGGACAGCTTCTTACTGTTCTTGATCAGATGGAATCCATGCCGAACGCTCGTCTTGAGGAGATTGAGAGCCTGATGACCCGTTGGGGAGTAGAGCCATTGGTGGAGACAGGCGGACTAGAGGCACCAGTGGATGACCCTGTTGCAGACTTGGATAAGAGGTTTAGAGCCGCTTGTCATGACACCGATGTTAGATTGAGAGATTCCCAGGCTCGTGAGCTAGTGGTTGAGAGGAGGTTAGCAGAGTTGGAGAAGGAGCTTCATCAGCGCCGTGAGGGCACTAGTTAGATTTATCTTGTACCATCGACCTATCCCTGTATGACCACTAAGCTTTGAAGTTTGTCTTAGCTAGTTGGTATTTTATTTTATTATGACAAACTATGATGTACTATCAAAAGATTCTATGAATGATATTATGAGTTGCAAAAATTGTGAGATCATTATATATTATTATATCCTGGAGCATTTCATGATTGTGTTGTGTGTGCCATGCATGTTATGTCTGGCAAACTCATTATCCTATTACCTTGTTAGATTATGGCGCCAGTTAGAAGATCCGAAACGCAGAATCCGCCAGCCGCTACCGGTGGAATCGACACCGCCATGTTAAGCCAAATGATAGCCGAACGAGTGGCCGAGGCACTCGCGACCGCTGAAGCAAATCGTACAGCTAGCACACAGGAGGAGACCAACCAAGGAGCTACTAATGCTATTGCACGTACTTGTACCTACAAGGAATTTCGTGCAGTTACGCAAGTAAGTTTCCGAGGTACTGAAGGAGCAGTAGGATTAACCAGATGGTTTGAGAAGCTAGAATCCCAATTTGGGATTAGCAATGTCGCTGAAGCCGACAAGGTGAAGTTTGCGTCAAGCACGTTAGTGGATGGTGCTTTGACTTGGTGGAACGTCTATGCTCGTGCAGTGACCATCGACGTTGCCCAAGCGACGCCCTGGAGTGAATTTAAAGCTATGTTTGTGAGGAAATACTGCCCACGAAATGAAGTCAAGCAGATGGAAGTTGAGCTGTGGAACCTAAAGGTCAAGGGTACTGCTCTTACTGCTTACAATCAGCGCTTTCAAGAGCTGATTTTGTTATGTCCTGAAATGGTGCCCAACGATGACCGATTGTTGGAGCGCTACATTGAAGGACTACCTTTGAGCATCAAAGGGAACGTGACTTCATCCAAGCCGACTGATTTGCACGAGGCAATCGACATGGCTCAAAGTCTGATGTACCAAGTGGTACAGGAGTTGGGAGAAAATACTGGGGATAAAAGGAAGTGGTCTGGCAACCACTACAACAACAATACCAACAACAGCAACAACCCAAGCAACTACAACCAGAACAAGCGACAAGAAGTAGCAAGAGTGTTCACTGCTGGACAAGGAAATACTGGGAACTACGCTGGAAGACTACCTTTCTACGGAAAATGTGGCCGACACCACGAAGGAGCATGTCCCCCTACGTGCTACAATTGTGGGAAGGCGGGACATAAGGCAAAGGAATGCCGAGCACCACCTCGTTCTACTAATCAAAGAGGACCTGGAATGCAAGGTGGCCAAGGAGCAAATGTCACTTGCTTTGGATGTGGAGAGAAGGGTCACTACAAGAACAAATGTCCAAGCAGTGGGAACCAAGGTCGTAGTAACCAGATTCGAGGGAATCAAAATCAGAACCAAGGGAACCAGAAACAGAATCAAGGGAACCGAGGAGGGAATAACCGAGCCACAACTAGTACTCCTGGAGGATTCACGGCACCTAGCAAAGTGTATCATCTGTGCTGAAGCTGCTGTGCAAGACAACAATGTTGTGACTGGTACGTTTCTAGTCAATAACAACTATGCTTCAGTACTATTTGATTCTGGTGCGGATAGGAGTTTTGTGTCGTCTATATTTAGTGAACGCCTAAATGTTACCCCTACTGCGTTAGACGTTAAGTATAATGTAGAATTAGCCGATGGAAAGTCAGTAACCACCGACGTTATTCTGAAAGGATGTAGTGTAAGACTACAAGGTCGTTCGTTTAGTATCGACCTACTCCCTATAGAATTGGGAAGTTTTGACGTCATCATTGGAATGGATTGGATGTCGAAGCATCACGCGGAGATTGTATGTCATGAGAAGTGTGTCCGTGTTCCTTATGGAAACGACGTACTCATCATACAAGGCGAAAGAAGTGGTGTGAAGAATGGATCAAGATTGGAAGTCATCTCATGTATCAGGACTCAAAGATACATTGAGAAGGGATGTCCGGTATTCTTGGTTCAAGTAACACAAAAGGAAGGAGAAGAAGATCGCGAGAAGAAAGTAGAAGATGAACCGATCGTTAGAGACTTTCCGGACGTATTCCCAGAGGATTTACCCGGACTACCACCAGCACGACAAGTGGAGTTTCACATCGAACTTACACCAGGAGCCGCGCCTGTTGCTAGAGCCCCATACCGTGTAGCACCGGCCGAGATGACAGAGTTAGCTGAACAGATAAAGGAACTTTCTGACAAAGGCTTCATTAGACCAAGTTCCTCACCTTGGGGAGCGCCGATCTTATTTGTCAAAAAGAAAGATGGATCCTTTAGAATGTGTATCGATTACCGAGAATTGAATAAGCTGACGATAAAGAACCGCTACCCATTGCCGAGGATTGACGATCTTTTCGACCAATTGCAAGGATCTAGCATATACTCGAAGATCGATTTAAGGTCAGGATATCATCAACTAAGGGTTAGAGAGGAAGACGTTCATAAAACGGCTTTTAGAACCCGGTACGGACACTACGAGTTCCAAGTTATGCCTTTCGGTTTGACAAACGCACCTGCGGTATTCATGGATCTCATGAACCGAGTTTGCAAACCATACTTGGACAAGTTTGTGATTGTATTTATCGATGACATCCTTATCTATTCTCGTAATGAAGAGGAGCACAAGGAGCATTTGAGGACCATATTAGAACTGCTAAGGAAGGAGAAGTTATATGCAAAGTTTTCCAAATGTGAGTTTTGGATAAACACAGTGCAATTCCTTGGGCATGTGATCGACAGCAGTGGTATTCACGTTGATCCTGCTAAGATCGAGGCTGTAAAGGATTGGGCGACTCCAACAACACCCACGGAGATCCGTCAATTTTTAGGTCTTGCTGGTTACTATAGGAGATTCATTGAAGGTTTCTCCAAGATAGCTAAACCAATGACGGAATTGACTCAAAAGGATAAGAAGTTTGAGTGGAAGGAAGATCAAGATTTGGCATTCCAGACGTTGAAGCAGATGTTGTGTGAAGCACCTATACTAGCCCTACCTGAGGGTAATGAAGACTTTGTGGTGTATTGTGATGCATCCATAAAAGGGTTAGGTGCAGTACTGATGCAAAGGACTAAGGTCATAGCTTACGCATCAAGACAACTAAAAGTGCACGAGAAGAACTACACAACTCATGACCTAGAGTTGGGAGCAGTGGTGTTTGCCTTGAAGATTTGGAGGCACTACCTTTATGGTACTAAGTGTGTTGTATTCACTGATCATAAGAGTCTACAACATATTTTGAACCAAAAGGAACTCAACATGAGACAACGACATTGGCTAGAGTTGCTCAGTGATTACGATTGCGAGATCCGTTATCACCCAGGCAAGGCAAATGTCGTGGCCGACGCTTTGAGTCGAAAGGAGAGAGTTCTTAGGGTGAAGGCTTTGATGATGACCATTGACTTAGACCTTCCATCCTTAATTCTCAAGACTCAGAAAGAAGCAGTCGAGGAAGAAATTCTCAAGACTGAAGATGTTGGAGGAATGATAAAGAAGTTGGAAGCACGTTCGGATGGAACGTTATGCCTTGATAATAGGAGTTGGTTACCATGCCATGGTGACCTACGATCCTTGATTATGCATGAGTCGCATAAGTCAAAGTACTCCATACATCCGGGATCTGATAAAATGTATCATGATCTGAAGATGTTATATTGGTGGCCGAACATGAAAGCGGATATTGCGACATACGTTAGCAAGTGTTTGACTTGTGCCAAAGTCAAAGCCGAACATATGAAACCATCAGGATTATTGGTCCAACCCGAACTGCCAGAATGGAAGTGGGAGAGGATCACTATGGATTTCATTACCAAGCTACCAAAGACCGCAGCCGGAATCGACACGATTTGGGTAATCGTCGACCGACTCACCAAATCGGCTCATTTCCTACCCATCAAGGAGACTGATGGAATGGATAAGTTAGCAAGGACGTACTTGGAGGAAGTAGTCACGAAGCACGGTGTGCCTGTGTCTATAATCTCCGACCGAGACAGCCGATTTACTTCGCAGTTTTGGAAGTCACTGCAAAAGGCGTTGGGAACGCAGTTGGATATGAGCACTGCGTATCATCCCCAAACTGACGGTCAAAGTGAACGGACCATTCAAACCCTAGAAGATATGCTGAGAGCTTGTGTGATTGACTTTGGAAATAGATGGGATAGACACCTACCTCTGGTGGAATTCTCATACAACAATAGTTATCACACTAGCATTAAGGCAGCGCCGTTCGAAGCACTGTATGGTAGGAAGTGCCGTTCACCCGTGTGTTGGGCAGAGGTCGGTGAAGCACAACTCACTGGACCTGAGATCATACACGAGACTACTGAGAAGATCTTTAAGATTAAGAGCCGTATGCAAGCCGCAAGAGATCGACAGAAGAGTTATGCTGATATGAGACGCAAACCTCTTGAGTTTGAAGTTGGTGATAAAGTTATGTTAAAGGTCTCACCTTGGAAAGGTGTGATTCGCTTTGGAAAGCGTGGAAAGTTAAACCCTCGTTACATTGGACCCTTCAAGATTATAGAGAGGATTGGTCCCGTAGCCTATCGTTTGGAATTACCCCAAGAACTTAGCCGAGTGCATAATGTGTTCCACATTTGCAATCTGAAGAAATGCTTAGCTGACGAAGCACTCGTTATCCCTTTGGAGGAGATTCAACTCGACGACAAACTCAACTTTGTAGAAGAACCCGTAGAAGTTATGGACCGTCAAGTTAAACAACTCAAGCAAAGCCGTATACCTATTGTGAAAATCCGATGGAACGCGCGTAGAGGTCCAGAATACACGTGGGAACGTGAAGATCAATTCAAGAGCAAGTATCCTCATCTTTTCGCTAACCAACCTACTACAACAACGTCTTGATTTCGTGACGAAATCTCTAAAACATGGGAATACTGTGACATTCGTCAAATTTCCATCTTAATTTATTTATGTATTACGAGTATTTTAACTGTTTACCGACTAGTTGTCGACATGAACGTGTTAATCATTTTGCTTTGCGGACAAAGCCCTTTTTAGGGAGAGCATATGTAACATCTCGAGTATTCGCGAGTATTAAGTTAAATGCAATACACAAGGTTGTGAGCGTTTTATGTTTTGCCGTACGTTTATTTGATATATTTACTAGATTACGTGAGTCTCGCACGATTGCTTTGTTTTGGGATCGTATGTTAAACGGTTTTGGTGTCGGGACTATTCAGTCGCGTCTAAATTTAAACATTGTGAACCGAGTCGAGTTGTATAAGCTGTCACAGCAGGTACAATAACTGAGTATAAACCCTCATTCATTTATATTACCAAGCTTGTCTTACAAGGGTCTCAAAAATCAGTCACATGTCTAGACTACATATAAACTTCATAGTTTATTGCCTCACTAAAGGACAGCACACATGCCTAGTTTACCCCTTTTGGGTATATCACAAGTTAACATTTTCAGATTTACACTAACCCTAGACTAACAATACAAGTTTATATACAAACCCAAAGTATTATCCAATGTCCAAATACAAGTTTATCTCAGTCCAAAATTACAAACACAAAAATCTGCACAAGTCTTTCCAAATACAACTCCTGGGTAGAAGATTAGGTCCAGCCGACCCATACGTCGCGTCGAACCTGCAAAACAGAAAGTCTTCGTCCCGTCCGAACCTGCAAAACCGAACATAACATCCCCATTGTGAGTCTTTTGTCTTTTTCGTCTTTCTTTATGAAGTCTAGATGTGCTTGTTTTGTACGAACCTGCGAATAAACGAAACAATGGTTAGTCATTGAAATGGTCTTATACATTTAACTAAAAACTGAAATTGTTAAACTTTGATAGCTAATACTTCAAACATGTTTATGTTATTACTTTGCTGTCCAACCAAATCAAGACCTCAATCAAGAACCAAACCGAGACCCATGTCCAACCAAACCGAGACCCAATCAAGAACCAAACCGAGAATCAAATCAAACCAACCAAGTTCTTACTGCCAAAATTATCAACAATTATTACCAACCAAATCCAAATGTCTTAACCAAGTTTTATTTTACAGAAACATCCTAAAAACCAGTAATCATGCCGCGGGTATAAAACCCCCAATTCAAATCGAAACCCTAATTATTTAAACACCTTTTTAAACATTAAATTAGTACTTTTCATCTTTCAAAACATCACATAAACATGAGAATCAGTCGAATATATAAAAACCCCCAATTTCATGAAAACCCTAGATCGAATTTTTATTAATTAAAACGTTAATTAAACCTAATCTAAACCCAAACCCCATATTTAATTTAATTAAAAATGAGTTATGCAAAAACCCCCAATTAACCGAAACCCTAATTTTTATAAACTGATTTTATATTGAAATTTGTTTGATTTTATAATAGAAAACATAAATTAATTATGTTTAAACCCGAGTTTGATGAAAACCCCCAAATATTTCAAAACCCTAAATTTATTGATTTTAAATCCGAGAATCATATGATTCACAACAAGTTTATACGAATCAAATGAGCTCACTGATCTTTATTAGATCGAAAATCAAATAAACTCTTAAAAGGAAATAAAGGAAAAGTAAACTTATCTTTGATTTTGGTTATTGATTCACGAAACCGCAAGGGAGAACACATCAGAAAACCAATCGGTTTGATGTGGGGATTAAACCCCACATCTCACACGATCTAAACACCTCAGACCACCACACAAGATTGTTTATATCCCAATGAGTTAATATTAGCCATGGAGAAGGGTGGAACCGATCTAGATTTAAGAGAGAGAGAGATTTGGGACGGTGGAGATAATATCGAGGGAAGAGAGAGAGTTTCACTCTCTGTTATGGGAGTATGTGTGTTAAACACGCGTGTATTTACTCCCTCCGTTCTTGTTTATTCCGCCAGTGGACCGGGCCGGGTCAATGACCCTTGGGCCGGTTTTGTGTGTAATGATTTTGGACCCATATTGGGCTTTGAGTGTTTATTTGTTTAGTTATAAGCCCAAAACGAATTTGGTAGATTTAAGTTATAATTTGACCTGTAAAACCCGACCATTTAGTAAACCGATTTTATTTATCGTACTTTTTCTGTAAATCGTACTTTTCATAAACGTATGGTTTCGTCAAGCACAACTAGGGTGTCGTGTCATTTAATAATACAATTTTTCGTATCGTAACTCGATTCTCATAATTAATTAGGTCGCGGCTAGCGTAACCGTACTCTCGAGCTATTTTATCTTCGTTCTCTTTGCTGAATTTACGAGGTGAGTTTATAGCCCCATACTTTACTATTTTCACTGCTTTTTGGGGTGAGACATTGCTTGATTTTAACGTGTGAACACAAGTGCATTTACTGATTTATATATTAGTCTAAGTCCCACTAAAAACCCAGTTGCTTTGGCCCGTGAATCGTGAACCGTTAATTACTTTGTGTAAGCGCGAATGTAATGGATAGATCTATCGGGATTGACGTCCCTGTCTGTCTTGTCCAACAAGGGGACAAGCGGACACAGTTTCATTTGAATCTGATTTAGGATGTCGTGGGTTTAGGCATCTAGTTTGGGCTACATTTATATGATTATACTGCCGGTGTTGTTAACGCTTCGGTGTCACGAGCTTAGACTGTAATAAATACTTTTAGGATGACTTTGTATCTGTTATATTGTCATCACATTTGGGAAAATCTTGTGGTTCATTAAACATTTCCACTTAACTAAACCTATGAACTCACCAACTTTATGTTGACACTTTAGCAATGTTTTTCTCAGGTATTAAGAAGGAAGATGCTAAATGAGGTCTCATGCATTGCCGTCATTTCTTTGAAACAACGATCATTTGTACCATTTGAGAAAACTATGTTTTGTAACCGTATTCAGTTTATGCTTCCGCACTTTGTTAAAACTATTTATTTTATTAATTACAAGTGATCTATTTTCCGGACGTCTCATTTAGAGGTCGTTCTTTGTGACTTTGTGCGTATGATAATCATGACGTCACCACTCCCTTGTCGCCATTATACTCTGATATTTTGGGAGTGTGACAGCAGATATCAGAGAAACAAATGTCTCAGGGGATTTGTAGTTAAGCTTACAGTGTACATGGCTCATAGTCAAATCACAGTCTATGACCCGTTCTTCAAATAAAGGAAAGTTTATCGCTGATGATAAACTTATCCTCATTAACGAGAAATTAAATTTTCTCGGACACGAGCTTAAATTAAAACTATTCAAAGGTTTTTAGCTCGTGTAAATGGCTCATCGTTAAATATCAGACGATGACCCGATATAACGGAAAGTTTATAGCCGATGATAAACTTATCCTCACAAACTAGAAATTAAATTTTCTCGGACACGAGCCATTATTAAAACTATTCAAAAGTTTTAAGCTCGTGTACATGGCTCATCGTTAAATATCAGACGATGACCCGTTTTTCAAATAAAGGAAAGTTTATCACCGATGATAAACTTATCCTCACAAACGAGAAATTAAGTTTTCTCGGAGACGAGCTAAAATTAAAACTATTCAAAGGTTTTAAGCTCGTGTGCATGGCTCATAGTTAAATATCAGACGATGACCCGATCTTCATATAAAGGAAAGTTTATAGCCGATGATAAACTTATCCTCACAAACGAGAAATTAAATTTTCTCGGGCACGAGCTATTGTTAAAATTATTTAAAGGTTTTATGCTCGTGTACATGGCTCATCGTTAAATATCAGACGATGACCCGATCTTTAAATAAAGTTAAGTTTATAGCCGATGATAAACTTATCCTCACAAACGAGAAATTAAATTTTCTCGGACACGAGCTTACATTAAAACTGTTCAAAGGTTTTAAGCTCGTGTATATGGCTTACAATTGGATCACAGATTGTAAGCCGAGCATCAAAGAAAGGAAAGTTTATCGCCGATGATAAATTTATCCTCACAACAAGAAATTAATTTTTCTCGGGCATGAGCTCATATTAAAAACATTCGAAGTTTTTAAGCTCATGCACAACGGTTTACAGTCACATGACTGATTATAACCCGAGCTTCAAAGAAAGGAAAGTTTATCACCGGTGATAAACTTATCCTCATTAGCGAGAAATCAAATTTTCTCGGACACGAGCTTACATAAAAACTATTCAAAGGTTTTTAAGCTCGTGTAAATGACGTATATTTATATTTCAGATTATGCCCCGGACCTCAAAGAAAGGAAAGTTTATCTCCGATGATAAACTTATCTTCACAACGAGAAATTAATTTTTCTCGGGCTTGAGCTTATATTAAAAACATTTGAAGTTTTTAAATCTCATGCACAATGACTTACAGTTAAATATCAGACTGTAACTCGGATTTCAATTTTAGGAAAGCTTATCTTTAATGACAACTTATCCTCGCAACGGGAAATTAATTTTTCTCGGTCATGAGCTTGTATTAAAACATTCCAAGTTTTAAGCTCAGAAAGGAAAGTGTATCTTTTAAATAAGAAAACTTTTCCTCATAACGAGAAATTCATCTTTCTCGGTCATGAGCTTTACGTTAAACATTTAAAAGTTTTTCAAGCTCATGAAAACGACTTCTAAGTAAATGTCAACTTAGAACTCGTTCTTAGGTTAAAAGGAAAGTTTATCGCCGATGGTAACTTATCCTTAACAACGGGAAGTTTACAACTTCTCGTACTTGAGCTTGTTTCGTAAGATATTCAAATTCTTAAGCTCAAGTAATTGTTTTTCAAAACGTTGAACACAATTTTCAAGAATTTTTCAAAAGGGTTTTTCTAAATCTTTCAAAATTGTGTGTTCAAAAATGTTTTGATAAAAAGAGCATGTCTTCTGGAATCGATAATATTTACGATCCTAGAAATGTCGTTCAATAATGACACGGGGTTGTAAATAAAGTTCGAGCAGAAGTTTAAATGATTTAAAACATGCTCAAAATGGCTTACTATTATTTCAAATAGTAAACCGCTTTTCATATTCAAGTCAAGCATTTCACCGGAAAGCTTTGACTCAACAACGGGAATTAATTTTTCCGGGCATGGTTGACTTTATAACCCTGTAAGGGATTGTGTTCACATAATAACACAATCTAACACGAATCTATTTACGCATCAGTGCATTTATTTGTTAAATCAAGAGAAATCTTATTTTTATGAAGTTATCATCTCCACAATCCGCAACAATTTACATATGATATCTACATACTCGATGATGCGACTACTCAAACGGAGACTACAACTCTTTCAATAGAACGCGGGTCAACAATTGAGGGGGAGCAATTGTCCATCATTAAGAATTTTTGAAGCCGAAAGTGCCAAGTTCACAAAATTGGTGTCAAGACAACGATATCAATCGTATACATGTTGTCAAGAGATAACTTCAGACTTGACGAGGCGACCAACATTCGTGAACAAGAACCATGTGATTCTATCATATGATGTTCTCTATCATTCAGGTCCAACCTCGTAAATTATCAATCTTGTGAATACATTTTCATATATGATCTTTGCACGTGATAAATACCTTACACTTGTGTTTAAAAGGTATTTTATTTACGTTTCAAGTACACCCTCATTAATTTGAGGGGGAGCTTGTGAAATCATGAAGATAATTGGATTAGCATTTTTCTTCCCAAAATTTCTTAAAATGTTATTAAATCAATTGATATTAAATACATCGATTGGGTTAATATTTTTAATATGGGGGAGAAAATATGATTTAATATGGGAAATGATTAATCACAAATGGTTTGACTTAACGTGATAGCTCATCCCGACATGTGCGAAATGTTTTCAGATATCATTGCATATGTTAAAGGGGAGCAAAATGGATTTCATGGTGACATACACTTACCCAAAACATCTCTATTCACGACGGTGAAGATTATGGTGACATAAGGATGGTAGGATAGGTTAAAGTCCAATGATTCCTCTAGAACCAGAGGAATCTTCCCAAGGACATTCCATATCTAGAAATAGTAGTCCTTAGGAAAGATGGAGAAAGATTGTGAATGTAGCTGAATGCCGACCAAGTACTTAAGTTAGCACTGGAACAATCACAACAACGTTCTAGTTACGACGTATTGGTAAGCATTGAAGGGGTTGAAGAATGAAAAAGAATTATAAAGATAAAGGGTCTAAAGAAAGAAGCCCTCCTTACAACTTAGGCAGAAACCGGGTCAACACATATGCTACTGAGATCATTTTTAATGATGCTGGATATTGAAGATAAGACATCATGGACCCAGTGATGCAATGCACAACCCATCCCAGCTAACTCAGATATCTCTCAAAAGATATTTGTTTTAATCACATGGAGACAACGCATTATCTATTGATTTATTCACTCTGAATAAATTGGTATTGGAATGGTGGAACTCCTCTCCAGCTTCCGATCATTAAAATCCAAATCACACGATCGAGTCTAGAGCCATTTGAGATCATCAAATATCTCATTAGGATATACTTTAATAATTCCTTGCTTCTTCACACACTATGAAAAGTAAGAAAGATCTTAAGAGTCCTACGCAAAACTTTCATGATCTTGCCTGAACATCCGAGTAATACGAAAGTATTTACAATGAAGATGGAAATCCTTCTTGAGCGAATATCAAAAATCTCATGGTAGGTAACTTGTGCGATTCTTTATGAATCAAGCTTGTGATAACTGGAAAGCAACAGTGGTTTAATTCTTAACTGAATTTAAACACGTTCCAGGCCTCTACGCAATATCTTAGTGATCTTGCCAGAACACTCAGAGTGACACTCTATAGTGTTCATAGTGATGAATGGAAATCCTTCTAGTGTTAACCTCAAACAGCACTTGGTAGGTAACTTGCAAGATTCTATATGAATCAAGCTCTTGACAACTGGAAAGCAACGATGGTGCTATTCTTTAATGAATCAAACTTGTTCGAGGAATCGGATTTGACGGCTTCAATCATGCGGATAATTTTATCCAAATGATTCACTGTTTACGTTCGCAGTCAGCTTTGGACGGTCAAGTAAAGAGAACGGGTTTACCCGCGAAATCTTGTCAAGGAGGTTCTTAATTGAAACTACCTTCCACAAGTACGATATTTTATATCGTCCAACGGTCTTCACTGACCAGAGGTAAAATGCTACCGAATTAGAATGAAATGTTCAAATCCATTTCATCCGTGTATATGTTTTGTTGCTAACTGTCTTATGCAGCGTAACAAGAAGGTGGCTTTGCAGTGTACAATCCAATAGAAGTCGTCCCCGCATGCTTATACTTTCTGCACTTGATACTTCAACAAATTCAAGAAAGCCTAAAAGTCAAGTCTTCCGCTTTATCAAACTCTGAAGCTTTCAATAATTCATCAAGGTATAAGTGTGTGGAACATGAAGTCACGAGGAGGCGAATGTCACAAGTGATGAATGCACACGGTCAAGGCAAGGAAACATGCTCAAGACTAAAGTCAAAGATCTCATCTGCATAGTCACAAGAACAAGATCGAAGACTCAAGCATAGTATGCTAGGTCTAAGATTTTATAAAATGGTGTGACCTCCCTTAGGGGGAGATTGTTGGAAATACGTTTTTCCAAAGAAAGTCTCGGTCACATCATTGTAAGAGTAGATCACGAGCTATAGACTATTTAGGACATTGTAACTTGGAGTGGCCTCCCTTAGGGGGAGATTGTTAGAAATACGTTTTTACATATTTAGGAAGGATCGGTCACTCCAACGATATATACGTAGTATGGGCTCGTGATCTAATATGTAATAGTATAACCCATAAAGCCCACATGTAAGGTGGGCTATATATACCCCCTCCTAGATTGTTAGGAGGGGTTGTTGGTTCTCATTTCATTAATCAAACATTCATTTCTCTCATTCTCTCCTTTCTCTCTCTAACTTTCTCTCTCTATTTCTTCATCTCTCTCCATCTCATTAGATCATTACAACACATGGACAATCCTAGGATTACGTGGACTTACACAAGGACTAAAAATGTAAATACGTGACCTTCATTTCTCCCCATTTCCAGTAATAGGAAAAACACACACACTCTCTCACTACTAGATCCAAGATACGCAAAAATAACGGCGTAAATCATGAAATAAAAAAAATGCAAGGACTAGCAAATCAACCTATCTTGAAAAAAAAACGGTTCGAAATAACCGATTCGTAACACTGATTATTTCATACATGTTCGATCTCATCAATTATTTGATTTAATCAGTTAATTCGTTAGTTGAGATTGCGTTAAACTTTTGGTGCTATCTTAGTTAGTGTTGATTTCTTAATAGTTAATTCATGTGATTATGGATGTATTTGTTATTGTAATGTTTGTTTTTGTTGCGATTCTATAGATCTACGCATTATATATGTTAGTATGAATTGATGTGTATGCTTATGTTATCTCTGTTGATATTTGTTGGTCCCTTGTAAATCGTTATTACTTATCAACCTTAAGTAATAACTCTTTACCAAGACTCAAGTGTGTTGTTTTAACAATTGATATGACGTAAGAACAATTAAAACAACAATACCAATAACTTTTCAACGTATAGACTTTTATTGGAATCTAATAAAGAATCTATAACACACTTTGTTTGTGGAAGAACAAAGTGGTTGAATGACAATGGGTGGTGATCTCCTCTACTTAAACTTATAACCAAAGTTAAATGTCTAAGCTCCAATCTAAACGTTCATATGATTCTTGGCTATATGGTTTAGTTGGTATTGAGAGAGAAAGGTTTTCTAAAGTTTCTACTCTTGTAATTGTTAACCTTTTCCCTCTAAATGTGCACTCTTTATATA
This sequence comes from Glebionis coronaria, assembly GCA_025667525.1. Classification (NCBI taxonomy): domain Eukaryota; kingdom Viridiplantae; phylum Streptophyta; class Magnoliopsida; order Asterales; family Asteraceae; genus Glebionis; species Glebionis coronaria. The sequence goes on along the minus strand of CM046879.1, from coordinate 482,807,997 downwards.
GGCAGTGCAAAACTAGGGTTTGCATTTTGCATGTTTCTATGCATGGGTTTATCGAGTGGGTGGTTGATGCCCATGCTGGATAAACAGTAAAAAGTACATAATAAACTATTCTATAAAAGATAAAGGTTGTACTTATAGCTAACTATACAAGCAACCTACTTTGACTTGAAGTTATCTTTTCCCACCTAATGCAAACCATCAGAATACTAAAGTGTCTTCAACATTCTAGAGGAGATCGACATCATTTAGTTTGGTACTGTCAAACCAAACTGAACTGAAAGCTCTTCTTCAGTACTTGTTCTTTAGCAACTAGACCGCCTAGTATTTAAAGCAAAGACTCCTTTATCTTCTAAGTTAACTGGAAGAGGAAAGATGAACATCCTTCAGCAACATAGCCTTCAGTAGGAACTTTGTTCCTCTGGTCATCCTTCAGCAGACTGGCCTTACTACTGAGCATGAAACACTTAGGGTGATTTTATATTCAAATCCTAGAGTTGCTTCAAGGTCAGTAAATAGTGACCCAACAATCTCCCCCTATTTGGATATACAAATAGCCTAAGTCTAATGTCAGTAGTAAGTGAGCATAACAATTTCTTCTTACTTGCACTGAACAATAAATTACTTATAAACATCAGATAATCATTTATTCATAAACATTACAAATTACAACAAAAGAAAATACAAATGATTATTCAATCTTCCTTAGACCTAAGTTCTTCAATGATGGGAGTCTGGATTAATGGATCTGAGTTTCTGTGGTCTAGTATAGCAAGTAAGCACATGCTGAAGGTTCTTACAGCATCAGTACGTCCTAGGCCACCATGCTGAGAGTAGAAGATCCTTTGAACATTCCCAAGCAGTTCATTGTTCATTTCATCGAGGTCGCTAATGCCAACAAAGTCTTGGCGTTCACGATTGTTGAACATTATCATTCCCAATTCAGGTTCGTCTAGTACATGGCCAGGAAGATGATCTTGAAACTGAACAAAGCCCTTGTATTTCTTTGTGGTGACGAAAATATCACCCACACCAGGTTTGATCAGATTGGCTCTTTTGTTCAGCTCTAGTATAGGATCTTGATCCTCCAGATAAACTTGAGTGCTAATATTGAGAACCTCACCTAGTTTTTCATGATTTCTGTTAGCCTTAAAATGTGTGCGACTAACGGAATTACATTAGTTTCATAGCCGAGACTTGCAGGGACTAATATTGTCATATGTAATAGTCCAAGTCCCCGGCTATATATACCCCTCCATACTTCCATGGAGGGATGAGGTTGTTCATTTCTCTTCTTTACTTTCTCTCTCTAATAAAACACTTTTATTAGAGCAACTCTCTCTCTCTCTCTCTCTTACTCTCACTAACCATGGCTAAACATCTCCATCACCCTCCCCGACCTCCGGATAGAACCCACGTTCTTAGTGAATCCAAGTTAACAATTGGCATCAGAGCTAACCGGGGGTGTTTCGTGTTTTTGTATTGGCGTGTTTATGTTCGAGTTCGTGTTTAATTCATGGTTCGTACTATTCTAGTTATCTTTTCTTACTGATTTTATCACGTCTTATATTATCTTTTTCTCATTATCATGTCTCTAATTTATTTGTCATTTTTATTCTCGTCTTTTTGTCCCATTCAACATTATCAGATCATTTATTTGGGGGAAAAGGACAGAAATAACAAAAAATGGACAGATCCACTTTTTTCGGTTTCAAAACCCTTTTTCCGACAGTTGGGTTTTCTGATGTTTATACATTTCGACTGAAATCCATCGGAAAAGGGTTACACTTTCTGATGGTTATTCCGATGGTTTTTCAGTTGCGCTTATTCCGATGGATTATTCGGATGGATTATTCAGATATAATTTTTCGATGGATTATTCTGATAGATTCTGTATTCTCATTCCGATGGATTCTGTTTTAACATTCCGATGGACTCTCTATTGATATTCCGATGGTTCTGAAAACTTTTAGTTGAATCAAATACATACCTTCACACCGTATCAACTCGGTATTGACCGAGTTGACTGGGTTAACTCGACTGAGTCAAAGGTTAAAACTCTAATAAAACTAATCCCAACAACCAAACTCAATAACACTCAAAACCAACATATTCAACTCAACTCTATCTTATCCCATCGTCTCCTATATTTCTCATACATCTAGACTCGAAACCGAAATACAAAAAAAGATCTCAGTTTAGTTATCTTTCGTGTTCATCAAATGAATTGGACCTCTAAGAGATCAATACACGAAGAACTATCTCATCATAGATTAAATGTCAAAGCTATGCTTCATTCAATTTTCGAAATTAAAGGTAGACACATAACAAATATGTTATGGTCTGACCTTGATTCGTTTAATGAAAAAAAAACTGATAATTACAAATCATTACACCAAACAACCTACCCGAGACCCATCATTAGATCTTGAAGCCACTGTTAATATTGAACCTATTTTATCGAATTCAAAAGGGTGTGTGGGTTTTTGTTGATGTATTGTGATTTTCGTGGATTAATGAGCATGGTAGATGATTGGTTTTTTATTGATAAAGTCAGGATCTTGATCTGGTATTTTTGTTGGCTGAGTTTACGAGAGATGGGGCGGATGTTTCTAGTGGAAGTGAAGGTTGGATGAGATGAGATGGAGAAAAGAGTGGATGTGAAAAATGAGATTAGGGTTTGTTGTGACCTAATCTCTAGGATTGATGTATTATATATCTGGATGTGAGTTGGATATTAATACGTGGGTGGATCGGTTGCTATTATAAGTTTTTGATGGGCCTAATTCTAATTTGATAAAATGGGATTCGGTATACTACAAAGTGGCATTGGATTTGTATAGTGGAAATTATTTTGGGCCATATTCTCTTAAGTGTGGTCTTACCTGATCTTTGATGGGCCGAGATATGGACTGACACACTTTGCTAATAATCATATCTCAAAAGTGCTATATGGACCGGATGTATTATTTTGGAGATATTGGTGATTACGGGTTATTCCGATTAAAGAAAACCTTCGTTTTGAACCTATATGATTGATTTGGGCTTCAAAAATCAAGTTAGCTAGACGACGTTGACGACTTCTCATTATCTAGTCATCGTTGGTTCCCTAGTTAAGGACACTCAATCAAACTCAACACACACAACAAACACGAAGACAAAAACAAACAAACACTAAAACGATCCTTTAAGATTCACTAAAATTGTCAAAACGGCTAGTATTCGGGCAAAGTAATGTCAAGTGATTACGAAGTGGATTTGATATTTATTATTTGAAGTTGAAGTGGAATTTCATGAAGACGTCTACTCAATTCATCATCGAGCCTCTTTCACCCCTTCTATCGATTGATGATTCGCTTCAGCATTTATGATTGAGACTTGATTTATCTAGTTTCCAATGTCAAGGGGTGGATGGTCGACGACATGGACAACTATCACTTAAGGAATTACGTTGTAGTGCTCAGTGTCACACTCACCGGGAATTGTGGATACTTCAAGAGGTGTTCTACATCTTATACCTCTCTCTTTATGTATAAGATTCTAAGTGACGTTTCTTTTCACCGTTCGTCAATCAACACAAGTGCTAAGCGTAAGTAACAAATTTGGGAGATTGTACTTCAGTTACAAGTTTGGAATATCAGGTTTACTTCACCAGTGGTCACTACATATAGCCGAAAGAATACGAGGTTGGTGATCAGCAAACAATTCTCACGAGCAACTTGAGCTACAGAATGTCAACAAAGATTTTCGCTTCAGGCACGAACATCTCGCGATTCTAATTGTACTTGTCAGATGATGCTACCGAGTGTTCTTAACCACCATACTTTTGACAAGAACGCTACTGAGTGTTATTAACCACCATACTTTTGACAAGAACGCCACCGAATGTTCTTAACCACCATACTTTTGACAAGAACGCTACCAAGTGTTCGTAACCATCATACTTTCGACAAAAACATCTCGCGATTTTGACCGTACACGTCAAATGATGCTTCCGAGAGTTCGTCACCATCATGGGGGAAGAACGTGTACTTTGGAGTACTTAGTTCAACTTCCAGAGGGAAGCATTCTACATGCGTGAGAAGATTTGTTGCTAATTTCTTGCATGTTCCCCCAAACACATAATCATGTATACCAAAAATGTCCAGGCAGTAGTTACTTGGTGTGGTTTGCTTCTTCTTCTACAAAATTCCACTGTGCACTTTAAATGTCAAAGATAGAAGATTGCTCAAGATACAGATTATGCTCAAAACAGGGATATTGGTTTGGGGGAAGCTGATTCAGAAGCTTCGTCAAAAAGAAGTTTATGAAGAAAGCTTTTCAGGACATGTGGTATGAATTGGGGGGAAGTTAATCCAGTTCATACATGATACAATGGTTCCTCAACAAGCAAATCACACTTATCAAAAGACAAAGAGGATTCAAACTGAGGTATAAGTTTTTCTAGAAGACTTGAAGACAACGGTGTCATCCTCAGCATTGGAAGCAAACTTAAGACTGCCATATTTTTGTTGAATTTGCCTTTGTTAGGAACATTGTAAGTAATTCCGTATGTCTCCATATTGGGGGAAGATTATTAGCCTTAAAATGTGTGCGACTAACGGAATTACATTAGTTTCATAGCCAGGACTTGCAGGGACTAATATTGTCATATGTAATAGTCCAAGTCCCGGGCTATATATACCCCTCCATACTTCCATGGAGGGGTGAGGTTGCTCATTTCTCTTCTTTACTTTCTCTCTCTAATAAAACACTTTTATTAGAGCAACTCTCTCTCTTTCTCTCACTAACCATGGTTAAGCATCTCTATCACCCTCCCTGACCTCCGGATCGAACCCGTGTTCTTAGTGAATCCAAGTTAACAATTTCTCATGAAGTGTTCAATTATGGTGCGGACTTCATCCCATCTCTTTGATTTTCTTTTCTCAATCTTCTCACTCATTTCAATCCATTCATTGTAAGAAAGATCTTTCCCTTGGAAGTTTTCTAATATCTCATTAGTCCCATCACCCCTATAGAACTTGAGATGAATATCACCTCTGCTAGTCAGCATATCAACATTGGTGATTAGTGAGAGAATTTTTCTATTCAGTCTTGTTATACAAAAATTTTCATATAACATCTTCTTCTTGATAAGACTTTCAACTTCAGCTTTCCTAATTTGTTCATGCAACCTCAGCTTCAGATCTCTTAGCTTTTCTTCTTGCTGAAGCTTGTACAATTTGTCAAGTTCTTCTTGAGTGGCCACCCCAGCTTTGATCAGTCGATCATTTAGTGTAAAATCTCATTTGTTCTTGGTTATAAAAGGAGGGGTACCACTATCAGTTGTATCTTCACTTGTGGTCAGTCCATCCACATGGCCATCCTTGGTAGAAGACTCTCCTTTAGCCTTAGTTGGACTCTTTTCAGCAAATAGTGACTCATTGAAAACATGTTGTTTCTGAGCCTTCTTTTGGGCATGTTTTTGGAAGAGCTGCTGGATGGTGATTTTATCCCCCTCAGTAGAAGATTGCCCAACACCTTCTGATGACCCACCAGCACGGAAGAGACCACAAATATGATCAAGAGTGAAGGATACCTTGGCCAACATTGCTGGAACATTTTCAAGTGCATTCAGTTTCTGCTGAACCTCTTCAGATAAGGTCAACTTTTGTTTCTCCAGCAACGTCACTCTATCTTTTATCTTGGACACAGAGTCACACAAATCATTTACTTGGCTAGGCATTGGTGTGAACTCTGGTGGAAACTCTATAGTAGCACTGTTGAGGGAGTCCATAAGAGATGACATTTCTTGCTTTAGGGAAGTGGTGGTGGCCACATCTTTGACTAATGGCTTTAAAGCAACAATAATGACATCCTTGATTTGATCAGCAGTAGGAGGAACTGGTCTTGCTTTAAGAGTGGTGATTTCAGTATCAGCAAGCACCTTTTCCTCCTTCAGTTTAGCCACTTGTAATTGAAGAATTAACACTTGATTTGTTAATTCTTTTACCGTAAAAGTTTTACATGTTCAGATCTGTTGGATGGTGGCTTTGGTGTTACTTTAGCAGTATCATCTTCACTATCATCAAGATTGACTGGAACCCTTTCATTGAACCCAAGCTCTTTTTCCAAGTCATCTGAAGACATACTAAACATATAAGTAGGCAAGTGTCCCACCTTGGCGCCAGTGGTGAGAGGCACTTCCTTGTTGGTCTTTTCAGCATCACCTCTAGTGTGAAGGTCAGTTTCTACTCCTTCACCACCAGGGTTGGTTTTACGTGATGGATTGTAACACCCCACTTGTATAAGTGGACCGTTACGTGTATTTATGGCGTGTCATCAAAGCATAAGGTAAATGTCCTAAAACATTAACTGACTATAAAAGAAATACCAAAATCAAACATCGGTAATCCAACATAAACTCAAAACATGAAAAGTAAATACTGAAGGAAAGGACTAAACAATGTCCAAATAAGAAGAATAATGTAAGAAGCGCATAAAGTAAGAAGTCTGGATAGCTTCCATCCAAATGCACATGCTCTCAGAATCCTAATAGCGTCCTGGTGTACCTGTCGTTAGAACATGAAAGTAACTACGGCTGAGCATAACGCTCAGTCAAAGGATATAAAGCATGATAAGGAATACTGAAATGAAGCAGATGATAAAATACTGAAGCTATAAAACTGATAAGTAAGGTTGCAGCGGAAATCTGTGTATAATCTAAAAAGTCTGATTTATAAATAATAAAGCTGAAATGTTATTTGTGAAATCTAAAACATGCATTTATTGTATTTTAATTGCCAATAGCTTATATAGGTCATGTGTTGTAACAACTGCTGCATGAATAAATGGAGGGGTGACCTCGTCATGCTGTAGAGGTGTGACCTCTAAGTAATGTGTTGGGTGGAGGGATCAACTCCAATATGAAGGATGTAGAGCACACACCACATTCACCTGATAACTGTAAACTGATAGCCTAGGATGCATCCATACGCCCCGCTGATAATACTGATAAATGGCCAAGCTGAAACAAATGGGACGCTACGAGAAATCACTCTCTCGTAGAGGAGTCATGACACCGGTGCCTCTAGTGCATGGTTATGGTACCTCCGTAACTAGTACATAACTGGTCATGCTTGTATATAAAGATCAGGAAAATATATTTAGTTATTAAAATGATTACTGATAAGTTTAGAACATATACTAGGGAAAACATTTGGCTGCAGACGGGAAATCCTAATCATGCATAGAAGGAAGTCCTTACTGAAGGACGGGAAATCCATACCTCGTGTCCAGTAATTAAATAAGAACGAAAGCTGAAAGATCGACTCTGACTTCACGAATACTACATAAATAAGGGACGCAAAATAAGTTGTCTGATTACTGTTTACTATTACTGATTCTTATCTGTTCTTAGTTTAATTTATTTTATTCTTGTATTACTGTTTATGTATAATCTGATTAATATGATTGTCTGGTGTATTTCTTATAAACCCGAATGTTTCTTTAACTGTTTACTAATTAGCATATATCCTGTATTTCTGTTTACTGTGTAGTATATTGTGTTCTGTTATTTACGATATTACTATATATAGTAGCCTGATATAAACAGAAAGTTTCCTAAAATAACAAAGTTCCTGGAATAGAAAGTTTTTCCAAAAAGGTTAAATTAATTATTAACTCATTTAAAATAAAACAAACATTTACTTTATAATTAAATAAAATCGCCTCACTTAAATTTGCTAATTAAATTAATGAAGACGTTTCTAATTTGGTAAATTCCGTAATATATCTTAATTAATAAAATGATTTAATAAACATTTAAGTAAAACTTTTGACTTTTATATTGACTTGTACTCGGAAATCCGAGCCAAAAACCTTTTGCCGAGACACCCACGTCTCGGGTCAACCCAAACCGAGTCCACCACAACCCACGATGTGGTCCCCTTATGCTGGCGTCACAAACAGTGGTCCCCACCACCCCATATAGTTCCCACTATTTTCTGGGCATATTCTTCCCACTATTAGTGCAGTGGTTCCTACTGCCAGTGCAGTGGTTCCCACTGCTTCAAACAAACACCCCCCGATGAGCTATTAATCCCACTGTATGTACTCCCAAACACCCCCTTACCGCCTGTTAACCCCAAACACCCCCCTGATGTGTTTATTTACCCAATGTATCATAAAACAAACACCCGTTTATAACCCGTCACCCCTGTTTGGGGTTGTTTATGGTTGCGGCTGGCAAACGAAGCACCAGCTACCCTGTGTGGGTCACGGCTGGGCAACGTAGCGCACACCGAGACCTTATGGTCTCGGTTTCCATGAGTTAAGCCAATAACCCGACACCCTTCATGTTCAACTCCTGATTACCCTCTATATTCGAGATATAAACTGAATTAAAGAAAACTAGTGTAATACCTTTACAAAGATTAAGGTGAAAGATGATAAGACACGAATAACTGATGAAGGATCAAACCCGAAACCTTGTTCTTGATCCCTTTAACCTGGAAGCAGTTTTCTTGTGTTTTAACCCTAACCGTTCTTTTCTTTTCTTTTTTTTGTACATGAAAAAGATAATGAGGCAGTAGTGAGGTGTTTTCCTGTGATTGTTTTTAACTCGGGCTGGGCTCAAGGCCCAATTCTTTCTTGTTAATTAGTCCAAATGCCACCTTTATTGTATATGTGATCTCGTTTGGTTTTTGACACTTGTAAAATCATCACGTAAACATATTTATATTTCTCTTATTTTATTCTGAAAACGTAATACTCTTTCTGTAAATAAATAATACCTACGTAATACATACAAAATGTTTCTAAAACTTATTAATTATTTTCTGAATAATTATTATCTTGTAATATTTAAAAAACTGAGGCTGCATAATTACTGTTAACGTTTAATTATTTTTAAAGTTGAGACTACGCGTATTTAATATTCAAGGATTTTAAATACGGGTTTTACAGTTCTTCCCCTCTAAAAAAATAATTCGTCCTCGAAATAAGGATGCGATTATGATGGGGTTTTACAATTCTCTCTTTCTAAAAAGAAAATTCATCCTCGAATTAAAGGTAATTTAAGCTGATGAAGTTTATATAAGCTGTAAGACACAAAGACTGAAAGGACATGAAAGCTGAACGACGTATAAGCTGAAAGGCCATTCGTCCTTGATTTAGAACATACTCTTGCTGAAAGGGTATAACGTGACATGACTGAAGTGAACATGGAACGTAATGTCTGGAAGAACTTAACTGAATTATTGAAGGAAAAAGGATGAGAAGTCTTGATGGACTCCTCCATTCCAAGTGGCTTCCCGCTGGAAACGACTCCTTCAAAGGTCTAAACACAATGAAAATCTTGGTCCTGATGACCCTGTCCTGATGAATGCTGAAAAAGTTTCTGCTTCCATACCTACGATGGATTTTCTGAATTCGATAGAATGAACAAGACATAGCATGAAAAGGTACGTACAATTATCCTGAAGAGATAACATTTATATTTCTGGGCTGCTGAAAGTATATAGGGACGAACTATGTTAACAATTGTGAACGTGCTACGTGAGCATTTGTGGACGTGGTTCGTGATCTTAAAAGGAACGTTGTGCATGAAATATATCATGAACGTGATACGTGAAGCATACTGTGGACGTGATACCCGAACATATCATGAACGTATGCTGATTGAGGAAGGAATGCCAAACGATACGGCCTGAGATGTGAAACTTCTGAATAGCTGTCCTAAACTTGAGTCTGGTTTCTCAAGCTTTCTATAATCGTATTCGGTAATAAAATGTGAACATGTATCGCGAATGGCACACGAACTTGAACGTGAACAATGTTATGAACGCTAACGCGAGCTTAAATCATGAGATAGCACAACACATAAACTGAAACAACATCATACTGCGAATGAGACGTAAACGTGAAAATAAAAATAAATGTGAACGTGGATGTGAACATACACATGATCGTGAGCGTGATTCGTGAACGCTAAATTCCATCGGCAAGATTGTTGATGGAATATCTTGGAATCATACGATCTATTGCTGAATTTCCAGCAGATTTGTTACTGCGTAATCATTTCGGATAAAAGAAGACGTGTAGGCTGGGTTGACTGGTTAACAACGACTTAGATAGCATCATGCTTCGTCTGAGTCTGTGATAATTGACAATAACCTCCATGTAATCTTATTTCATTTATGTTCAGAAATTTCTAATGGTTGTAATAACTCATTAGCATGTCGGTGTCCCATCTTGAACATGAGGTATGTCAGGCATCCAGATATAAACATAGCTGCATAAATTTTGTTATACTGTTTCTATCAAAATTCTGCCTAGGATTATGGTACATTCTGATAGAATCAGGGTGAATGGTCAAAAAAGAATTTCGAGTCTGGGTAAAATAGATCTCTCCTAGCGTAAGATCTTATGCGATACAACATTTTAGTGTAGGTCCTCTCCTTTATGCGTAAGCTTAGCCATGGAAGGTTAATCGTAGGAACTGTCCGCAATTTCTACGATATCAGTCAACTGATTTCTAGAAAATTTTGTACTTTAGTCACAGGCGTCGATTTTGACCATCTGGTGTTGGCCTTCATCTTCGCAGGACTGTTTGAAATTTCTTCCTGCTGAAATAGGGTGGTCCAGGAATGCCACCTTGTTCAACTGTAGTTCACATCTGGGAAGTTGCTCATATAATTTTCTCCTATAAGAAAATCTGCAGGATCATGAAAAGATAATTCTCATGTTATTCTCTAGAATTTAGGAGATCAGGATGTTATCAAAGAACATACTGACTATTTTGTCTGTGAAGTCATAAAAAAAATTTATTCATAAATTTCATATTATAGCTGGGGAATTAAGACGTCTAGGTCAAAATTTTAGAGAGAATATAACGTGTTCAACAGCAATCTAAAAAACATCATGTTCTTCTCTCACCACTGCTGGAGGCATGGTCGCGAATTGTTCTAGAAAATATCTAAGACATCGTAGCAGTTCAGGTAACCTTCTATTCGTGGAATGAGTATCGTTTATGAATGGCGATCTTGTAAATTTTTGGTGATCGATATATGATCTCATGTTACCAGCCTTCTTTCTGATAGACGGAAACGGTACACCTCCTGGTGGTGCACTAGGGCGAATAACGCCTCGTTCCGGTAACTCTTGCAGCAATTGTTGCAACTCTTTTAACTTAGTTGAAGCCCTGGAATAAAGAGTTTTGAAAACAGGTTCTGTTCTTGAGACAAGCTTGATGTTAAATTCTGTCTCCTGGTTAGGAAGGAATTTCTAGAACACCTTCTGGAATTACTTCTGGAAATGCTGAAAAAAATCTGCTGATCATATATTTAAAGAACTTCAGAAGTGGATTATAACTGGTGGCTAGAAAGTCTTCATAGCTATGGACTGATAGGTCACACGCTTGTAAGGCAGAAACAATTTGTACTGATTTTTTAGGTAGAAACATAATGAATATATTTGGGATTTAATAAGACGGACCTCGTCGTTAGCTGAAAGGAAAACCTTAATAAATATGGGTGATAGTGTGGGGTCTTTTCTGGCTGGGAGGTAGGTAATACCTAATTTAGATAAAGCTGACATATGAATAAGCGAAGCAAACATGGAAAATTTCACTGAATGCGTTCATCTGTAACCTCACAGAATGAATACTGCGTCTCTAACCTGGAGAATACTCCAGTGATGGTGACTGAGTCTTTAATGGTTTAATTTATGCATGGCATGACAAAACGAGTATACCTCCTTGGAGGGTACCCTGAATTTCTGAGGGCCTGGTTTAAAAGACAATTACTGAAATTATGAGTCTTGACTCGTGCCCTGAGAAGATATTCGTATGACATGTATCATGACTGGTATCCTGACATGTGTCTTCCGAAACGATACTAGAGACCTGTGTCTTGACTGATGTCTTGACATGTGTTTTGGTAGACGGATAAGGTTGAAAATTTTTGGTAACTGCTAGGATTGGCGGACCGGTTAGATTGCTGACCTCTGTATTTCTGGTCACGTCCGTACCGGAATTTCGATGGTTACTCACTGATTAATTATAAGCACGGTGGTTGTCATTACCGCCTTGTCTATCAGTTTCCTGACGGTCGTTATCATGACCGTGATTCATGTAACTATTTTGTTGAGTGGTCGGCTGGGTACCGGTTCTCACTCTTTTGAATAATAGGTTAGCTGAGTGAAGTATGACATCTAGCTGAGAAATAAAAGCATGGAATGGAATGGTAGCGTCTGATGGTTGAAATATAGTCTTGTCAGAAATTTCAAATTATAGTTCTTGTCCTTGTTCTTGAAGAGTCTTGATAGTATAAACAACATCAGCATCTTGGGCAATCTCCAAAGTATTAACAGCATCAACATTCGTGAGGTCTCAAAAATATTAGCAGCAACGGTATCTGGTAAAATCTTCAACACTCGAGCAGCATCGGCATCTGGTAGAGTATCGAAAAGTGGAAACGCCTGAGATGATTGAGGATCGTTTAGCAATATCCATGGAGTATGGTACATGGAGTACACCTGGACTACTATACATGAAGTACAAAATGAATACTGCACATGGAGCATATCCGGGACTGTACGTGGAGTACACCTGAAACACTATACATGGACTATAACTGAGACACTATACATGGGGCACATATAGAATACTGTACCTGGCACTAGTGAAAATTTTATTGGATGATCGATACTGCTGTCATTTGTCTGACATGATCCAAGAAATAACTTGATTTAAACGGTAGTAAACTGAACTGAAATGAGTAACATGATAGCCTGGTAATTCCTGCGTAGACTTAATGCTGGTTGTATAGAGGTTCAAGAATATGCTTAAACGGAATTTCAACCATGGTCAGCATGACGACATGACTGATGAAGACCAACCATGATTTATATGAAAATAGGATTTTACTGTAATCCTTCTGTATCTTAGTATGAAACATCATCACCTTGCTGAAACATAATCCTCATAAGGAGACATGGAACTGGGTCAGCATGAAAAAGACATCAACATGATAGCATGAAAACTTTACTGTTACAAAGAACATAAAAGTGTAATCAACTAAGGTTTAACATCAGCTGATGTGGATGGCGATGGTTCAATCCACATAATTCAAAGGAGAAAACATGTGACTAAGTATGGGCGATTCTAGTTTGATCCATACTTGTCCAAATTTTATGAGAACTGTCATGTATAGGAATTTACAATCTGGGACTAAATGGGGATGGCTGTTGTCCAATCCACACTAGTCAAACTTAAATAAAACATCGTGATATGAAACAAAGGTCAACGCTTTTGGTTCGGTTCACAAAACAAATATCATCTAAAAACATGAAATTTGACCTGAACAATGGTGAATGACTGTGGGCCGGTTCACCAAGTAATATTCGACTGCAAACATGAACCTGACATGAATAAGGATGAACGCCTATGGGTCGGTTCGCAAATACAAAATCTGAACGGGAAAGGGTGAACGCCTATGGGTCGGTTCACCAAAACAAAATTCGCAGAAAAGCACATGCGACTAAATATGCCAGTCCTGTACCAACCTTTTACTTAGTAAAAACAAAAGAAAACTGACTGATAAATGAAGAAAAATGACTGACAAATGCATGAGAAACATGAAAGATAACGACGCTAAAATCTGGGAAGTTCCTAGTGACTACCCACTAGTCATAGATCAAGTTTTAGAGCCTACAGGTCAGACCTTGCACTCTGATACCATAATTGTAACACCTCACTTGGATAAGTGGACCGTTACGTGTATTTATGGTGTGGCATCAAAGCATAAGGTAAATGTCCTAAAACATTAACTGACCATAAAAGAAATACCAGAATCAAACATCGGTAATCCAACATAAACTCAAAACATGAAAAGTAAATACTGAAGGAAAGGACTAAACAATGTCCAAATAAACAGAATAATGTAAGAAGTGCATAAAGTAAGAAGTCTGGATAGCTTCCATCCAAATGCACATGCTCGCAGAATCCTAAGAACGTCATGGTGTACCTGCCGTTAGAACATGAAAGTAACTACAGCTGAGCATAACGCCCAGTGAACGGATATAAAGCATGATAAGGAATACTGAAATGAAGCAGATGATAAAATACCGAAGCTGTAAAACTGATAAGTAAGGTTGCAGCGGAAATCTGTGTATAATCTGAAAAGTCTGATTTATAAATAATAAACCTGAACTGTTATTTTTTAAATATGAAACATGCATTTATTGTATTTTAATTGCCAAGAGCTTATATAGGTCATGTGTTGTAACAACTGCTGCATGAATAAATGGAGGGGTGACCTTATCATGTTGTAGAGGGGTGACCTCTAAATAATATACTAGGTGGAGGGATCAACTCCAATGTGAAGGATGTAGAGCACACACCACATTCACCTGATAACTGTAAACTGATAGCCTACGATGCATCCATACGCCCTGCTGATAATATTGATAAATGGCAAAGCTGAAATAAATGGGACGCTACGAGAAATCACTCCCTCGCAGAGGAGTCATGACACCGGTGCCTCTAGTGTCATGGTTACGGTACCTCCGTAACTAGTATATAACTGGTCATGCTTGTATATAAAGCTCATGCAAATATATTTAGTTATTAAAATGATTACTGATAAGTTTAGAACAGATACTGGGGAAAACATTTGGCTGTAGACGGGAAATCCTAATCATGCATAGAAGGAAGTCCTTACTGAAGGACGGGAAATCCATACCTCGTGTCCAGTAATGAAATAAAAACGAAAGCTGAAAGATCGACTCTGACTTCAAGGATACTACATAAATAAGGGACGCGAAATAAGTTGTCTGATTACTGTTTACTATTACTGATTCTTATATGTTCTTAGTTTAATTTATTTTATTCTTGTATTACTGTTTATGTATAATCTGATTAATCTTATTGTCTGGTGTATTTATGATAAACCCGACTGTTTCTTTAACTTTTTACTAATTAGCATATATCCTGTATTTCTGTTTACTGTGTAGTATACCATGTTCTGATATTTACGATATTACTATAAATAGTAGCCTGATATAAACAGAAAGTTTCCTAAAATAAAAAAATTCCTGGAATAGAAAGTTTTTCCAAAAAGGTTTCATTAATTATTAAATCATTTAAAATAAAACAAACATTTACTTTATAATTAAATAAAATCGCCTCAATTTAATTTGCTAATTAAATTAATGAAGACGTTTCTAATTCGGTAAATTCCGTAATATAACTTAATTAATAAAATGATTTAATAAACATTTAAGTAAAACTTTTGAATTTTATATTGACTTGTACTCGGAAATCCAAGCCAAAAACCTTTCCCCGAGACACCCACATCTCGGGTCAACCCAAATCGAGTCCACCACAGCCCACGCTGTGGTCCCCTTATGCTGGCGTCACAAACAGTGGTCCCCACTGCCCCATACAGTTCCCACTATTTTCTGGTCATATTCTTCCCACTGTTAGTGCAGTGGTTCCTACTGCTAGTGCAGTGGTTCCTACTGCTTCAAACAAACACCCCCTGATGAGCTATTAATCCCACTGTATGTACTCCCAAACACCCCATTACCGTCTGTTAACCCCAAACACCCCTTGATGTGTTTATTTACCCAACGTATCATAAAACAAATACCCCCTTATGACTCGTCACCCCTGTTTGGGGTTGTTTATGGGCTGCGGCTGGCAAACGAAGCACCAGCTACCCTGTGTGGGTCACGGCTGGGCAACGCAACGCACACAGAGACCTTATGGTCTCGGTTTTCATGACTTAAGCCAAAAACCCGACACCCTTTATGTTCAATTTCTGATTACCCTCTATATTCGAGATATAAACCGAATTAAAGAAAACTAGTGTAATACCTTTACAAAGATTCAGGTGAAAGATGATAAGACACGAATAACTGATGAAGGATCAAACCTGAAACCTTGTTCTTGATCCCTTTAACCCGACGACAGTTTTCTTGTGTTTTAACCCTAGCCGTTCTTTTCTCTTCTTTTATTGTATGTGAAAAAGATAATGAGGCAGTAGTGAGGTGTTTTCCTGTGATTGTTTTTAACTCGGGCTGGGCTCAAGGCCCAATATTCTTTCTTTGTTAATTAGTACAAACGCCACCCTTTATTGTATATGTGTTCTCGTTTGGTTTTTGACACTTGTAAAATCATCACGTAAACATATTTATATTTCTCGTGTTTTAATTAATAGAAAGCGTAATACTCTTTCTGTAAATAAATAATACCTACGTAATACATACAAAATGTTTCTAAAACTTATTAATTATTTTTTGAATAATTATTATCTTTAATATTTAAAAAAACTAAGGCTGTAATTACTGTTAACGTTTAATTATTTTTAAAGCTAAGACTACGCTGATAGGTGTGTAAACACCCATCCTTTTACCACTTAATTCGGGCTAAAACGAGACCAAAACGCGTATTTAATATCATTTGTTTGGAATTATGCGTGGTTTTTGTGTTTATTGTGTTTTCAGAGCCAACCGGATGAATATTGAAGAAAACATGGGATTGCACGGGTTTTACTGAAGAAAAAGACTCAAGATAAAGTCTATTGTCCAAGAGATGCAAAAGATTTGAAGTCACTGGGCCTATTCGAAGATTTATCGAAGAAAAGGACCAAAGATGGAAGATTTATATAAGTCGAAGAAACTCGAGTCTATTAAACGAAGAAATTAAAAGACGAGTTGAATTTAATCGACGACAAATCCTGAATCAGAATCGAAAACGGAAACTTTTCTGAAAAGACGAAAAGACAAGAAGAACGGGAGAAAGCCCACTCACCAACCAAAGGACAAGGCTATAAATAGCCTTCCCCTCACACATTTTAGAAAAGCTTTTTTCTTTTTCCCCACTTTTTCTCCCTGGTTCGTAGAACACCATCACCATTAGGGTGATTGGTGATTTTTATCTTTGTCTTTCCAATCTTGTAATTCTAATCTTTGGTTTATCTTGTCAAAACATTAATCATTCAATACAAAGCTTTTGTTTAATCTTTCCATTTAATCTTGTTCATCTTCATCTTTATCTTCAAGTTCTTAAGTTTTTATTTTTCTTGATTTGATCTTCAAAAGTTGTTTGGATTTGTGTTTTTATTAGTGGGATTCGTTGCTTATGGTGTCTAAATGATTTGTGTTTAAATTGGTAAAACCTTTTTAAGTATTTGGTTTGATTTTGATTAAAATCATTGCTTCCGTGTTCTTCGTGACTGCTACTGTATCTGGGTTTCATAACTTCCGAATCAGCTAAAAGTTCCGAATGAAGCTTTCATTCGGAAAGTTCCGAATCAAGCCTTAAGTTCCGCATAAGTCTTTAAGTTCCGCATCAAGACACCTTCATTCGGAAGTCTCAAACTTCCGAATCAAGAAGAAGTTCCGAATCAACCTCTTCATCCGGAAGATTCCGAATCAACCTTCATCCGGAAACATCCGAATCAAGCTGAAAGTTCCGAACCAGTTATTTCCGAGTCAGCAAGTTCCGAATCAACGAACCTTCATTCGGAAGGTTCCGAATCAGTAAATTCCGGATGAGAATGTTCCGGATGAATGAATAGTAACTTCCGAGTCAGTAAGTTCCACATGAGCAAGTTCCGAATCAAGGTTTAAAAGTTCCGAATCAAGTTTTTTTTAGCTTACCGTTTGTCTACTTTACTGTTTCTTTCTGATTGTTTGCTTAAATTTCAGTTTTAATTTTTAATCTTGATTTTAATCCTAAGTTTAATACAAATCTTTGTTAAAGTAATTGTCTTTGATTTAAATTTTCATTTCCCCTTTTTATTAGATTAGAAAACCAAACCCCTTAATTTAGTAACCAAGAACAATCATTCCACTTAAGACCTAGATCAATTCGAGAGGATATCGAGAGAAAATTAGAACCCATACAAAAACGCGTGTATCAAATGGCGCCGCTGCCGGTTCTTCTCGTTAAGATCAAAAGTTTTTTGTGAGAACTTGGATTTTGGGATCCGTTCCCCGTGAACGTTCTTTTTCATCAAAAATTTTCAAAAACAACTAAAAAATATAAAATTTTCAAAAATCCTAAAAATTAAAAAAACAATAAAAACCAAAAATATTTTTGCTTTGTTTTTCTTTGTTCGTTCTTTTGCAGGTGTATGCGCACTCGATCCACGTCATATCAAGAGCCCGAGCCTCTCGATAACTTAGACATGGCGGGTGTACAAAACAACAATAACATACCACCTCCGAACAACAATAATAACAACAACAACCCGCCTTTCAACAACATGAACAATAACAACAACGAGCACCTTCCGGATAATCGCCCAATGATTGAATTGCTGCAAGCTCATGTCGATGGCAATACGGATCCAATTGTTATACCACCAATTGCCGCCAACAATTTCGAGCTAAAGTCAGGCTTTATCCAGATGGTATCCGCTCAACCGTTCTTGGGACGCACCATTGATGATCCACATGACCATATCAAGAGATTTCTACAACTCACCAACACGGTCAAGTTCAATGGAGTTTCACAAGAAGTGATAAGGTTACAACTTTTTCCCTTTTCTTTAGAGGGACAAGCCCGACATTGGCTTGCTAAGGAACCGCCACAGAGTATTCTCTCGTGGACGGATTTGGAAACAAAGTTTATCAACTACTTTTTTCCACCCTCTCGTACTACCGCTTTGCGGAATGAGATTATAAACTTTGAACAAAAGTACGATGAGTCATTCAGTGAATCTTGGGATCGTTTCAAAGATCTTTTAAGAAAATGCCCACAACATGGTTTTACCAAAGTTCATCAAATAAATACTTTTTACAATGGTTTAAGCATGAGTGACCAAGATTCACTGAATAGTGCCTCGGGGGGTAATTTATTGGCTAAGACTTCCAATGCTGCTTGGGACATCATTGAGAACAAATCTCGTGTGCAAACCAAGAGTGTTAGGACCAATGTTGCTAGTGCTAGCACTAATGACAGCGACAAGCGACTTGACAAAATCACCACGCTTCTTGAATCGCTTGTCACCCACACCGTCAGCAACAACAACAGCAACAACGCCAAAAATGCACAAGTGAACGCTGTCAGCCAACCTTGTGAGATATGCGGTGGTCCCCACTCCTACACAACTTGTACCGCCACCCAAGATTACCCTGCTGAGAATGTGAATGCGGCATATGGCACCTACCAACAACCTGCTTATCAAGCTAAACCTCAAGGTGACCGTAACTTGCTTAGCTACCGCAACAACAACTATCTTTCACCACCTGGCTTTCCTCCTACCAACCCAAACCAACAACAAAACCTTAACCGCCCTCCTCAACAACAACAACAACCTCGACAACCATACATCCCACCTCACAAGCAGCAACAACCGCCTCAACGTAACAATCAAATCTACCAACAACCTGCTTACCAACCACCTGCATACAATGCTCATTCCAACCAAACCACCACTGCTTTACACCAAGAGGTCGCCACCTACATGAGAACCAATGATGTGATAGTGGGAAATCTCCAAGAAGAAGTGCGCAACTTGAAGGCAGATTTGGTCAAGCAAGGAAATGATTTGAGAGCTGATATGAGAAACACGTTGGATAGCCAGACTAATGATTTGAGGAACATGATGGCTAGTTTCTTCCAAAGTAGTCAACCCTCTTCTTCGGGTACTCTTCCGAGTAACACCGTTGCAAACCCAAGAGGGGAGATGAAAGCAATCACTACTCGAAGTGGTAAAGGTACCAAGGAACCCGAGCTTCCTATACCTCCACCGGTGGTTGTGACTAAGGAGAACGAGTCGCCTGCTCCTATTTCTCCTCCTTCTCCTTCCCCAATTTCTCCACCTCTTCTTTCTACCCCTCCTCCACCCGTGGTTGTGAGTGACCCTATTCCCCTAAAGCCTTCCTCTTCTTCTAATATACCTTATCCTTCAAGGTTGAGGAAAGAGAAGCAAAAGAGCAAGGATGATATTCAGGTTTCTAACTTTCTTAAAATGTTTAAACAACTGAATTTCAATATCTCCTTCGCTGAGGCTCTCGCTCACATGCCCAAATACGCCAAAATGTTTAAAGACCTTCTGAGTGACAAGGAAAAGCTCCTCGACATTACTAACACCCAACTTAATGAGAACTGCTCTGCAGTGCTCTTAAGGAAATTGCCAATCAAGCTTGGTGATCCGGGTCGTTTTCTTATCCCTTGCAATTTCCCGGGAGTAGAGAATTGCATGGCCCTAGCCGATCTAGGTGCCAGTATTAATCTCATGCCTCTAAGTGTTTGGAAGCAATTATCTCTCCCAGAGCTAGTCCCCACTAAAATGACTTTGGAATTGGCCAACCGTACGGTTGCTTATCCAGTGGGGATCGCCGAGGACGTTATTGTAGGAGTCGACAAATTCACCTTCCCTGCTGATTTTGTTGTCGTCGACTACGAAATGGACCCCCGTGTGCCACTTATTGTTGGTCGTCCATTCTTGAGGACCGGTCGCACTCTCATTGATGTTGAAGCCGGTGAGCTTATCATGAGAGTGGGTGACGACAAAGTAGTCTTCAACATGGGAAAGTTGTCTAAACAGCCTTATTCATATGAGAGCGTTAATTGTATTGACGTTCTTGATGAGGCTTGTGAAGAACACTTTAATGATGCTTGCAAAAGTATTCCTACCTCTCTTCCCACTGTTGAGACCGTGTCCTCCATTGATTCCTCGTTGTCTCTATTTGGAGATAGTGATTTATTCTGGAACAATCTTGAAGATGCCATGGGAGATGCGAATTTAGCTACTAATGATTCTCCCACCGAGGGGGATGAAGACATGAGTTTCTTTGACAATCTTCTCACCGAAGACAATCCTTCGCCTCCATCTCCCACGGTTATTGCTATCGATGCCACGACTTTGCAAACGCCTCCCGTCGAAAATCCTCCGGATTTGGAACTTAAGGAGTTGCCGCCACATCTCGAGTACGTGTTCCTCGACGACAACAAGAAGTCACCCGTCATTATTGCAACGGATTTGAAAGATGAAGAGAAGACTCGCCTCGTTGCCGTGCTGAAAGCTCATAAGAAGGCTATTGCTTGGAAAATCTCGGATATTCGTGGAATTGATCCTCACTTCTGCACACACAAAATTCTCATGGAGGACGACTTTAAGCCTACTATTCAAAGCCAACGAAGGGTGAATCCAAAAATTCATGAAGTCATCAAAACAGAGGTTATCAAACTTCTTGATGCGGGTATGATTTACCCTATTTCGGATTCACCGTGGGTTAGTCCAATCCATTGTGTGCCCAAGAAGGGCGGAATAACCGTTGTTCCCAATGAACACAACGAGTTGATTCCCACTCGTCTCGTTACTGGGTGGAGAGTTTGTATAGACTACCGCAAACTCAATGATGCCACGAGAAAGGATCATTTCCCTCTACCTTTCATGGACCAAATGCTTGAACGATTAGCCGGTAATGAATATTACTGCTTTCTCGATGGTTTCTCGGGTTATTTTCAAATACCCATCGATCCCCAAGATCAAGAGAAGACTACATTCACTTGTCCCTATGGCACTTTCGCTTACAAAAGAATGCCTTTTGGCTTATGTAATGCGCCCGGGACGTTCCAAAGGTGTATGTTAGCTATCTTCCATGACATGGTTGAACAAACCATGGAAGTCTTCATGGATGATTTCTCGGTCTTCGGGGATTCCTTCTCTGCTTGCCTTGCCAATTTAGAACGTATGCTAAAGCGGTGCGAAGACACTCGCCTTGTTCTAAATTGGGAAAAATGCCATTTTATGGTAAAAGAAGGCGTCGTGCTTGGACATAAGATTTCCAAAGCCGGTCTTGAAGTAGACCGTGCTAAAGTTGATGTTATAGCAAAGTTGCCTCCACCTTCCACTGTGAAGGGTGTGAGAAGTTTCTTGGGTCATGCTGGCTTTTATCGTCGATTCATCAAAGACTTTTCTCAAATCGCTCGCCCGATGACCCACCTCTTGGAAAAAGATACTCCTTTTATCTTTTCCAAAGAGTGCCTTGAAGCCTTCAACTCGCTTAAGGATAAGCTAACTAAGGCACCCGTCTTAGTTACCCCTAATTGGGAGCTTCCCTTTAAGTTGATGTGCGATGCTAGCGATTTTGCTATTGGAGCGGTTCTTGGACAAAGAGTGAACAAACACTTCCAACCAATCCATTACGCTAGCAAGACAATGACTGGGGCACAATTGCATTATACGACAACCGAAAAAGAGCTTTTAGCTGTTGTCTATGCTTTTGAAAAATTCCGCCCCTATCTTGTCCTTTCCACCACCATTGTGTACACCGATCATTCCGCGTTGAAGTACTTGTTGACAAAGCAAGATTCCAAACCAAGACTTCTTCGCTGGGTTTTGCTGCTCCAGGAATTTAAAATCGACATCCGCGATAAAAAAGGAGCAGAAAACCTAGCCGCGGACCATCTTAGTAGACTTGAGGATCCATACCAAGGGGATCATCCGACTAAAGAAATCAATGATTCTTTTCCCTTGGAGACCTTAATGTCTATAAACTCGAAGCCGAATGAAACCCCGTGGTTTGCGGACTTTGCAAACTACTTGGCGGGTGGAATTCTCAAGGAAGGGTTGACGTCCCAGCAAAAGAAGAAGTTCTTTACCGACATCAAGACTTACTTTTGGGACGACCCTTACCTATTCAAACAATGTGCTGATCTGATAATTCGCCGATATGTTGATGGACCGGCAGCGTCGGACATCCTTGATGCTTGCCACAAAGGACCCACCGGTGGTCACTTTGGTCCCAACTACACCGTAAAGAAAGTGTTTGATTCGGGATTTTATTGGCCCTCCATATACCGTGATGCTCACGATATGGTCAAACGATGTGATGTTTGCCAAAAGCAAGGCAAAATCACACATAAAGACGAGATGCCTCAGAATTTCATTCAAGAGTGTGAAATTTTTGATGTTTGGGGTATCGACTTTATGGGGCCATTCCCTTCGTCTAAAGGAAACAAATACATCCTTGTAGCCGTTGACTACGTTTCAAAGTGGGTTGAAGCCAAAGCTTTGCCTACTAATGACGCAAGGGTGGTTTGTAACTTTTTGAAAGCTCTTTTCGCTAGATTCGGTGTGCCTCGCGCCATTATTAGTGATCGTGGGACTCATTTCTGCAATGACCAATTTGCTCGAGTCATGGCTAAGTACGGTGTAAACCATCATCTTTCCACAGCCTACCACCCACAAACTAATGGCCAGGCTGAAATATCCAACCGAGGGCTGAAGCGAATTCTTGAAAGGACCGTGGGAGAGCATCGTGCCGCATGGGCTGATAAACTCGATGATGCTTTGTGGGCTTTCCGTACTGCTTACAAGACCCCAATCGGCTGTACGCCTTATCGTCTTGTGTACGGGAAAGCGTGCCACCTCCCCATTGAGTTGGAGCACAAGGCTTATTGGGCCTTGAAGTGGGCTAATTTTGATATAAACAAAGCCGGTGACCTACGCAAGATCCAACTCAATGAGCTGAATGAACTCCGTAATGAGGCTTATGAAAATTCTTTGACCTATAAGGAAAGAACTAAGCTCATTCATGACTCCAAGATCAAAAACCGAGAGTTCCATGTTGGAGACAAAGTCTTACTTTTTAACTCTCGGTTGAAAATCTTCTCGGGAAAGCTCAAATCTCGTTGGTCCGGCCCATTCACCATTGCCCAAATTTTTCCATATGGTACTCTCGAGCTCGCTCAACCTAATGGACCAAATTTTAAGGTGAATGGCCAACGAGTGAAGTTGTACTTTGGTGAGGACACCTCTAAGGAGGTGATTCCATCCCTCACCACGTTCCCCATGAACTAATTTTGGGTCGAGTCAGGCTCGTGACTCGGTTATAAAAAACAAGCGCTCCTCGGGAGGCAGCCCGAGTATCTATCCTTGTATGTTTTAATCCCCTAAGTGTAGGGGGGGACTTCTATATGTGTTTGCCTTTGTGTGGTGATGTGATTACAGGGATAAGTGCACTCTTGGAATCTTTGAAGAACCGTGCTCCCGTGTTTACCTGAAATCCGGTTCTATCTCTCAACTATCGTGATTCAATTTTCTTCATACTCACATTTGAAATTGATCACGTTAGTCGTCTCTTCCTTAACTTGAGTTAACCAACGTGCACAATGTCATAAGTGTAGGGGAGATTTTTCCCACATGCTTAAACATTGAGGACAATGTTTATCTTAAGTGTAGGGGGGACTTCTATCGAAGTTTTAAGTGGACTTTTCCATGAAAATGCCTTCAATTAACCGGAAAATCCTATTTTTCAACATTTTTCAAATTTTTTATTAACTTTGGCCATTTAGTTGTATTTTTCAAATTTTTATCGTTGCTTTCATATGTATATATTCTTGCAATAAAGTCAAAAATATTAATAAAGTGGGTAGCTAGTTTAGAAGCCTTTGATCTATTAGGCCCGTTGCGTTTATTTTGACTCAACCCGAATAGACTTATCCAAGTTTATTCTAGCTAGTATCCTTAACCATGTAGACCTTAATTGGTTTATTAGGCTAAGTGTCCACAAGTCTCATTACTTGAGATTTTAAATTGTGGAGGACGAGAAATGATAAAGTCAATTATAAGTCGGTATTCTTGCGCAAGCCCACTTGGTGTAATTATTTGCCTATTCTCCCATCACTTGCTAATAATTTATTTGCAATAAGTAAGGTCGTACAATTTGAAAAGTTACTTAGCTTCTAGCCCAAGATCGTTTAAAAGTTGCTCGGTAATGATAAGAGTTCATAGCCAAGGCATAACTTATGAAGCGGGGCGCGAAGATTGGCGAGTCCGAAAAGGCCCTAACAAGGCATGAGGATTCAATTTTATTGCTGAAGATCCAAAGTGATGTGAAAAGCATTATTCCTAAAGTCAATATGAAGGATCAAGACTCACGACGAAAAGCAATCAACTCCCATAAAGATCATGGAGAAGTCTATCCGAAAAGACCCTAACAAGGTATGAGGATAAATAGATCCAAGTCCGAAAAGGAGGCGGATCGTTGTATCTCAAAATCCATATTAGAGATTGAATAAATAATCATGAAGTCGTGGTCAACAAAGTTGGAGAACCCCTCAAAAGTCTCCAAGTGAAGAAACTCTATTATGATGAGAAGACCATTATCTCAAGAACGTCTCTCGAAGATATGAAGTATGAAGTACATGCCAAATATCGGCCCGAGAAAGGTCTCAAATCGTGAACCAAGTTATGCCAAGATATGAACTTTTTGATATCCCGAGAAGCAGTTTTAAGAGATTTTGTCCTTTAGCTAACTATTGATCAAATCGTCATACTTTGCTTTCAGCCCTAATAAACTATCGAAATAAGTCCAAAAATGCATCTTCATGATCATTCTAAGACAAAAATAAAATATAAGAGATACACCTAGGAATAAGGGAGTTTAAGCATTTAATTAAGCCATGTGTGTAAGTGTTTGAATTGCTAACTTATAATAACAATGATCTCGTTTTTAAGCTTAGTTTGGGGAACGTGAAACTTGAGGGTGATAAATCTTCGCAGCACCAAAGCCCTAATGTAAGTCATCGATTTCTCCACAAGTTATTTCCATATAGCTATTTTCAAGTGAAAATGGTTTTCTATCCCTTTGTTACCTTTGAAGTTTCATTTCTTTAATTTTTAGTAGAATTTAAATAAGGCCAAGGTTGATTAATTATGAGAAAAGTGTAAGCTTGCTTTATCACTAAGCATTGCATGAGGGCATGGCAATGGTTAAGTGTAGGGGATTTGATAGGTGTGTAAACACCCATCCTTTTACCACTTAATTCGGGCTAAAACGAGACCAAAACACGTATTTAATATCATTTGTTTGGAATTATGCGTGGTTTTTGTGTTTATTGTGTTTTCAGAGCCAACCGGATGAATATTGAAGAAAACATGGGATTGCACGGGTTTTACTGAAGAAAAAGACTCAAGATAAAGTCTATTGTCCAAGAGATGCAAAAGATTTGAAGTCACTGGGCCTATTCGAAGATTTATCGAAGAAAAGGACCAAAGATGGAAGATTTATATAAGTCGAAGAAACTCGAGTCTATTAAACGAAGAAATTAAAAGACGAGTTGAATTTAATCGACGACAAATCCCGAATCAGAATCGAAAACGGAAACTTTTCTGAAAAGACGAAAAGACAAGAAGAACGGGAGAAAGCCCACTCACCAACCAAAGGACAAGGCTATAAATAGCCTTCCCCTCACACATTTTAGAAAAGCTTTTTTCTTTTTCCCCACTTTTTCTCCCTGGTTCGTAGAACACCATCACCATTAGGGTGATTGGTGATTTTTATCTTTGTCTTTCCAATCTTGTAATTCTAATCTTTGGTTTATCTTGTCAAAACATTAATCATTCAATACAAAGCTTTTGTTTAATCTTTCCATTTAATCTTGTTCATCTTCATCTTTATCTTCAAGTTCTTAAGTTTTTATTTTTCTTGATTTGATCTTCAAAAGTTGTTTGGATTTGTGTTTTTATTAGTGGGATTCGTTGCTTATGGTGTCTAAATGATTTGTGTTTAAATTGGTAAAACCTTTTTAAGTATTTGGTTTGATTTTGATTAAAATCATTGCTTCCGTGTTCTTCGTGACTGCTACTGTATCTGGGTTTCATAACTTCCGAATCAGCTAAAAGTTCCGAATGAAGCTTTCATTCGGAAAGTTCCGAATCAAGCCTTAAGTTCCGCATAAGTCTTTAAGTTCCGCATCAAGACACCTTCATTCGGAAGTCTCAAACTTCCGAATCAAGAAGAAGTTCCGAATCAACCTCTTCATCCGGAAGATTCCGAATCAACCTTCATCCGGAAACATCCGAATCAAGCTGAAAGTTCCGAACCAGTTATTTCCGAGTCAGCAAGTTCCGAATCAACGAACCTTCATTCGGAAGGTTCCGAATCAGTAAATTCCGGATGAGAATGTTCCGGATGAATGAATAGTAACTTCCGAGTCAGTAAGTTCCACATGAGCAAGTTCCGAATCAAGGTTTAAAAGTTCCGAATCAAGTTTTTTTTAGCTTACTGTTTGTCTACTTTACTGTTTCTTTCTGATTGTTTGCTTAAATTTCAGTTTTAATTTTTAATCTTGATTTTAATCCTAAGTTTAATACAAATCTTTGTTAAAGTAATTGTCTTTGATTTAAATTTTCATTTCCCCTTTTTATTAGATTAGAAAACCAAACCCCTTAATTTAGTAACCAAGAACAATCATTCCACTTAAGACCTAGATCAATTCGAGAGGATATCGAGAGAAATTGAACCTAGCAAAAAGCATTTGTATCATACGCGTATTTAATATTCGAATATTTTAAATACGGGTTTTACATAGATCCTAAGAAAAAGCCCCTGATGAGTTTAGATTAATGAATATGTTTTTCGTTCCTTCAGTAGGACCCTGTTGTGTGGGTGCTACATCATTAGAAACAGATAGTCCAGGGTCAGCATCAGCTGTTGTATTTGCTGACGCCTCACGCCCTGATGCTGACTCAGAGTGACAAATGATAGAGGTTGGTAATGAAATTGGAAATGTATTCAGATTTAAATTACTTACCAATGTTGACTCAGCACTACTAAGGTGAGGGTGCGCTCCATCTTCACCCTTATTTCCTAAAGAAGTTGAGATAAGGGCTACCTTCTGGGCCTCTTTATGCATGTCACCTCCAACAGAGACTGAAGGTGACGGCTGGCTTGGGTTCTTGTCCTTAGCCGAGGACTTATGTTTCTTTAAAGCTTGGCCTTGGGTATCATCGGCAACCTTCTTCGGTGAAGATTGTGTGAGGGCTCTCCTCTTTCTGGACTCACGTCTAACCTTTTCAGCGTTAATAGATGTTTGCTTCTTACGTGGTCCAGAAAAAGCTCAAGGATTTTTTCCTTTCAGATCCCCTTCTCTAGTTGGATAAGTGTCTTGTAAAGCTTTATACAATACTGGAGCATCTGCTAAGCAGATGTCCAACATGGGTTGTGTAAGAGGAGGATCAATGATGCTGACTGGAATGTTCCAGCATGTAAGATCAAAGGGTCGAAAAACCAATTTATCTCCATGGAGTTTTGAAAAGTCATCACCAAGATGGTCAGCAAAGAGGAGAGATATAAATATGGTGTAACCAACATTTTTCTCCCTTGTCTTTTTCTCCAGCTTCCCATGGAGATCTTCAAAGATAAGTCTTCCAAATTCAACTTTTATTCCCTTGGCCAAACAGTATAAAATAATAGCATCCTTTTGGTTTATCTGGTCAAGGCATCCAGTTTCCCCCCCCCAAACACTCAATGAGAATAGTCATCAACAATTTCCACCTTGGTGGCAAACAACTCCTTTTTAAACCCCCTTTCTCAGTGATTTCTTTAGTATACCCAATTTCTTTTAAAGAAATTTTTAACAATAGAAAAATCATCAGTTATAGCTTCATAATCACTAAGGTTTTCCAAATAGTTTAGACCCCAAACCCTTCTAAATAGTTTCAAACCAATTTTACCATGGATCCCAACAGTAGTAGAATCAAACTCAATTGATTTCTTATTGTGAGATGTGCAGTGAACCAAAACACTTTTAAAACATTTTGGAACATCATTCTAGGATCCTTAAACAATGCCTCTCTTAAAACACTTTTGGACAAGTAAGTCATTACTTGATCCACAGGAACAGATTTAATGGTGTCTGGTTTGATTAAGGTAATGTTGTTAGGTTTGAAGATGATATATTCGATGGGAAAAGTGACATGAGTGGATGGTTTAAGAGTGATTTCTACAACTTTTTGGGAAGAAGATTCAGCCATTGTTGTGTTGTGTGTTTTTTGAGAGAGAAAGAGTTTGTGTGTGTGTTTTTTTTATGAAAAGACTTGTAAGGGTGGAATGAAATCCAAATGCAATGGATTATATAAAAACTTAAACTGATTTGTGAAAAGTTTTTAAAACATTTGAAAAAGTTATAAATCTTTTAGGGTTTCTTTTAAACATTTGGCACAAACACTCTCATTAATGTTCTGTAAAAAGGTATGATTTTCTGTTGCTTTGAACAGTGAAACGCCTCATGTGTCATGTAGTTGTTGACTGTGGATGGGGACGTTTGAAATTTACTTAATTAACAAATGACACCTTTTGAAAGAATGTTTGTTTTATTCATAAGAAAATTCCATGACATTTAATACTTTTTGACACATGATTGATTTGTTTTAAAAGCTGTTGCTCAGATATGCTGAAGCTGATGGCAATACTTGTGATCTTCAGTGCGTCAGATAAGGCGACAAAACCCCATATACATGTTCACATAAGTGAACAAGACATATGACATTGCACGCTCCTACACTCAGGCCTAGCCACTCATTTGTATTAAAATTTTGTTCAGATTTTGCTGAAGAAAAAAACTTTGATGACTGGTGATTGCATGTTCAGCTTCAGTGAATCAAAGAAGGCGACAAAACAACATATATACAATCACATATTGTGAGATAAACATATGACATTGTACACTCCTTTACTCAGACACTGCTACTTAGCATTAATCAAAATAGTTTAGAGAAATGTTGAACCTTTAAGCTTCTTTCGTGAATGCTAAAGATTTAGATTTTGTATCATCAATCTTCATCATACCAAGCTCCATTATCAATCTTTTGAAAGTTGGTTCATCCAGTGGTTTGGTGAAGATATCAGCCAATTGATACTGAGTAGGGATGAAATGTAATTCAATGTCCCCTTTCACAATATGATCTTTGATAAAGTGATATATGATATCTATGTGTTTTGTTCTTGAATGAAGGACTGGATTGTTGGATATTGCAATAGCACTAGTGTTATCACAAAAGATTGGTACCTTTTCATATTCTATGTCATAATCAGCCAGTTGGCTTTTCATTCAAAGAACATTGGCATAACATCCAACAGCTGCCATATATTCAGCTTTCGCTGAAGACATGGAAATTGTTTGTTGCTTTTTAGCACTCCAACACACAAGTTTGCCACCTAGCAATTGGCAAGCACTAGAAGTGCTTTTTCTGTCCATATTGCATCCAACATAGTCAGAGTCAAAATACCCCTTTAGATCAAACCCTAAGGATTTGGGGTACCAAAGACCTAGACTTAGTGTATCTTTTAGGTATCTGAAGATCCTCTTTACAACAATAAGGTGTGATTCCTTTAGATCTGCTTGATATCTTGCACAAAGGCATGTAGAGAATTGAATGTCAGGTCTGCTTGTAGTTAAATACATGAGTGACCCAATCATACCTCTATACTGAGTCTCATTGACTGATTATCCATTGGGATCTGGTCCTAAGTTGTTAGGGGGTACCATTGGTGTTTTTACTGAAGCACAATTGATATCATACTTCTTCAGCAGATCCTTGACATATTTTTCTTGATTGATGGAGATGCCTTGGTCAGATTGTTTAATCGGAAGACCAAGCAAGTATGTGAGTTCTCCCATCATACTCATCTCAAACTTGCTAGTCATAAGCTTAGAAAATTGTTTGCATAGTTTCAAGCTTGTTGAACCAAAGATGATGTCATCCACATAAATTTGTACCAGAATGGTGTTAGTTTTAGATTTTTAGATAAAAAAGGTGCTATCTATTTTTCCTCTGACAAATTTATGTTCAATGAGAAATGTGGAGAGAGTTTCATACTATGCCCTTGGGGCTTGCTTCAGTCCATACAAAGCTTTGTAAAGCTTATAGACATGGTTTGGGTATTTACTACTCTCAAAGTTAGGAGGCTGTGTAACATAAACTTCTTCTTTTAGGTCACCATTTAGGAATTCACTTTTGGCATCCATTTGGTAGATGGCGAAGTTCATGTAGGTGGCATAAGCAAGGAAGATTCGTATGGCTTCCATACGTGCAACTGAAGCAAAGTTCTGATCAAAATCAACACCGGGATCTGGATTGAATCCTTGGGCCACCAGCCTAGCTTTGTTTTTGGTCACCACATTAGTTTCATCTCTTTTGAGTTTGTAAACCCATTTGGTGCCAGTGGTTGATTTACCATATGGAAGAGGAACCAATTTCCAGACTTCATTTCTTTTAAATTGATTTAGT
Organism: Glebionis coronaria; assembly: GCA_025667525.1. Lineage (NCBI taxonomy): Eukaryota > Viridiplantae > Streptophyta > Magnoliopsida > Asterales > Asteraceae > Glebionis > Glebionis coronaria. The sequence goes on along the minus strand of CM046879.1, from coordinate 482,776,981 downwards.
TCCTCTTGCATGGCATCTACCCATCTAGGGTGAGTAAGTGCTTCAGAAATCTTTGTAGGCTCAGTTTCTGAAAGAAAGTTTACATAGAGGCATTCTCTAGATGAAGCAACACTCAGTTTCTTTGCCATTGATCTAGTGACTCTACCTTCTCCAAGATTGCCTATTATGTTCAATGAGCTGTATGTGACTATTATTAGTCCAAGATTTTTGTGGAGCTGGAGAATAAGCACTCGCATCATGATGAGAGCTATGAAGGTTTATTAGTATCATAACAATTATTTAAAACCCTAAACGAGATCAAAGCACATATAGCGGAAGCGATTTAACAAGATCATAATTAATAACACAATTATAATTAATCAAATTAGGGTTACATACCTTTACGCTAAAGCAATTCCACAAGACGAAGAACAAATCACCGATTCAGGTTTAAACCGTATATACCAAGATATAGTCTAAAGTAAGACTATATTATGTTCTTGTACACACGTAATACAACGAGCTAACCGTGATTCTAGCACGTGAAAACCGAGCTACAACACTGGTAATTAATCTACCCAACAACCCTAGAGAGGGGCTAGGACTAGATTATGTATACAATCGATCAACTAAGAAAACCATCCGAAAACCTTTGTTGGTGGGGGGCGGCGATCGACCAAAAGAAAGAAGAGGGGAAAAGATTTATGATGTTGTGATTATGAGGGGATTAGGAGGTGTATTTATAGACTTCCAACCCATTGTAGCCCAATAAATATAATGCAACTTTTGCCCCCCCAGGGTATAACCGACGGTCGAATACCCCTAAGGGGCGTTCCGGAATCTTCCAAACTTCTTTCCTTTTGTTCATACATACTATATGTTTATTTAACGCTCGTTATAACTTAAATATTAATTATTTAACGTTCGTTAAGGTAATATAGTTACTTGCTCGGTTAAATTAATAAATACATAAATATATTTATTAAATAAATTAACTCTTTACGTATTGTGTGCAATCCCGTATTCTTGAGTTTGATCCTATCACACGACTATTAAACATAAGTCCACAAAATTTCAGCTCCCACTTTGACATATTTCGAATATCGTGATTACATTGACTAGCGTCTAGTTACACATAGCAATGCCACTAGTACAAATTGAGTAAGGTCTCCTGGACAAAACCTTTTAACGATTCTGCATCGTTATTATTATCCATTTATTTCTAATACAACGTTAATAAGGATATGGATCTCAGTCATTCCTTTCATTAACCATTATGTTTCTCGTTCACAGATTAAGCAAGATTACCAAAACAAATTTGGGCGTGGCCACATAAACATCTTACTATACCTACGAGGGGCCCAACTGTATTAAACTCTAACACAAAATTGGAGGAAATAAATTTCATATTGAGTACGAGCAAAACTTATGAATTTTGCAACACTTTCGAAAATAATCCTTATAGCTACCAGTTACGTTTAGCGTTAGATTATTCCATAGAGATGCACTAGATTCATAACAGTTTCCTGGTATCTCAAGTCTAAGGATAACTATTTATGTTTTACTTAATGACAAAGATCCATAAAGTAACAACATATAGTTGGGATAAGTCCTATATTCAATTCATCGAATATCATCCAAAATTGACCAATATACTTTCAAGTATACTCTGTCACTATTTTGATTTGTATTAATTTAATAATATTCCCATATTATTAATCGACAATGGACATTTAGCATAACTTTTATTCATGGATTAAAACATGTAAAATAGGATACACTTATCAAAATAATAGAAATAAACGAAACCCAATCTTTATTTTATTATATAATAATGTCATAACATCCTTTATCCAAACAATAATCACAAATTTATTACATGAGTTCGCTAGCTAGTTGCAGCCCAATCGCCTTGGCATGCTTAACTACCTTTGGTCTAGGCAATGCCTTAGTCAAAGGATCTGCTACGTTATCATCTGTGTGAAATTTTATCAATTTTATTTCCCGAGCTTCAACTTGTTTTCGGACGTAGTGACGTCTACGCATAAAGTGTCTGGTGCCTTTCATGACTCTAGGGTCATTGGCAAATATTATTGCGACAGAATTGTTATAATACATATCAATAGGTTCTTTAAATGAAGGCATCACTCCAAGATCTTCAATAAACTTCCTAATCCAAACAGCTTCCGTTGCAACTTCTGAAGCAGCCATGTACTCAGATTGAGTAGCATGCATTGCAATCGTTGTCTGTTTCTTGCTCTTCCAGTCAACGGCTCCTCCATTGATAACAAAAACGTAACCCGTCTGAGACCTCGTATCATTTTTATCACATTGCCAGGACGCATCACAGAAACCTGTAACATTCAGTTATGTGTCTGGTTTTCCACCATATACCAAAAACATATCTTTCGTACTCCTCAAATACTTTATAATATGTTTAACAGCAGTCCAGTGGAGCTTCCCTAGATTCTGTTGGTATCTACTGACCAACTTCTGAGCAAACGCCACATCAGGCCTTATGCATCTAACAACATACATTATAGATCCTACAGCCGAAGCATAAGGCACCTTCTACATGTATGCCTCCTCTTCAGGAGTTGATGCATCCACCTCATGACTCAGATTATGCTTAACTTCTATAGGTTGAAAACCTTTCTTGGAATTATGCATATTAAACTTCTTCAAAATCTTATCTATATAAGCATCTTGACATAGACCAATTAAACGTCTTTTCTTATCCCGATAGATCTTAATTCCTAGAATGTATGAAGCTTCTCCTAAATCCTTCATAGAAAAAAATTTACCAAGATAATCCTTAACAGCTTTAAGTCTTGGAATGTTACTTCCCATGATTAATATGTCATCAACATATAGGATTAGGAATACTACATCACTCCTACTAGCTTTGCGATATACACATAGCTCATCACAATTCTGAACAAATCCAAACTTTTTGATTTCTTCGTCTAATCTTTTATTCCATTGACGTGATGCTTGCTTCAGACCATAAATGGACCTTCGAAGTTTACACACATGTCCTGGATTCTCAGGATCAACATACCCTTCTGGTTGCTGCATATAGATGTCTTAATCAAAGCGACCATTCAAGAAGGCAGTTTTAACATCCATTTGCCATATCTCATATTCATAGTATGCTGCTATAGCTATGAGAATCCTAATAGCTCTTAAGTATGCTACATGAGAAAATGTCTCCTCGTAGTCTATGCCAAAAGTTTGAGTAAAACCTTTAGCTACTAAACGAGCTTTATAGGATTGTACTTTTCTGTCCATGTCGGTTTGCTTCTTGTATAACCACTTATGTCTCACTACTTTAGCATTCGGTGGTGGTTCTACTAGAATCCAAACATCATTTACTTTCATGGATTTCATTTCCTCATCCATAGAAACCATCCACTTATTCTTCTCAGGATCAAGTATGGCGGATTTATAATTAGCGGGTTCACCAAGATCCCCTAACTCATCATCATCCTCTATGTTAAGACACATATTGCTATTTGCGTTTTTAATCCTTGCGGATCTACGCAGAGGAACTAATTCCGGTGGAACCGCCAGACTTTCTGGTTCTATAGGAATTACATTGCTAGTGTTTTCAGAAGGTAATGGGTCTATATGACTCTCCTCAAGATCACAATTTCTCCCACTGAATTCTTGGTTTACAAGATCAGATTCAAGGAAGTCTCCATACCTAGCAACAATAACTTTGTTCTCGGGTGGATAATAAACGTAGTAACCTATAGTTTCCTTAGGATATCCTACAAAGATACACTTTACAGATCGTTGTTGGAGTTTTTCACCCGAGTCACGTTTCACATACGCCTCGTAACCCCAGACCTTTATATAAGACAAATATGGCTTCTTTCTATGCCATAGTTCATATGGTCTCTTATCGACCTTCTTTGTGGGAACCATATTTAAAATGCGAACATCAGATTCTAGAGCATAATCCCAAAATGATAAAGGTAAAGTTGTAAGATTAAACATAGATCGTACCATATCCAATAATGTATGATTTCTCCTTTCGGATACACCATTTTTGTGGAGTATAGGGAGAAGTAAGATGCTGAACAATTCCATTCTCACTTAGAAAATCTATAAACTCTTTGACTTAAATATTCACCACCTCTATCAGAACAAAGAGCTTTAATCTTCTTCCCTAATTGCAGTTCTACTTCTACTTTAAACACTTTAAATGTTTCAAATACCTCATGTTTATGATTAAGTAAATAAACATAAGCATAATGGCTAATCATCCATAAATGTTAAGAAGTAGCTAGCACCTTTCCTTGACGTATGTCTAAGTGGTCCACACATATCAGTATGTATTAGTCCAAGTAGATCAATAGCCCTTTCAATATTGCTATTAAAAGGTTTCTTAGTCATCTTTCCAGTGATACAAGACTCACATTTATCAAATGATTCATCATTGATATTTTCCAAAAGACCTTCACGTTGAAGCTTTTGTATACGAGTCTTCCCAATATGGGCAAGTCTACAATGCTAAAGATAAGAAGAGTTCCTGTCAAACTTTCTCTTCTTACTCATGCTAAATACAGATTTATCGTTCTTGGATTCATTATCATGCATGTCTAATTCAAACACACCATTCACAGAAATTTCATTAAAATAGAAAATAGCATTTTTCCAAACAGAAATTCCATTATTATCAATCGTGTGAACGAATCCATTATTTAACAAACAAGAAAAGGAAATAACACCCCTAACGGTTGTAGGTGCATAATGACAATCATTTAAACTCAGTAGTAACCCGAAGGTAAAACTAGATCAAAAGTTCCTATAGCTTGAACCGCTGCTTGTGCACCATTGCCCACTTGCATATATTGTTCCCCATAGGAAAGTTTCCTTTCCAGATTAAATCCCTGCAGCGTATTACAAATGTTAATACCGCATCCCGTATCATATACCCATGAATTTAATTTGTATGTTAAATTGAACAATTCAATCATAAATGAAGTACCTGAAGCTGCATCGCTCTGTTCAGACTTCTTTTTTATTTCTCGAAATTCTTCTAGGTAAAGAGGGCAATTCCTCTTCCAGTGACCACTTGCCATGCAATGGTGACAAGTCTCATCCTTTTGAGATTGACTCCTCTTAGCAAAGTTTTGCTTGGGTTTCGAATAAGTCGCAACTTGTTTGCCCTTATTACCCTTGCCTTTTCCTTTCTTCTTATTCACTTGCGGTTTTGGCTTACTCACTCTACCCTTTTGTATGGTTAGTATAGAAGGCGTAGCGGTAGATGCCTTGTCTTTCAACCCCTTTTCATAGTCAATGAGCATTGCATGCAAATCATTAACTGTCTTCCCCGTGCAATGCATATTATAGTTTCTAACGAAATTATTGAAGTCCTTGTTGAGGGACCTATTGATCAAGTTGATAGCCATATTATGATCATAGGGTTGTCCTAGTGCAATGAGCTATTCCATATAACCCCTCATCTCCAAATAATGGGAACTTACAGACTTTCCTGGAGCTTGCTTGCAGCTATGCAAAGCATCTACCAAGTCGTAGATCTCCACAGCTTGCGGCTTTTCGAACATAGCCTTGAGCTCATCAAGCATTCACTTTGTAGAAAATAGCTCATACTTCTGTTGAAGTGCAAGAGCCATTTTTCCTAGCATTAAGCTTGCCACATCATAGTGCTTCTTAATATTAGTAGCATGTTCAAGCCTTTGCGCATCAGATGCTACTTCAGCAAGATCCTCCGGATAGGGAGTAGTCAAGATATCGATATTACCCGCTGCTCTCAAGACAATTCTTAGCGTACCAATCATTGAAGTTTGGGCCAGTAAGTTCAGGTCGTTCAAAGAAAGATTTGAACATATAGTGTTATTGGTGGGTTGAGCCATTTCTACATAAATAAGTTCAAATATTAGTATTTTCGATAACAAAATACTTTCAAGAAAATAATATTACCCCGGTTTTAAAACCATATTATTTTCCTTGAATTCTAGAACTTCATTGACATAGATCCTTCACATCAGTTGATCTGCTAGTAATGAATGTACTGAACACAACGACTTGTCGAACAATTCAATTGACAAACAAATTTCAATTTCTAGATATTTAAGGGATTTACATTGCCAAAAAACGTTTCCAGATCTCACTGAGTAACTTAATTAAGTCGTCTAATATGAGTAACGTAAACCCATCATACGAATTGTCATTATACAAACGGTTTTCTCTCCATCACAACATCATCCAAAAATCTCATTTGATGACGAAGTAATTTCAAGTGTTCGTCAATTAGGAGCATTCGACTTAATCTTTAAGGGTATAAATTTTGATGACAAAATCTACGTATGGAGAAACATGCATACAATCTTCATAGCATAAATTTAATAAAACATTTAGTAAACTTATTCATGAGATTAAATTTCTTCATAAATTATGTTGTGGTATTGGTTAAACCAATTAAAGAATTTACCCACAACTCATCACATCGTACTTTGCTAGAACTCGGCTACCCACAAATAAATACCCTTATTCATTGTGTTTCGGATGTGAATTTGTGGTAAATCACCCTTAAGGTATAATTTAATTAATAATCGTAGGTAATTTCAATTTTGACGCACAGGCGAGCCGGAAATTTGGTCAGCGACTAATGGCATAACACCTCCTTCCTTAACCGGGTACATGACCAGCAGTGCGTTAAACCCACTTTATAGTTTGTCTAAATTGAGTAGGCCGTTAGATTATTATTGCAATTCACCAATCAATGTAATCTTATGTAATTTAAAATCTCTTAACAAATCATTATTTTTAATATGATTTAGTCCATATTATTTCTTCTAAAAAAACCATTGTTCACAACAATTCAACAATTTTATATATAAACAAGAAAAAAAACTAAATCATAAACACATAATCACAATTTATGTGTGCAACAAATAAATCAAATAGCCACATGCATACGATTTATTCAATAATCATCAAATCTAGGTCTTTATATCTCTATATAAAAGTCTCCCCTAATTCTAAATTTATCGAATCAAATAATGACGTAGCACATAAAATCATATAAACATATAATTTTACGATCCATGAAAACATGCACGTAATCATGGAATCTCCAAAAATCTTAACAATTAAATCTCTACGGATCGTAACCATACATGACATAACAATTAATCATGCAATCTAATCTAAAATTATCCTACATGTAATTTAGGGTTTCAAAACAATTCTTTTTTTTATTAAAAATAGAGTAAAACCCTAATTTTAAAAAAACAAAACCCTAATTTTATGAAAAAACTAAAAAACATGTAGTTTAACTCAAAACAATTATAGTTAAAAAACTCTAGATTTTCGATAATTATAACATGTTAAAACGGCTCTAGATGCCACTGAAGGTTATTAGTATAATAACAATTATATAAAACCCTAAACGAGATCAAAGCACATATAGCGGAAGCAATTTAACAAGATCATAATTAATAACACAATTATAATTAATCGAATTAGGGTTACATACCTTTACGCTAAAGCAATTCCACAAGACGAAGAACAAATCATCGATTCGGGTTTAAACCGTATATACCAAGATATAGTCTAAAGTAAGACTATATTACGTTCTTGTACACACGTAGTACACCGAGCTAACCGTGATTCTAGCACGTGAAAACCGAGCTACAACGCTTGTAATTATCTACCCAACAACTCTAGAGAGGGGCTAGGACTAGATTATGTATACAATCGATCAACCAAGAAAACCAACCGAAACCCTTTGTTGGTGGGGGGCGACGATCGACCAAAAGAAAGAAGAGGGGAAAAGATTTATGATGTTGTGATTATGAGGGGATTAGGAGGTGTATTTATAGACTTACAACCCATTGTAGCCCAATAAATATAAGTCAACTTTTGCCCCCCCTAGGGTATAACCGACGGTCGAACACCCCTAAGGGGTGTTCCGGAATCTTCCAAACTTCTTTCCTTTTGTTCATACATACTATATGTTTATTTAATGCTCGTTATAACTTAACTATTAATTATTTAACGATCGTTAAGGTAATATAGTTACTTGCTCGGTTAAATTAATAAATACATAAATATATTTATTAAATAAATTAACTCTTTACGTATTGTGTACAATCCCGTAATCTCGAGTTCGATCCTATCACACGACTATTAAATATAAGTCCATAAAGTCAAGCTAGAGCTTGGAAGTCTAAGACATGGGCTTGGACTTTGGATATATCTAGTGTCTACTGAAGGATATTCAAAAGACAAAGGTTCAATCAATGGAGGACTTCTTTCTTGGTCAGAAGCAACACATCCAAGACCTGATTCTCTAGAGAAAGTTGGAGAATTTTGAGCAGGAGACTCAAATTGTTCATTAACAGCATCATTTGATTGATCAAGTGTGTGATCATGCTGATCATTTTGAGACTGATCATTTTGGTCATTTGTGTTATATTGCTGATCATTTTGATCATTCGATTGACAGCCATCAGTATTTGATACCGAAGGATTTCCTTTTGTAGGACTTGTCATATCCTCAAATGGATCAATATGAGGAACTTAATTGCTTGTTTGATATCTTTGAGAAGGCTCATAATGTTGAAATTCATCAGATGGATAGTTGTGAGATTCATGAATATGAAGTTCATCATCTGATGGATTTTCAAATTTGAGAGCTTCAAAACTTTTTTTGAAGGTGATGTGGTAAGTTTCTTGAATACATTGTCTTCTTGTGTTAAAGGCTCTATATGCCTTAGATACAAGAGAGTATCCAAGGAAGTAACCATCATCAGATTTTTCATCAAAGTTACCAAGGTGATCCTTGTGATTGTGATTGAATACTTGACACCCAAACACATGTAAGAATGAAATGTCTGGAATTCTCCCCCTAAAGACTTTATAGGGAGTCTTCATGTGTCTCTTCACAATGATGGATTCATTTTCAGTGTAGCAAGCAGTGGCTACAGCATCAGTCCAAAAGTGCTTAGAGAGAGCTGATCTAGCAAGCATTGTTCTTGCTGCTTCAATCAAAGTTCTATTCCGTCTTTCAGCCACACCATTTTGTTCAGGTGTGTAAGGTGATGAGAAATTTTGTGAAATTCCTTTGTCATCACAGAACTTGATTAGAGTATGATTTCTGAATTCAGTGCCATTGTCAGTTCTAAGTTGTTTGACATGAGTGTCATTTTGATTTTCAACTCTTTTGATGAAAGACATAATAGCATCTGGTGTATGGCTTTTCTTTGTCAGAAAATATACCCAAGTGTACCTAGAGTACTCATCAACAATGACAAGTGTATATTTTTCATGACAAATGGCCCTAGGTGATACTGGGCCAAATAGGTCTATGTGAAGAAGTGAAGACTTTCTTTGATTGAGAAAGTTTGCTTTGTTTTGAAACTGGCCCTATGGTGCTTCCCTTTTTCACATGCTGAGCATGGTTTGTCCTTGGAATAGACAAGTGAAGGAAGACCAATAACAAGATTTTGTTTTGCCAGCAGAGTTATTGTTTTGAAATTTAGATGTGAGAGCCTCTTATGCCAAAGCCAATTAGTAATGTTGGAGGATCTAGAAAAGAAACATGTCTCTAGAGTAGAGTTCATGTTCATAACATAAACATCTTTGACTCTGGGAGCAATCATCACAATTTCATGATTGGAGTTGAAGATTGTACATTTTTTGTCATCAAACAGCACTAGATACTTTGCATCACAAAGTTGACTGATGCTAATGAGGTTGTGCTTCAATCCATTGACATATGCTACCCTGGTAAAAACTATACCATTGCATATCACTGAACCAAATCCTTTAGTAGTAGTTGATGAGTTATCACCAAAAACAACTTTAGGACCTTGTTCCTCCTTATACTTGTGCAGATGACTTTTGGTACCAGTCATATGCCTTGAGCAGTGATGTATGTATTTTTAGTCACTTACTTTTAGGAAAAAGCAAATAACCGTGATAAGTATTAAATTCGAAGGTTTAGGAAAACCGACAAATCGAATAAATGCGAGTTTGTTCTCAAAGGAGGTGTGTGTATTAGGTGCCAATATAATAAAATCAAGCTTGGATTAGTTTCGTTTTTGGGTTGAGAAGAGAGAAAATTAAAAGACAAGTTACACTACGATAAAACTACGACATAAAACGTAAACGTAATGACGTAAAACGCGACGAAATTAAAAATTTAAACTTAAACCAATTTTAAAAATCAAAACTAAGTCTAAAATAATATAAATAAAAATAAAAATTCAATAAATGAATTTTAAAACTTATTATCAGTTAAATATTCAATTTTAAATGCTAATTAAAGCCCTAAAATTAAATATAATTTACGAAAAGTTCAAAATTATGTTTTATCAAACTAAAATCTTACTTATATTAATTAAACACTAAAAAGTATTTATCATAAAATTTTAAAACTATTTTTTTATTTTTAAAAGGCTAAAAGCACTTTTTAAATGAAAATAATGATTAAAAATAATAAAATAATGACAAAAATAATTTTAGTTTTTCAAAAATTCTTATTTACTTATCTAAACAGTAGAAAAATAAAAAAAGTTGAAAAAAGTAAATTTACGCCTAATAGGACAAAAACAGTTTATTTAAAAATTAATTTAAACTTAAAAAAAATTCAAAAAATAGTTAAATAAAGGGAAAATGAGATTGCTTCTTGGAAAATACTAAAATAAATAAAAGAACCAGGGAAAAATGAAATATCCGAAAAACACTAAACTTTACCCTCTAAAGATAAAAACAGAATATTAAACCTAATTTAAAACTTAAAATAATGCTAAAAATTAATTAAATACTCAGAAAAATAAAGTTATTTTTCTAAAAATCTTAAAATAAATTAATAGATCAAATAAAAATTAAAAAAACAAGAAAAAGCTAATTTTAACTCAATGAAGACAAAATCAGACAAAAGCTGATAGTGACTTGTGCTTGGCTTTTGTTTGCTAGCCAAGCAGTGGGAACAAAAAGGATAACAGTGGGAACTCGGTTCCCACTGACCTTCACAGAAAATGACTTAGGGCTTTTTCTAAGCTTGTTACTTGGTATTTTTTGGAACAAAGGACACCCCCACAACCAGTTGGATTATGGGGAGTCACAACAACATAAAAAAACCCAAGTCTAACACAAAAATCACAACAAATCAAGGCATACAATTACTATATAGCAAAAAGGGGGGGGGGTCTGATGCTACTTTACTGATCTACTTGGCAATCTAGTGAGTTTTGGACTAGAAAAACTTGAAGACAAACAATTCAATCCATCAAATAAGCACATACACCCGTAGGCTACCATGAAATCTATCAGTTTACAAAATTTCTTGACTTAACTCAATCAAATCAACCAACAAATCCTTCCTATGTGTTCTAGTTGTTTATAGCAGAAAAATGGGGACAACTCAATCCCAAATCTATCAATTTTAACAATATAACTACTCAAATAACCTACCTAGGCAACTAAAGCTGACATGTTAGGACTAAGATTTAAGAAAATGTGTCACTCAATTTCTTTTTATAACCCAATCCAAACACCACTTAAAAATCTGTTTAAAAACTTTTTCAAAGGATTTTGCATAAATCAAACTCAAACTTTTGGAACTCAACTTTAACATATGTAAAACATATAAAGAACATGAATTAAGTACTAATTAACCAAGAATAAGCAGTCAAGATTCAATACATACAAAACACATAAACTAGCAAAAAGTATAAGAGGGTTCAAGCCTTTACCAGCTGATGCCTTCTCCTATGCCTTTTGAAGCTTATGAAGAGCTTATCAAGATGTGTAGAGGCTCTTGTTGAGGTTCTATATCAGAACCAAGAGAAACTAATGTCTTCACCAAGCAATTAAAAAAAGGATGATAAATATTACTATGTCTTGTACACCTGCACAACACAACAAACCAAAAGAACAATTCAAACTTCAAAAAGCTAAGCCCACAAGCTGGTGTCAAGAGCTTGTGGGTTTGGATTTTGAAATAGTAAGAGGAATAAAATAAAAATAAAAGAGATTTATGAAAAATCTTTGAAAACATAATTTTTGAAAACCAACAATGAAAACCACTAACTTATCAGCTTATATAAGTTTATGAGAGTGGTGTGGTGTCAATTAAACACCCCTCTAAACCTCTGTAATCCAAATCTAAAAACCTGCCTGCCAAAATCGTTTTGAACCACAAAAATTATGTTTGACATGAAAACTTGATAACTTAGAATAACTCTTTCACTAAAACATTAAAATAAATGTAACATAGTGAATTTCTTGCAAGGTTTAATTATCACTTTAAATGTTCAATAAGAAAAGTTTACAAGAAAAAACTGGAACAACTATAGCATTCACAGGCGAATGCTATTTATACTATCACTAGGAAGATACTAGAAGAATGAAAAATACATTAAACCCTAATCTTTGAGTTTCCATCTATGCCCTTGGACTGATGATCCAAATTTTGGTCAAAGATGGCTTCACGTGATGGATGTTGACATGCAAGATGTTTTAAGTGATCTTGAACCATTCATAATTCCTTTGGGACAAAGGAATTCAAATTGGTCGTTGATTTGCTGTAGAGATGCTCTCTTTGCCATTTTAGGAGGTGTAGAGGAGCCACGTGGGGACCACTATGGTTACGGGAGAGGGTTTTTGAGAGTGGGGTTGTGTTAAGGGGATGGTTAATCATTGTTCTAGAGAGTATCTAACAAAACCCCTTTGATTAGGTAAGGATTAGTGATTAGGGTTGTTAGTTCTAAGGTGTGTGTTTTAGTGTGTGTTTAATCTGATTTTGGGTATAAAAAAGTGTTTACCGCCCTTAAAATTTTATTAAATAATCAGTTTAAAACTGATTTAATATATAATTAAGGGTTAGTGGGGTTTGACTTTGTTGACTGGTGAGGTGGTGGTGTTGAGTGATGTGGCGTGTGTTGAGTGGAGGAGAGGTGTGAGTGGGGTGACGTGGAAGGCTATGATAGGATGGTAATAGTTTCATTGTCTGGCAGCTTTAGCCCCTTGCTTTCCAAAAAACTAGCATATAAAGATTCCAACAGAAAAGTTCAAGATACCTTTGTTATAACTTTGTATCACTTGTCAATTTTGGCCCAAGGATTCTTTAACTTTCACCAAGGACCAATTGTGCAATTTAGCCATATTCCAAGGACCATTCTTGTACATACTTGATATTTTAGGGACCCATATGTAATTTTGAGGTTTATAAGGGTATAACATGACAAGTCTTCAATTCTTGAGTGACCAATCCTGTCAAATCTTCAAACTTCAAGGACTTCAATGGAAAACCATGATTTGGGTCTGGTTCGTTACGGCTTTGTTTCTCGTGTTCGTTTTTGCTTGATTCCTTTGATCTTTTGGCCAATTCACGATACCCGTACCTAAAATACACAATGAACAAACACAAGCATATTTTGGGGTATTTTATGACATATTAAGCATTTTAAGCCCGATTTGGACGATGAGACTATGTATAAATACAGTCTCATCACTCCCCCATAATAAACCATTATCGTGCCCTCACGCAATGCTAGAGTTAAGTATCATAGAACTTCCAAAATTCATTTTAGGTGACATTTATTGAAAACGTAAATTTAAATAAACTACTACATGTGTTTTAGACATAATTTATTGTTTTCATCGCAAAATGGGATGTTTAGGATCATAGAAAAGAAAACGTGAATGCTTCGTTAGAAATAATTTTGTCGTCCTCGATTTTCACCCAACTCCATGCTAAGCGTGAAACAAGATCATTGTCATTATAAGTTAGTAATGCTAACACTACTCATATGCTCTAATCACGTACTTAGACTTCCTTATTCCTAAGGTGTATCTCTTATATTTTATTTTTGTCTTAATGATCACGAGGATACATCATTAACTTATGTGTGAATAGAGATTAGGTCCAAAAATAGAGTCTTAACAGTGTAACCAAAATCATCGAATTAATAATTCATCCTAATAGACAACGAATTCAAAAAATTAAGTCAACAAAAAGGATCGATAAACACGGTTTTATAACAGTTTTAAACATGAGACTTATTACTATGAATTTTATGACCACCTCATCATCGGTGGCTTTGATTATCATGGTTTACCTCCATCTTTTATTCAACTCCGCCATGGAGCTTTTATTATGACTTCGGTCTTGCCCTTGTCTTTTATTTAACCTCGCCATGAGTTGTTTATTATGACTTGACGTATATCATCACGCTAAAGCGAATTTTGGATCTTTAAGGCTTCAAGATTTAAGACATTCACTTTCAATTTTTGCATAGATTTTTAGGCCTTGCGAGCTTCGAATTTTTGCTTGATTTAGGTGAAGAGGAACTTAAATTGTTATTGGGGGAAGCCTTTGATTATTCGGGTTGCCAATACTTCAAATCCATGACGCTGGCGATACCTTAATGTTATCCCACTTTAATTACATGGAAGCTACTAAAAAAAATTAGAAACCAACAATAGAGACTAAACCGCTAAATCAATATTTCTTAACAATTTTTTAATAAAAGCGTAGGGAGAATAAGCAAATAATTAGGACACATGAGTTTTTGAAAGATTACAAGTACTCTACGTTTAGCATAGTAACTTAGAATTAACTCTATCATTTCTCGTTCTCGTTTAAGAGACTTAGCCTAATATAGTTAAGGAATCAAAGCTAAGTGCTCAACACGCACGGTCGAGTAAAAAATTACTCTTATTCTCACCATCGGAAAACCTACATTCGTGTCTTAAACACTTATGAAAAACAAGAAAAAAATTTAAAATTTGACCATTTTTAGCCTTATTTTGCGTAAAACGATAACAAAAAGATGAAAATTGGATTGCGTTATGACGTAAGCAAGGTGAAGTATCTACTCACCCCCATACTAAAACTAAACATTATCCTCAATGTTTCGAGTCTAAGGGTGAAACACCCTCATACTAGAGACGAAATTCGAATGCTTAATCTCGAGCATGGAAAGGGTTAAACAAATAACCTATAAGCCGTTTATGAATTATACTAATAAGATAATCGTTAGAACATAAAAGGATATCATCGAATATCGTAATCTTCAAAGGAAACAATAGAATCTCGAGTGATCCGTAAAACGAATACGAGAGGCTTCAATGATGACGATGAACCTAATAAATCACAATCACAAACAACCACATAACAAAGGTTGGAAGAGCACAAGTCCCCTTACATTAAACTAATTAGAAAGCAATAATATTTATAAGAATAAGCATGAGAATCTCCCACGAGGCACCTTGTTTTTGATAACCAAGTCAAAAGCTCGACTCGAATCCCCATAAATGTGATAATTTAGGGACTATCATGGTTTGGTCATTTTTTGTGGGGCTTACATGATAAACAATGCCCAAAAGTACGTGGAGTACTTTAAAAACCCGATATACGTATACTGGGGTCAAAGATAGCGTCCTCGTTTTCAGATGAAAGATGAAACAATGCTACTTCAACACGAGCCAAAACCCCAAAGGGGTAGAAGAAAATAGATGAGAAATAGAAGGGTGGGACAATGGGTGGGGGTACTAAAATGAGCTACTCGAGGTAGACTCGCACCAAGCAAATAGATATGATTTCCATTTATTGCATTGGTGGAAGACCGAGATTTCCCTTTACAAGCAATTCTAGGATCGAATATCTCGTCCTTGGTGGAGAAATGTGAGGGAAAATAAGGGGCTTCCCCCCACACTAAATCCACACGACGCATCGTCAAAAGGAGTAGACGAGCTCGTAGTACTCATTAAACGTAGTGATGACGGAGTTAGACTTGTAGAAAAATCTTTTAAACCAATTTTAAATTCTTTTCCTTTTTCATCGTTCAAAAACTGTTTATGAAAACCCGATTTGATTGTGTCGAAAATATTTGGCGTTTCTAAGACGATGTTAGGCACACTAAAAATTCTCACATTTAAGTCGCGGTTAGGGGGTGGTGGATTGTATAAGTTCTCAAAACGTTGATCAACAAAGAACACCGCCCCCTCGGGGTCAACATATTCGTCATCCTCATGATCGTGAATCTCATCGATTTCTTTATCATAGATAGGCTTGTCAAACCAAGGTTTGTCATTCCTCATTTAAGATTTTAGAAACTTTCTCAAAAAGATCACGGTCAAGCACAAAACCATCATTCTTTTGTGGGGATTGTTGATAAGTTAGATCCTCACGAATGTGGTAAACGTCATTCTCATTTGAGGAGTGTCGATTAGGTAACTCCTCGAGAATGGAATTTTTGGTCACTTGAGTTGGTTCGTCATTACGAATGAGACGTTCCAACTCATCAAGTTCGGCCTCGATATTGGAAAAATCAACCTCACTTGTAGGTGGAAGTGGAGGCATAAGAGCAAGCTCTCGTTTAATAATTTCCTCAATCTTGGGCTCGAATTCAAAATCATCATACTCACCACATGAAGAATTCTTTTTAGGAGAATCAAAAATAGCTTGTGGATTTTTGAGTATGTGATCGATTTCCGCAAAATCGCCATCGACATCATAAAAGAAAGAGTCGATGTGAGCACTCATAACCATGGTCTTAAAAGTCAATCGACTATGCTTAGGTGACTCTTTAATGACGAGAGGATCGATGTCGATAAAACCTTTCACCTCAATGGATATTGGGCTAGGAAATGGAGGCACTTCAATGGAATTAGAAGTTGATACCTCAAAGACGTGGTCCTTCGAAGGTGGTGAAGACGAGTCCATATTAGTCATTGTCCAGATGACACTAACGTCGCCCTTCGGAATTTATTGTTCACTTGTTTCACCGAATATATCCCAAAATGATTTTTCATCCATAAATTTACGAATACCCTTTTGAATTAAGTAAACGTATTCTTTATCATTAAAATCCTCATCTTTAAAACCGTTCATTTTCATCCTTTCAAAACATGCATCTAATCTCATTTTTTCCGCTAAAGTATGAGCTTTGATATTTTCAAATTTTGAAATATCGGGTTTAGAAACCTCGGTTTTATCATGATCATCTGAAATTTGGGATCTACTCGCGAAAAAGTCCATTTTATTCTCCCCATATTTCATAGTTAATTTCCCACCGTGAACGTCGATTACGGCTCGAGCCGTCGATAAAAAGGGTCGACCTAAAATAATATGACATTTAGAATCACACTCATAATCGTAAATGACGAAGTCCGCGGAAAAAACAAAATTTTCATTTCTAACATAAACATCCTCGGCTATTCCAATTGGTTCTAAAGGTGTACAATTCGCTAGCTCGATAGTCATGTTAGTGGGGTTAAGTCTAGGCAATTTCATCAAATTCCAAAGAGAATGAGGCATGAGATTGATGCTAGCACCTTAATCGGCAAGGGCTAAACATCCCTCAATCTTGGAGAAATCACAAGGTAGTAGAAATTGGCCCGGATCCTCTTCCTTTCTCGGCATATGCCTTTTGGGTTTTTTAAGAAGGATCGAAGCACAGGTTTCTTCAAGGGTTACGAGGGTGTGCACTCTTTTCCTTGGTCGCCACGTTCACCCATCAACTTTAGAACATGAAGGCGTCTTAGAAGTCGAGGGTTGAGAAGAAGGAACAACTCTAAATCCATCAAGGTTTGGGGTAATCACACGAGTTTTTCCGATAGACGAGGCGACTTTAACATATTCCTTCGGATTTGGTACGGTGTCACTAGGTAACGAACTCGATGACGGACCCGAAGATTCATTCATAATGGCTGAAAATGCGACAATCCGTCAATTTGAGGTCGTTATTTTATTCTCAAGTATTTTTTATAATCATTATTTTATCGTTAGTTTATGAACTCACTCACTTTTGGGAAGAAATTCGGGTTTATGTGCATAATTTAACGTCTTTTACGTTTAAACCGAAAACCCTAGGTTTACGTATTTACGCTTTTATGCTCCATTTTTGATGAGACAATTTTTATTAGAGTTGTTTTGTGTCGTAGTTTCATATTCTGCAATTTTTTTTTTCATAAATCGACCCAAGGGCACGTAAATCAAGGAGTACCCGTAAAATATTAGGGATGAGACAAGTATAACACTTGTCCCACCCCTAATAGGGGCGGATTCACCAAGAGGGCACCCCTCTTTGGTGTCAATTTTCTAGCGTAACCATGAGACACTTGTCTCATGAGTTATTAAGGTACTTAACCTCAAACTTCTGATACACACAACTCATACTTGCATGTGTTAACAAGAAAACTTCTCAATCTCTCCCTCTCTCCCTCTTATAGTCGTCCACCATCACCACCATACCACCATTTTCATAAAATTTTAACCAAAAACCTAAGCTACAATCAAGATATGTTGAAACCTACATAAAAGAAGGATGATTTGAGGTGATTTCAAGTTGTGAAAGAAGGTTTATATGGAGTTTTGGGGCTCATTTCTAAAGAAAAATTTACACATTTTAAGATCACAAAAATTTGATTTAAAAGGTTAAAGATTTGGGTACAAAGATCAAGCCTTGTTCATCCAAATT
This sequence comes from Glebionis coronaria, assembly GCA_025667525.1. NCBI lineage: Eukaryota > Viridiplantae > Streptophyta > Magnoliopsida > Asterales > Asteraceae > Glebionis > Glebionis coronaria. The sequence continues at coordinate 482,758,535 of CM046879.1, read as the reverse complement.
TCATCATTTTCCATCATTTTGTTGGTATAAAGATTGTTTCTTTCTATCATCTCCTTATTTTTGTAAATGTAAAGGTATATTTACTTTCAAATGTATATGTATAATAGTTATGAATGATGATCAAAGTGTTGTATGGGGATTTTGTGTCATTAGAATAAGTTAATGAGGCTAAACCTACAAGTAAAAGATGATAAAAACATCACCAGATAAGTAGGCTGTGAAAAACAGTAAGTTTCAATATTTTTGGTTGATTAAATGGATTAGATTATTTGATATAATGATAGATAAGTGATTTTTAAACAAGTGGTTAACTGGCCACACAATGGAATGTTAAAAATGAGCAAGATATGGCAAAAATACTTTTGATGTGACAATCGGACTGGTCTATTTTGGACGGATTAAAAGTCACATTTAGGGACTGTTTGAGAAGGAGTCATAGAAGAATAAATTGTAGAGCATATTATATAGTTTCTACAGCAAAAATATGGGGTTCTAAGTCATTATATAACTCAATATATGCTAAAAATGGTGAACATGAGTTTTTACATCATATTTCATAATAAGACAATTAATATTAAAAGACAACATAAGGTAAAATGATATATAAATAAATATGTAAAAGTGAATAATTGATAATAACTATTATAAAAATATGTTTATATACTATAACAAATAAATATCACATTTTATTAAAATAAAACTCAAATAGTTTTCTTACTACAAATTATATACATGACTTTTACGTTTTTTCGGCTAAAAACCGAAAAGATGGCGATTTCACCAAATAAAACTTAGAAGATCGGACCCATATAATGTAATATTTTTATAGAACACCTACTGATATAGAAACACATTTAACAAGCAAAAACTGACTAACCCGAGCTTTGTGACTTATGGACCCGTAATGGACCAAATTAGCCTTGTTGGACAACTAGGCCCAACTAGTTTGACTTAGCACTATTGGACTCTCTCATGGGCTCAACCCACTTGGGCCCAACATATGAGTAGAGGCCTGATCCTAAAAAGATAAATGGACTAATAAAACATATTGGACTCTTATTGGGCCTATTGGGCTTTAACATATAAATGGGCCAAAATTTGTGTAGTTGAACTAAGTTAACTAGATGCTTAACAACTAATAATATTTTGTAAAGTAATAAAATCCCATTTGATCATCATGTTTATGACTTGATTACATATACATAACAACTTTTTATAAATATTACTCGACATAGTCTAAGGTCGAGTATTATTTGTTTAGGTAACCCGTGATCGCGACGCGCGCCGTACGCCTTAGTTGCCGATAACCCGCCTTCCAAACCAACGTGAGTTCATAGCCTCACACTCTTTTAAATGTTTTATGGAATGTTTATAAACCCGCGAGGGAGATAACATGCTAGTTTTAATAAAAATAGAACACAAGTGGTCCTGGCTGTATGCTTATTGATATGGACCCGATTGATTAGATGACCCAATGAATGATTGAAATGGATTGTTATTAGTTAGGTTATGTCACTATAAGTCTCATTAGCATGAATTGTGAACTACCGGGAGTTGGTAGACGCTTATGCATATAATAGTACTATTTGGGGAAGATCACCCCAGTTCGCGTCTTGACGGCTGATCCCCGTTGTGTCACATTGATTGGCAAGCGAATTTATGTATGAGAGTGTTATATTTAGCGTGATTTTTGTGATGACACGCTGTTTTAAATGGGCAAATAAATTCCGGGCTAGCTACCTGATATATATTATAGAAAGGTAACAATGTCATGCGGCTTATAATAATCCGACAACAATACCGAAAATGGTAATACTTAGGCTGCGGTCTCAGGAATATTGTATGATATATGATTTGAATTATAATATATTGCCTGACTAGCAATATGCGGTCTTATTTATTATTATACCTGTGTTCTGGTTTTACATAACTATTTTATATAACGGTTTTCATTATACTATAAACAACGTTATAAAACGTATTGTATGGTGATGTTACGACAATGGTTCGTATAATGGTTTTGAACGGCAAAGGCCTATGTTATGATTTACGACAATGATTCGTATAAAATGTTTTTGGCCTATGTTATGATTTACGACAATGATTCGTATAAAATGTTTTTGGCCTATGTTATAGTCTACGACAAAGAATTGTACAAAATGTTTTTCGGTAATGATTATATACCGGTTTTATGTTAATGGTTTTTATTTAACTCTATGGACTCGCTCAACGTTTCGCTGACTTTTAGCATGTTTTATCTCAGGTACTTGAAGGTAATTCTCGGGAAGACGGCAAGAGTTTATGGCCCGCTTTTAAAATAAAAAATTTCCATTCGAATGTTTTGAAAATTCTTAAGACATACTTTGATTTGTGGACCTATGTAATTTGATATTTATGAATGGAGAATGCTTTGTTATTAAACGACGTGATTTTTAAGCGTTGTCTATGATTTGAGTAATGTGCTATCCCGTAACACCAACGACTCTTCCGCTGATTCGAAACATGAATGTTTGGGGGTGTTATAGAAAACATATTTTTAATATTGATTTGTCCTTGCTCAATCTTTGTATTTTGATTTTTCAAAGTATTGGAAAAGTCGTTTTTCAAAGTACCAATTTGTCCCTCTAATCGTCTCATATTAGCCTCATTCGTTTTCATATATTCTTGAAACTCGTTTGACGAACTATTTTGATTTGAATCAAAGTTCCCTTGGTTTTGATTACTTCTTTGAAAATTCCTTGATTACCATTTGAATTTTTTTTTCGTTAATTAGCGTTGTATTGAAAATTCCGACCTTGGTTATAAACTCCTTGATTCAAAAAATTCCCTTGTTATTATTCCCTTGAAAATTGTTACAATTTTGAAAATTATTGCCTTGATTAAAATTTCCTTGTGATGGACCCGCATTATTTTGATTTTGAAAATTGTTGTTTCCATTTAACGCGTTAACACTCGACGTTTGGCCATCCGTAGCCGCACACTCGTAATAATTATGAGGTCCACCACAAAATGTACATGATGCCTCAACCGCTTTCACCGTAGCGAGAAATTCTTTCTTTTGCATCTCGATTAAGAACAACGTAAACACATTCGTCAACTTATCGAATTTCGCATCAACCCTCTCAACATCGCGATTAGAATTACTAACATTAGCGACATTGGAAACACTCGGTGTGTTACGGAGTTGGTAAACCTTGGATCTATTCTCGATAATCATTAAAGCGTCTTTCGGAGTTTTACACAAAAAATTGCCACCGGCGGCGGAATTCAACGAATCTTGTTCTTGAAAACTAAGAGTGTTATAAAACGTGTCGATTTGGTGTAACTCGGAAATCCATTGTGAGGACATTGCCTAAGCAATTCCTTAAAACGATCCCATGCGTCTCTAAACGATTCATTCGGCTTTTGTTCGAACCTCGTGATCTCGTTTTTAAAAAACGTGGTCTTAGACGGTGGAAAGAAATGATTAACGAACTTGGAAACGAGATCCTTCCACGTAATTATGGAATTAGGTGGCTCTTTCTCGTACCAATCCTTGGCGGCACCATAGAGCGAGTACAGAAAAAGCATAAGCTTAACGACATCGTTGTCGATGTTCTTAAACTTGCTCGTGGCCAAAAGACGATCAAAATTCCGAATGTGATCGTGAGGGTTATCCGCCCCACGACCTCTAAACTTCGTTGCTTGAATTAACGATAGCCTTCCGCTCTTGATTTCAAAATTCTCCGCTTCGATAGCAGGGATAACGATTGTGTCTCCATAACCCTCGGTGGGCGCTTGGAGCAATTCCATCATCGAACGATTGTTGGCCATCTCGTCTACGGTTTCGACAATGATATTAGGAACGTCGGTTTCTAAATTTTATCTACGTCGTCGATTCCTTTGATTTCGATTGCGTTGATTCGAAACGTCGCTAAAATTAGAATAATCCTTCGATCGAGTGCGCATGCACTAAACGTAGACTGGGGGTAGCAAAGAAGATTCTTTTTGGGGTATTTCGTTTTTTCAATTTTTTGGATTGTTATGGTTTTTTAATTTTTTTGGACTTTCAGTGTATTACGTAGACTCAAATATACAAATCTCTCCTCGAATAAGGAGCCTCAAGAAATGAAAACGATCACGTTGAGTGAACGTCTTTGATGACTTAAGAACGTTGGTGGAGCACCAAAATATTCAAGAGGGTTTCATCTTTTAAACCAAGAAAAAATATAGGATACGTAGATAATATTTTGGTTGGCAAACCCTGGATTAGCCCTTTTTCTCAAAACACACACAAGCAAGCGGAGGAAACGAGGCGGCGCTAAGCACTAAAGAGCCTTTTTCCTTTAGGTCATGAAATACAACCGCCTTATACCCACCTTATAGTTTGTGTTAATCAAAATTAAGCCTTTCAAAAGTAATTATCTAATTTGTCTTTTTCTTTTTGTTTTGAATTCGAATACAATAACTGAGTGATGAAATCCCAATTAAGGTTGCGTTTTTACGCTTTTGGAGATATTGTAAATTTATTGTGATACGTATACAATATATTAATAATATTCACAAAAACAAACAAAAAAGAATAATAGGATATCTACAATATAGTAAAATGATTGTTGTGTGTTAACTGAGGAACAAATAACACGATTTATTTGGCTATTTATACAATATAGTAGAAAAAAAATAACAAACGAGTATGTACGATATTTACGCTTTCCAAAAAATGAAAAGCAAAAACGCACTACTTACACAAACATGATATATATATATGGCTATACACACCTCCCCGGCAGCGGCGCCAAAATGATGTATGTATTTTTAGTCACTTACTTTTAGGAAAAAGCAAATAACCGTGGCAAGTATTAAATTCGACGGTTTAGGAAAACTGACAAATCGAATAAATGCGAGTTTTTTCTCGAAGGAGGTGTGTGTATTAGGAGCCAGTATAATAAAATCAAGCTTGGATTAGTGTCGTTTTTGGGTTTGAGAAGAGAGAAAATTAAAAGACGAGTTACACTACGATAAAACTACGACGTAAAACGTAAAACGTAATGACGTAAAACGCGACGAAATTAAAAATTTAAACTAAAAACAATTTTAAAATCAAAACTAAGTCTAAAATAATATAAATAAGTATAAAAATTCAATAAATAAATTTTAAAACATATTATCAATTAAATATTCATTTTAAATGCTAATTAAAGCCCTAAAATTAAATATAACTAACAAAAAGTCCAAAATTATATTTTATCAAACTAAAATATTACTTATATTAATTAAACACTAAAAAGTATTTTCCTAAATTTTTAAAACTATTTTTCTATTTTTAAAAGGCTAAAAACACTTTTTAAATGAAAATAATGATAAAAAATAAAATAATGCGAAAAATAATTTTAATTTTTCAAAAATTATAATTTACTTATCTAAACAGTAGAAAATTAAAAAAGTTGAAAAAATTAAATTTAACCCTAATAGGACAAAAACAGTTTATTTAAAAACTAATTTAAACTTAAAATAATTCTAAAAAATAAAAATTGAAGGGAAAAATGAGATTGCTTTTTAGAAAATACTAAAATAAATAAAAGAACCAGGGAAAAATGAAAGTTTTGAAAAACACTAAGCTTTACCCACTAAAGACAAAAACAAAATATTAAACCTAATTTAAAACTTAAAATAATGCTAAAAATTAATTAAATACTCAGAAAAATAAAATTCCTTTTCTAAAAATCTTAAAATAAATAAAAGATCAAAGGAAAATTAAAAAAACAAGAAAAAACTAATTTTAACTCACTAAAGACAAAATCAAACAAAAGCTGATAGTGACTTGTGCTTGGCTTTTGTTTGCTAGCCAAGAAGTGGGAACAAAAAGGCTAACAGTGGGAACTTAGATCCCACTGACCTTCACAGAAGACGACTTAGGGCTTTTTCTGAGCTTGTTACTTGGTATTTTTTGGAACAAAGGGCACCCCCACAACCAGTTGGACTGTGAGGGGTCACAGCAACACAAAAAACACAAAGTCTAACACAAAAATCACAACAAATCAAGGCATACAGTTACTGTATAGCAAAAAAGGAGGGGGGTCTGATGCTAGTTTACTGATCTACTTGGCAATCTAGTGAGTTTTGGACTAGCAAAACATGAAGGCAAACAATTCAATCCATCAAATAAGCACATACACCCCTAGGCTACCATGAAATCTAACAGTTTACAAAATTTCTAGACTTAACTCAATCAAATCAACCAACAAATCCTTCCTATGTGTTCTAGCTGTTTATAGCAGAAAAATGGGGACAACTCAATCCCAAATATATCAATTTTAACAATACAACTACTCAAATAACCTACCTAGGCAACTAAAGCTGACATGTTAGGACTAAGATTTAAGAATGTGTCACTCAATTTCTTTTTATAACCTAATCCAAACACCACTTAAAAATATATTTAAAAACTTTTCCAAAGGATTTTGCATAAATCAAACTCAAACTTTTGGAACTCAACTTTAACATATCTGAAACATATAAAGAACATGAATTAAGTACTAATCTACCAAGAATAAGCAGTCAAGAGTCAATACACACAAAACACATAAACTAGCAAAAAGTATAAGAGGGTTTAAGCCTTTACCAGCTGATGCCTTCTCCTATGCCTTTTGAAGCTTATGAAGAGCTTATAAAGATGTGTAGACTCTTGTTGAGGTTCTATAGCAAAACCAAGAGAAACTAATGTCTTCACCAAGCAATGAAAATAAAAATGGATGATAAATATTGCTATGTCTTGTACACCTTCACAACACAACAAACCAAAAAAAAAAATTCAAGCTTCAAAAAGCTAAGCCCACAAGCTGGTATCAAGAGCTTGTGGGTTTGGATTTTGAAACAGTAAGAGGAATAAAATAAGAATAAAAGAGATTTATGTAACATCTTTGAAAACATAATTTTTTAAAACCAACTTTTTGGAACTCCAAATGAAAACCACTAACTTATCAGCTTATACGAGTTTATGAGAGTGGTTTGGTGTCAATCAAACACCCCTCTAAACCTCTATAATCCGAATCTAAAAACCTGCCTGCCAAAATCTTTTTGAACCACAAAAATTATGTTTGACATGAAAACTTGATAACTTAGAATAAATGTTGCACTAAAACAATAAAATAAATGGAACACAGTGAGTTTTTTGCAAGGTTTAATTATCAGTTTAAATATTCAATAAGAAAAGTTTACAAAAAAAACTAGAACAACTATAGCATTCACAGGCGAATGCTATTTATACTATCACTAGGAAGATACTAGAAGAATGAAAAATACATTAAACCTTAATCTTTGAGTTTCCATATATGCCCTTGGACCGATGATTCAAATTTTGGTCAAAGATGCCTTCACGTGATGGATGTTGATATGCAAGCTGTTGTAAGTGATTTTGAACCGTTCATAATTCCTTTGGGACAAAGGAATTCAAATCGGTCATTGATTTGCTATAGAGATGTTATATTTTCCATTTTAGGAGGTGTAGGGGAGCCACGTGGGGACCACTATGGTCATGGGAGAGGGATTTTGAGAGTGGGGTTGTGTTAAGGGGATGTTTAGTCATTGTTCTGGAGAGTATCTAACAAAACCCCTTTGATTAGGTAGGGATTAGTGATTAGGGTTGTTAGTTCTTAGGTGTGTGTTTTACTGTGTGTTTAATCTAATTTTGGGTATAAAAAAGTGTTTGCCGCCCTTAAAAATTTATTAAATTATCAGTTTGAAACTGATTTAATACTACCTCCGTCCCATATTAATAGTCCATATTACTATTTTGGGACGTCCCAAATTAATAGTCCAGTCCAAAAATAGATAAAAAATATAGATTAAGTTTACCATATTACCCTCACTTGAGGGTATTATTACAAACAATAAAAAAGTTGTAAATTAAATGGTTAAGGATAAAATTGTCATTGTGTAAAAAGTAAGAGAGAGAAAGCTGAAAAAGTAAGAGAGAGAAAGCTGAAAAAGTAATGTTTTTATTAATATGCGTGTTTTTGGTCAGTGGACTATTAATATGGAACGGAGGGAGTATATAATTAAGGGTTAGTGGGGTTTGACTTTGTTGACTGGTGAGGTGGTGGTGTTGAGTGATGTGGCGTGTGTTGAGTGGAGGAGAGGTGTGAGTGGGGTGACGTGGAAGGCAGTGATACAATGGTAATAGTTTCATTGTCTGGCAGATTTAGCCCCTTGCTTTCCAAAAAACTAGCATATAAAGATTCCAACAGAAAAGTTTAAGATCCCTTTGTTATAACTTTGTATCACTTGTCAATTTTGGCCCAAGCATTCTTTTAACTTTCACCAAGGACCAATTGTGCAATTTAGCCATATTCTAAGGACCATTCTTGTACATAGTTGATATTTTAGGGACCCGTACATAATTTTGAGGTTTACAAGGGTATAAAATGACAAGTCTTCAATTCTTGAGGGACCGATCTTGTCAAATCTTCAAACATCAAGGACTTCAATAGAAAATCATGATTTAGGTCCGGTTCTTTGTGCGGCTACGTTTCCCGTGTTTGTTTTTGCTTGATTCCTTTGATCTTTTGGCCAATTCACGATATCCGTACCTAAAATACACAATGAACAAACACAAGCATATTTTGGGGTATTTTATAACATTTTAAGCGTTTTAATCCCGATTTAGACGATGAGACTGAAGGATTATTAGTATCATAACAATTATATAAAACCCTAAACGAGATCAAGTCATATATAGCGGAAGCGATTTAACAAGATCATAATAATAACACAAATTAATCGAATTAGGGTTACATACCTTTACGCTAAAGCAAATCCACAAGACGAAGAACAAATCACCGATTCGGGTTTATTTCGTATATCACCAAGATATAGTCTAAAGTAAGACTATATCACGTTCTTGTACACACGTAATAAAACGAGCTAACCGTGATTCTAGCACGTGTAAACCGAGCATCACATCAAGTGGAAAATCTACCCAACAACCCTAGAGAGGGGCTAGGACTAGATTATTGCTAAACCAAAACCAAAGGATAAAAGGAACCCTAAAAAAGGTATTTTTCCTTTGGTGTTTTTTGCAATAGATAAACCAAACAAATCACACAAACCAATCGAAACCCTGAGGTGCGATTGGTTTGTTCATCGCAGGAGAGGATATAAAGAGAATAATGGGACAGATAAATTATGAGGGTGAGAGGTTGTTTATATAGGCATAGACTTGTATCCATAAACAAAAAAAAGGAAAGTTTTTGCTTCCCCTTTTACCCTCCATAACCGCCGGCCCAAACACCCTATTGGGGTGTTCCGGAACCTTCCAAACTTCTTTCTATTTATTCATCTTTCTATTTATTCCACAACGCTCGTTAATACTTAACTCTTAATTATTTAACGATCGTTAAAGTTATGTCTCGGTTTAATTTAATAAATACATACATATATATATTTGTTAAATAAATTAATAAATACAATAAATATATTTATTAAATAAATTAACTCTTTACGTATTGTGTGCAATCCCGTAATCTCGAGTTCGATCCTATCACACGACTATTAAATATAAGTCCATAAACATACAGCTCCCACTTGGACATATTTCGAATATCGTGATTACATTGACTTGTGTCTAGTTACACTAGCAATGTCTCTAGTACAACTCGAGTAAGGTTTCATGGATAAAACCTTTTAATGATTCATCATTATTATTAGTATCCTTTCGTTTTTAATACAACATTAATAAGGATATGGATCTTAGTCATTCCTTTTATTAACCATTCTGTTTCTCGTTATCAGATTCAAGCAAGATTACTAAAACTTCTAAACTAGTTTAGAAAGACTTTGGGTACGGCCATACAAACATCTTACTAATCCCACGAGGGGCCCAACTGTATTAAACTTCAAAATAAATTTGAAGGAAACAAATTCCATATTGACTACGAGCAAAACTTATGAATTTTGCAACACTTCTGAAAATAACCCTTATAGCTTCCAGTTATGTTTAGCGTTAGATTATTCCACACAAATGCACTAGATTCATATCAGTTTCCTGGTATCTCAGGTCTGGGGATAACTATTTATGATATACTTAATGACAAAGATCCATAAAGTATAATCACATAGTTGGGATAAGTCCTATATTCGATTCATCGAATATCATCCAAAATCGATCAATATACTTTCAAGTATACTCTATCGGAATTTCGAATTGTCTTAGTTTAATAATATTCCCATATTATTAATCGACAACGGACATTTAGCATAAGAATTTATTCATGGATTAAAACATGTAAAATAGGATACAAAATTAAATAACAAGAATAAACGAGACCTAATCTTTATTCCGTTAAATAATAATGTCTTAACATCTTTTATCCAAATGCTAAATAGATCAAATGCATGAAAAACATGGCTGATGCATCGTGCCTCTAGTAATGACCTTCACATAACTTTGGCAAAGCATAAAACAACCAATCAAGACCTATTGGAGTTTTTAGAATACTTTCTTCAGTAATTCAATTATTGAAGTTCTTGCACATGTGCATTCAAATAGTTTGATATTGCCACATAGTACCAAAATTGTGAAACATCCTTGATCACCAATTTATTATACTAAAATTCCAAAACACATTTGAAGTTCAAAGTATTCTAATTCTTTAATGTATAATGCAACTTTAATCAACATGTCATCTCTAAAGATCCCATGATTTATATTGAGTGTTACCTCAATTATATCTTTTCAAGGTTTTGATACTTGTTATTTAAAGATATAAATACGTTACCTATAAAATCTATTATGTAATGTTTGATTCCAACCTAACCTCCAAGTTTGTTGGTTATGATAATTTATACAACTATTGACAAATTACTCATCTATAGAATATGGAAGCTGATCAAAGACAAGGATGTTATTCTATATCCGAACATATTCATTCAGAATATTCATTACACAAATTATTTAATAACTTTCAAATAGATTAATATATTCAAATCATCTTGCATTTTAAGCATGATATAAATATAACGTGATACACATGAAATTTTCTCAAACCAGATTTAGCTTTCTTCATGTTCTAAATATCCATATATACTTACTACATGGCATATTATGTTGTATTTCCACCGAATTAACAAATAAATTTATTTGTTCCAAGGTTATGTATATCTTATTTTCTAAATCACCAAAGCAAATTTTCATTTCAAATATAAACCAAATCAATATTTAATTTAAATGAAATTTACTTTCTTATATGACTATTCGACATATAATTTAAGAAAATAATCATAATACTCCCACTAGCTTTTAGGAATACTTAGAAATCATCTTATTAAATTTAAATCTAATCTTGATTTCAAATCAAACATAAGAATAATTTCCTAGATGTCTGCATTTATCCATTCACGAATAATTGCTCTTTGTACTTTTCAAAGATTTATTTTTGAATTAATAAACTTCTTTCGATTACTTAAGCCCATGCTCAAGTAGGGCTGAGCATCGGTCCGGGACCGGACCGGATCGGCCAAGACCGGACCGGACCGAGGACCGAAATGGTCCGAAACCCTAGACCGAGACCGGACCGAAATAGTCCGGTCCGGTCCGGTTCGGTCCTCGGTCCGGTCCTGTCCAATTAGACATATTTGACGTAATTTTGGTAAGACCGAACCGGACCGGACCGAGGACCAAATTCGTCCAAAACCATGACCGAGGACCGGACCGAAATTGCTCGGTCTGGTTCGGTTCGGTCCGGTCCGGTCCGGGTCGGTTTTGGGTCTGCCGTGCGGACCGAGGAATACTTAGCTCAAGTAGTCATTCAAGAAAGAGTTCATATATATTTAACTTGTCAATTAAAATATGACCACCAAAATCTTTATATATTTTTAATGCATTTAGGAAAGAATACTTAATTAAAATTAATAATCTATCCAATATGTGTACATTCTTGTCCATATAATTTCGACACAAGGATTTAAACCACCACAATGGCCGTTTCTACCTCTCTTTGACGAAACTTATCTTTAATTTCTAGTCAAACTATTTAAGATAAACCAAATATAAAATTGATTATCTTGTTTGGACAACATCATAGTATGAGTAGTTTACCCAAGTCAATATTTGGTAATATGTAACACTCTCATTTTTCGTATTGTACAACGGAAGGGTCTTTCAGAGTGTTACGGGATAGCACAATAACTCCAATCATAGACAACACATAAAAATGGTTGTACAAGGTTTAACAAACATTCATTCGATAAAAAAGTTTAAAAGTGTACAACAGGTCCCAAATTATACAGGTCATTAAGTTTACAAAACACAGATCGAATGAACATTTTTAATATTAAGTGTGGGCCATCAGAGTCGATCTCCATCCGGATTACCTTCAAGCACCTGAGATAGAAAACATGCAAAAATCATATCAGCGAATGCCGAGTGAATTCATAGAGTTTAATGAAAACCGTTATATAAAACAATCATTTACAATCATTTAAAATCAGAACACAAGTATAATATCGGAAGTAAGTCCACATATTGCTAGTCAGGCAATATATAAATCAAGCATACATCTGAAACCGTCCATGAGACCGTAGTCTCTATATTACCATGATAGGTAATATATTCATCGTAATAGCGTCGTTATCGTTTATTATATATGTCTTATATTGTATTATAGGTTGTATATTGTATAGGATTATTATTAGCCGCATGACATTGTTACCTTACTGTGAAAACAGCGGGCCGCGAACCCGACAAACAATTTGCCCATCTAAGTTAGCGTGTCGTCACAAAAATCACGCTATGGAATCTTCTCATACATAAATTCGCTTACCAATCAATGTGGTACGACGGGGATCAACCGTCAAGGCGCGAACTGGGGTGATCGTCCCCAAATAGTACTATCAAATGCATAAGCGTCTACCAAATCCCGGTAGTTCACAATTCATGCTAATGGGACTTTAAGTGACATAACCTAACTACTAATAATCCTTTTAGTCTCGAATATAGGGTCATAGCATCATTCGGGTCCATCTCATTAAGCATACAATCGGGACTACTTGTGTTCTATTTATAAAAATCTAGCATGTTATCTCCCTCGCGGGTTTACAAATCATTTTATAAAACATTTAAAAGAGTGCGAGGCTATGAACTCACGTTGCTAATGAAAGGCGGATTATCGGCTACGGGCGTGCTTCGGTCACGGAAACCTATATAAATAATAATCGGTCTTAGACTCGGTCCAATGACTTTTATCAAAATAACAATATACATATATATGATTATTGTACATATGATGATGATCAAGTGGGTTTATAAATCCTCATTTACTCATTTTAGCGTTTACGTTTTAGTATCGTCTTACTAGTTCACTAGTTTTACCGATTTTACCTATTTTAAGTTCATTAAGTCTTTTATAAGTTCTTTTACTTGTTTTTACCCATTATATACTTATATGATCAGTATATATACTTTTCATGTTGGGCCCTATTGGGTTAAGCCCAAATAATTCTTTTTACAAGTATTTATCTTATTAAGTCCAATTATTAGTCTAATAGGTTTAGTTAGCTCGTAAATGTCCGTAATTCTTATAGTTCGGGTTTTATCGGTTTTTACTTGTCTTAGTTACTTATACATCAGTATATAACTTTTATAAACTTTACATTAGACGGGTTTGGTCGTCTAAGTTTTATTTGATGAAAAACGTTAATTTCACGGCGATAGCCGAAAAAGTCGTAAAAATCAAGTTTATAGTTTTTATTACTTATAAATATTACTTTTACCACCATTTATATAATTTACCCATTTAATTAACCTTTTATACATTTATATAAATAAGTTTTATAAGTTAGTGGGTTTATACTTTACATTTTATAAATTATAAAGTGAGTGCTTATATAATAATAATAAACATTATTTCCAAAATCTGATTTTTAACTTCACATTCACCATTTTTATCATATCTAGAGTTCTACAATGACTTAGAAGCTCATTTTTGGATGACAACTTCTTCATAATATGTGCTAAATATAACTTAGTTATAGCTACTGCCCATTTTGAGTCTAAGTTGCCTTAACAGTCCCTACAAAACTGCTTATTCAGATTGTACCACCTAACTTGTTTTGATCATATCTCACTCATTATTTTGATTCCATTGCATGGCCAACTCTCACATGTGTATAACATCATCTACTTTACTGTAAATAGATCAAACCATGCATTTTTATCAGTTCTTCATTTAGTTATCTACTGTTTTTATACAGCCAACTAATTAGACATGATTTTAGCTTCATTTCTTATGGTTATCGTCATTTTTAAGCATGTTTATCAACACTTGATCCCCACACAATATTTTTATCATCATATATACATCATATACATATACAAAATGAAAGAAAATACATTTGTTCTTTACAAAATAATAAGAGAAAAATGTAGAGGATGATCTTCTTTACCAATCCAAGTGGATTTCTTGTTTTAGGAAGGCAAGAACTTGATGAACACAACAAGTATCTCCAAGACCATCAAATATCAAGATCATATGTTGGAAAATCAGCCCTAGGACACAAGCAAATCACCTCCAAAGTTGGTTATATGGCCACCAAATGATCAAGGTTTCAAGGAAACACCTTAATAGGACTAGTAAACATGTGGATTGTAGTTAGAAAAGATCAATGAGGGTGTTTGTGGCTTGATGTGGGACGGCACAAAGATGAAGGTTGAGAGAGTTTTGAGAGTGAATTGCATGTAAGAAATGGTTAAGTGAAAACCATTTGTTGGTTTTGTGTAGTGGTGGAAGGTTTAGCTTAAAGTGTAAGCATAAGCTTACACTTGTATAAGCTTAGCTAGAATGTGTGCCACCTAAGTGTGGTGGTGTCCTCTTTGCCGTCCCATGTAAGCTAGTGGGATGGGGCAAAGTGTTTTGTCCCATCTCACTAGTTTACGGGTATTTCTCGATTCTAGTTTTCTCGATTTGCGTGCCCTCGGGTCGTTTTATGAAAAACGTTTTTATAAATTATGAATCACCGTCACAAAACGAATCCAATAAAAATTGTCTCATCAAAAACGGAGTTCAAAAACGTAAATACGTAATCCTAAGGTTTCCGGTTTAGTCGTAAAAGACGCCAAATTATGCACGTAAGCCCAAATTTAAATCCGTAAATTGTGAGTTCGTCAACCAACATAAAAATAAGTTTCAAAATATTATACGATAAAATATTTAACTACCTGAAAATGTTAGATTTGTCACAGCTTTTCCTCCTAAAAGGGATCAACGTCCTCGTGATCCATTTCATTTGGATGTCCGTTTCTTATTGAAATCGAAGAGGTGCAGATATTTCTTCCACATTTCATCCTCTCGTTCCCAAGTATACTCCGGTCCATGCTTTGAATTCCATCGGATCTTAACAATAGGTATCCGACTTTGTTTCAGTTGCTTTACCTCACGGTCCATAACTTCTACGGGCTCTTCGATAAAATGCAACTTCCCATCTATTCGAACCTTACCTAACGGAATTCTCTCATCACTCACTGCTAGACATTTCTTCAGATTAGATACATGGAATGTGTTGTGAACACCATGAAGTTCTGGGGGTAACTCTAGTTTGTAAGCCACCGGACCTACTCTTGATAAAATCTTAAAGGGTCCAATATAACGGGGATTCAATTTTCCTCGTTTTCCAAATCTTATAACGCCTTTCCATGGCGATACTTTCAACATTACTCGGTCACCCACTTCAAACTCCATTGGCTTCCGCCGCACATCCGCGTAACTTTTCTGTCTACTACGGGCAGTCAACAACCTCTTCTTAATCTGAACTATCATCTCCGTAGTCTCCCGGATCAATTCCGGTCCCGTGAGCTGGGTATCCCCAACTTCACTCCAACATACAGGAGATCTACACTTCCTACCATACAAAGCTTCAAACGGTGCAGCCTTAATACTAGAATGGTAACTATTGTTATACGAAAACTCTGCTAACGACAAATGTTTATCCCAATTCTTACCAAAGTCTAACACACAAGCTCTCAACATATCTTCCAGTGTTTGTATCGTCCTTTCACTCTGCCCATCAGTCTGAGGGTGATAAGCAGTGCTCATGTCGAGATTCGTTCCCAAAGATCTTTGGAGAGATTTCCAAAAATTCGATGCGAATCTAGGATCTCGATCTGAAATGATCGATACAGGCACTCCATGCTTGCATATAACATTATCAAGGTATATTCGAGTCAGCTTCTCCAGTGAGAACTGCTCCTTAACCGAAATGAAGTGTGCTGATTTGGTCAGTCTATCGACAATAACCCAAATCGAATTATTTCCAGATGATGTTCTAGGAAGCTTGGTGATAAAGTCCATCGTAATTCGCTCCCACTTCCATTCAGGAATCTTTGGTTGTTGAAGTAGTCCTGATGGCTTTTGATGTTCAGCTTTGACTCTAGTACAAGTCAAGCATTGAAGAACATACATAGCTATGTCAGCTTTCATATTCGGCCACCAGTACAACTTCTTCAAATCATGGTACATCTTATCAAATCCCGGATGAATGGAATACTTAGATTTATGGGATTCTAACATAATCAAATCTCTTAAGCCTCCAAACTTAGGTATCCACATACGACCTCTTAAACATTTCACTCCATCAGCTCTAACCTCTAAAGGATCTCCTTCTCCTCGGAACCCTTCATTAACAAAATTCTCCTTCTTACAAGCTTCTATTTGCGCATTTCTAATTTGCTCAGGCAAATTATTGTGCACGGTCAAGATTAGAGAACGCACCCTGATAGGCTCTCTATCTTTCCTACTCAACGCATCAGCAACAACATTGGCTTTTCCTGGGTGATATTTTATATCACAATCATAATCACTTAACAACTCTATCCATCTTCGTTGCCTCATATTCAACTCTTTCTGGTCGAGAATATACTGTAGGCTTTTGTGATCGGTGAATACCGTACACTTGGTGCCATACAGATAATGTCTCTACAACCTAAGAGCAAAGACCACAGCTCCTAACTCAAGATCATGAGTAGTATAATTCTCCTCATTCTTCCTTAATTGCCTAGAAGCATAAGCTATCACTTTCTCTCTCTGCATCAAAACAGCTCCATAACCTCTAAGAGATGCATCACAATACACTACAAAATCTTCACTCCCTTCGGGTAATGATAAGATTGGCGCACTACATAATTTTTGCTTCAATGTCTGAAATGCTCCATCTTCATCACTTCCCCAAACGAAAGGTTTATTCTTCTGAGTAAGCTTAGTCAAGGGTTTAGCTATCAAAGAAAATTCTTTAATGAATCGCCTATAATAGCCAGCTAATCCTAAGAACTGTCGCATTTCCGTTGGCGTTGTCGGTGCAGACCAATTCTTAATAGCTTCAACCTTTGCAGGATCAACATGAATTCCACCTCTGTTAATCACATGACCAAGAAATTGCACAGAATCTAACCAAAAATCACACTTCGAAAACTTAGCATACAACTTTTCATCCTTCAGCAACTTCAAAACAATCCTCAAATGTTCTCTATGCTCATCTTCATTCTTAGAATAGATTAGAATATCGTCAATAAACACAATCACAAATTTATCCAAGTAGGGCTTGCACACTCGATTCATTAAATCCATGAAAACCGCAGGTGCGTTAGTTAACCCAAATGGCATTACTTGAAATTCATAGTGTCCATAACGAGTTCTAAATGCAGTTATAGGAATATCTTCTTCACGGACGCGAAGTTGGTGATATCCTGACCGCAAATCTATCTTAGAATACACACTAGATCCTTGCAGTTGATCAAACAAATCATCAATCCTAGGTAAAGGATATCGATTCTTAATTGTCAACTTATTCAGTTCCCTATAATCAATGCACATACGAAAAGATCCATCCTTCTTCTTAACGAACAAGACTGGAGCTCCCCAAGGCGACGAGCTCGGTCGAATAAAACCTTTATCAGACAACTCCTTAAGTTGCTCAGATAACTCCTTTAATTCAGAAGGGGCTAATCGGTAAGGCGCACGTGCCACCGGTGCAGCACCAGGAATTAAATCGATTCGAAACTCTACTTGCCTTATCGGTGGAAGTCCTGGTAAATCTTTAGGAAATACCTCAGGAAATTCACAAATAATAGGTACATCTTCCAATCGTTTCTCCCTAGACTCATTCCCGGTCACTTGAGCTAAGAATAACTCACAACCGTTCCTGATGTACTTTTGGACTTTAATACATGAAACGATTTTCAAACGGGATTCACCTCGACTACCATCAATTACTAACGTTCTATTCCTAAGAGGAATCTTAACCTTCTTCTCTCCACATAAAATAGTAGCATTATTCAACGACAACCAATCCATACCAATAATAATATCGAAACTACCTAATTCTATCATCATCAAATCAATCGGAAAGGAATGGTTCAAGAGATTTAGAGAGCATCCTTCTAATAGCTTATTAGTTTTCACTAATTTACCATCAGCCAATTCCACCTCGTAACTGGTACTTATCTCAACAGGTTCAATATCAATAAGGGCACTAAATTTAGTGGATACAAAGCTCCTATCGGCACCCGAATCGAATAAAGCAACAGCATAATGATTGTTGAGTAAAAACGTACCGGTAACGACATTCGGATCCTCTTTCTTCACCTCAATTGTTCCAAGTTGGTAGATACCACCCTGGGGGTTTCTTCCAGGTATAATCGCTTTCAACTTGGGGCATTCCGATTTCCTATGACCTTCTTCATTACAGTTGAAGCAAATCGTTCCCTTCTTACACCTTTCAACCTTGTGTCCAAGCTTTCCGCAATTTCGGCACTTCCAGCAGTCGCCAGGATGCCTCTTGTTGCCACACTTAGGACATCTATCATCGTTGCGCGGTGCATTGTTGGTAATAGCATTTGCATTCCCCTTTCTCTGGTTCTGACGGCGATTGAAATTCTTCCTATAATCACCTCTATCTACACGCTCACCGTCTCCCTTTCTTTTCTCACCTACACGGGCTTCATCTTCCTTATCCTGAATTATCTGTCCAATGAGTTGGTAAGCCATTCGAACAGCATCATCAATGGTAAGTGGTTTCGATGATGTCACGTCCCCCCGGATATTCCTGGTCAACCCTTTCACATATTGCTCAATTCGGATCTCTTCGGGTTCAACCAATCGAGGACATAGCAAGGCCAACTCATGGAATCGATTCGTGTAACTATCAATGTCCACACCTTTCATTCTCAAATGAATCAACTCTTGTTCTAACCTAATGATCACACTACGAGGACAAAACTCCAAAGTCATCCACTTCTTGATTTCAGCCCAAGGAGTAGCATTAGCAGCATCAAGACCCATGAAAGCAATTCTCCCGTTCCACCAAGTCAACGCACGACCTTTAAGAGTAGCCATAGCAAAAGTCACCTTATCTTCCTCCTTACACTTACTAATCCTAAACACCGATTCAATCTTCTCGATCCACTGGCTTAGTCCTACAACACCTTCAGTTCCATTAAAAGGTAGAGGTTCACACTTCATGAACGTCACATAAGTACAGCCACCAATTTCAGGTGCATTCGTTCCAAGTCCTCCTACGTTTCCTCCAGCATTAGCATTCTCATTATTAGCATTTACATTCACATTAGTACCGCCAATTCCACTACCGCCAGCTCCACTACCGCCAGCTCCACTACCGCCAGCTCCACTACCGCCAGCTTCATTTCTAGCATTTGCCATAAATTCAGTCATAGATGCGGTAACTTGCTCCGTAATAATCCTACGTACATCATCCTCAGTCACAGCCTTCTTGGGCGGCATAGTTCTATAATTCCACAATTTCAAAGCATTAAGCATTCATCCAACAAAGGATTCATATAATATGGATCGAATTCATAATCAAGATACAAATAAGGCACAATATGGAATTCAAGACAAGATACATATTTCATTCGGTCTGAAACAAAAGTATTGTCTTAGTACATCCATATCAAGGTTCTAACACTATATACACTCAAAATTCGTGCCAAGTCTATTACTAACAAGTCGGTTCAGTCAAAGCTATAAACACAAAAGATATAAAGGTCACTACTAAACACAGACTGGTCTACTGAGAACCGCCAGATGGTCCATCATCCATCGTCTTCTGGATCTTCGCCGGACGATCACTAGACACATCTTCAGCTGGGCGCTTACGGATTACTCCTCTTTCAACCATGTCAGCATAAAATCTACTATTCCAACCCACGGATATATTCAACTCCTTTTCAGCTTTCTCACGCATCGCACGAGCCACACTCAACTGAATCTCCATAGAATTCACCTTTCTCTTCATAGCAGCATACTCACCACTTTCCAATACCGATAACCTCCTAAAAGCCTCATTCAAACCACGTTCTACATCACTCAAATCCAAACTAAGCAATTCTCGCTCTTTCTCTCCAATCTTAGTCTTCGACTCCAAATAAGCAACCTGAGTCTGAACAACACCTAATCCAACCTCTGTCACACAACTCTTAACACGGGAAGCATCTAGATCACGTCTCAAGGCCCATGGTGCAAGACCATCAATATGAGTAGCCTCTCGAGCACTAGACGACTCTCCTATCTCACGTCTACGAGTAGCAATACCATCGGTACCGTCAGGTGCATCTTCATCCTCATCCTCCTCTGATTCAGAATCAGATTCAGACGATTCAGACATTTCATCCCTAGGTAACTCATCCTCGGAATCAGACAAACAAACTGGTGGGGGCAAAGGCTCGCCCTCTAGAACATCATACGGATATATAAGCTCAGCTTCCTCATCGTCATCAACCTCAACATCTATACCTACATCTTCCTCGACATCCTCGTCGTCAATCTCATCATCTAACTCATCTAACCCAATCTCATCCTCATTCTCAATATCAGCATTCTCAATATCCACGTCCTCATTACCCACATTCTCAATCTCATTCTCTACTAAGTCAACCTGAGGGGCAATCTGATCTCCTAGTCCTAACTCGGGCTCGGGATCCTCAAATGGTTCCTCCTCGTCATCAATATCAAAATCTACTAAGTCTAAATAAGGATCATCTTCTATATTAGGTTCGGGAATAGCATGGTTTTCTACAGGAATATTAGGGTCAGCCATGACAATCTGCATTTATATATATTTATCTCGTATTAGGATAACATACTAGTTAAACAATTACATAATGAAATCACGATATATACATATATATAAATTAAATTATATATATCAAAATATATATCTTCTCAATAGGGCTTGTTGGTAACGTCGGAGATCTCTGGCACCGTTATAGTCAAAAGATTTTTCAAATATTTTCTCAAATGTTCATTGTCAAAAGATTTTGAAAAATTTTGTTCAAAATCTTGGTTTTTAAAATCTTTTGTTCTCTACAACGAGAGCTCTGGTACCAAACTGTAACACTCTCATTTTTCGTATTGTACAGCGGAAGGGTCTTTCAGAGTGTTACGGGATAGCACAATAACTCCAATCATAGACAACACATAAAAATGGTTGTACAAGGTTTAACAAACATTCATTCGATAAAAAGGTTTAAAAGTGTACAACAGGTCCCAAATTATACAGGTCATTAAGTTTACAAAACACAGATCGAATGAACATTTTTAATATTAAGTGTGGGCCATCAGAGTCGATCTCCATCCGGATTACCTTCAAGCACCTGAGATAGAAAACATGCAAAAATCATATCAGCGAATGCCGAGTGAATTCATAGAGTTTAATGAAAACCGTTATATAAAACAATCATTTACAATCATTTAAAATCAGAACACAAGTATAATATCGGAAGTAAGTCCACATATTGCTAGTCAGGCAATATATAAATCAAGCATACATCTGAAACCGTCCATGAGACCGTAGTCTCTATATTACCATGATAGGTAATATATTCATCGTAATAGCGTCGTTATCGTTTATTATATATGTCTTATATTGTATTATAGGTTGTATATTGTATAGGATTATTATTAGCCGCATGACATTGTTACCTTACTGTGAAAACAGCGGGCCGCGAACCCGACAAACAATTTGCCCATCTAAGTTAGCGTGTCGTCACAAAAATCACGCTATGGAATCTTCTCATACATAAATTCGCTTACCAATCAATGTGGTACGACGGGGATCAACCGTCAAGGCGCGAACTGGGGTGATCGTCCCCAAATAGTACTATCAAATGCATAAGCGTCTACCAAATCCCGGTAGTTCACAATTCATGCTAATGGGACTTTAAGTGACATAACCTAACTACTAATAATCCTTTTAGTCTCGAATATAGGGTCATAGCATCATTCGGGTCCATCTCATTAAGCATACAATCGGGACTACTTGTGTTCTATTTATAAAAATCTAGCATGTTATCTCCCTCGCGGGTTTACAAATCATTTTATAAAACATTTAAAAGAGTGCGAGGCTATGAACTCACGTTGTTAATGAAAGGCGGATTATCGGCTACGGGCGTGCTTCGGTCACGGAAACCTATATAAATAATAATCGGTCTTAGACTCGGTCCAATGAATTTTATCAAAATAACAATATACATATATATGATTATTGTACATATGATGATGATCAAGTGGGTTTATAAATCCTCATTTACTCATTTTAGCGTTTACGTTTTAGTATCGTCTTACTAGTTCACTAGTTTTACCGATTTTACCTATTTTAAGTTCATTAAGTCTTTTATAAGTTCTTTTACTTGTTTTTACCCATTATATACTTATATGATCAGTATATATACTTTTCATGTTGGGCCCTATTGGGTTAAGCCCAAATAATTCTTTTTACAAGTATTTATCTTATTAAGTCCAATTATTAGTCTAATAGGTTTAGTTAGCTCGTAAATGTCCGTAATTCTTATAGTTCGGGTTTTATCTGTTTTTACTTGTCTTAGTTACTTATACATCAGTATATAACTTTTATAAACTTTACATTAGACGGGTTTGGTCGTCTAAGTTTTATTTGATGAAAAACGTTAATTTCACGGCGATAGCCGAAAAAGTCGTAAAAATCAAGTTTATAGTTTTTATTACTTATAAATATTACTTTTACCACCATTTATACAATTTACCCATTTAATTAACCTTTTATACATTTATATAAATAAGTTTTATAAGTTAGTGGGTTTATACTTTACATTTTATAAATTATAAAGTGAGTGCTTATATAATAATAATAAACATTATTTCCAAAATCTGATTTTTAACTTCACATTCACCATTTTTATCATATCTAGAGTTCTACAATGACTTAGAAGCTCATTTTTGGATGAAAACTTCTTCATAATATGTGCTAAATATAACTTAGTTATAGCTACTGCCCATTTTGAGTCTAAGTTGCCTTAACAGTCCCTACAAAACTACTTATTCAGATTGTACCACCTAACTTGTTTTGATCATATCTCACTCATTATTTTGATTCCATTGCATGGCCAACTCTCACATGTGTATAACATCATCTACTTTACTGTAAATAGATCAAACCATGTATTTTTATCAGTTCTTTATTTAGTTATCTACTGTTTTTATACAGCCAACTAATTAGACATGATTTTAGCTTCATTTCTTATGGTTATCATCATTTTTAAGCATGTTTATCAACACTTGATCCCCACACAACATTTTTATCATCATATATACATCATATACATATACAAAATGAAAGAAAATACATTTGTTCTTTACAAAATAATAAGAGAAAAATGTAGAGGATGATCTTCTTTACCAATCCAAGTGGATTTCTTGTTTTAGGAAGGCAAGAACTTGATGAACACAACAAGTATCTCCAAGACCATCAAATATCAAGATCATATGTTGGAAAATCAGCCCTAGGACACAAGCAAATCACCTCCAAAGTTGGTTATATGGCCACCAAATGATCAAGGTTTCAAGGAAACACCTTAATAGGACTAGTAAACATGTGGTTTGTAGTTAGAAAAGATCAATGAGGGTGTTTGTGGCTTGATGTGGGACGGCACAAAGATGAAGGTTGAGAGAGTTTTGAGAGTGAATTGCATGTAAGAAATGTTTAAGTGAAAACCATTTGTTGGTTTTGTGTAGTGGTGGAAGGTTTAGCTTAAAGTGTAAGCATAAGCTTACACTTGTATAAGCTTAGCTAGAATGTGTGCCACCTAAGTGTGGTGGTGTCCTCTTTGCCGTCCCATGTAAGCTAGTGGGATGGGGCAAAGTGTTTTGTCCCATCTCACTAGTTTACGGGTATTTCTCGATTCTAGTTTTCTCGATTTGCGTGCCCTCGGGTCGTTTTACGAAAAACGTTTTTATAAATTATGAATCACCGTCACAAAACGAATCCAATAAAAATTGTCTCATCAAAAACGGAGTTCAAAAACGTAAATACGTAATCCTAAGGTTTCCGGTTTAGTCGTAAAAGACGCCAAATTATGCACGTAAGCCCAAATTTAAATCCGTAAATTGTGAGTTCGTCAACCAACATAAAAATAAGTTTCAAAATATTATACGAGAAAATATTTAACTACCTGAAAATGTTAGATTTGTCACATAATACATCATAACAATTATTTGTAACTCATAATTCTCGACATATTACTCGTATATCCGAGATATCCTTGCGGACCTATGACTTAAATTCCTTTAACTTGATAATTATCATTAACATGCCTACCTCATGATAATTACTAGTGTATTTAAGAAGATTATGTATTTTGTAATTTTATCTATCAAGATCAAAACTCCCACTTACTTTTAGTAACTTAAAGTTAATCTTTAAATACATAGCAAATAGATCAACACTCCAATGTTATCTATTTTTGGGACTTTACATAATACAATGACAGTTCCTATCTCTTTATTTTCTAACAACCCACTTCATAAGTATTTTAGCAAAATCCGAACTTCATTTAAGACAAATGTGATTCATCACACTCCATATATAATGGTATCTTATTAATCTTCTTAACTCAAGTCATACTCAACTTTCTAACATTGATATATTTTGGAAGAGAGGAAGATATAGTTATCTTGAATCAAACATCACCATCATATTGAGAGTTTGATTCTCCTAATGAACATACCATAACAATGATGTATTTCATTTAAGGAAATATTGTAAGCCAATCTTAACAATATTAAAATAAATATATATCTTTCGGTTTATCTATATACCAACTAAATCATCTTAATGGTAAAATAGATTTCCTAACCATTTTGCATTCTTTATAAGTCAAGTACTTCTAATACAAAGTCACTTCATTTTTATTTCTTTAAAACATAAAAGTTATAATTCCCCATACGTTTTAAGTCATTTGAAAATAGTTCCATGTATATGTCTTAACGAAAAGAGGGAATACATTAACGCCTTACTTTATATTATACGTCTTTCAAGACTTTATGTTTGTGACTTTATACAATAAATCATAAACATATATAACTAAAGTAAACATGAACACCACTAGGTTTCATTAATCTTTTCAAGTTAATTCACTACTATTTCTATTTATGTCATTCCAAGAACACACAAATATCTTAGTTTAGTAATATAAGATTACTCTATGTATTTATGTCATTCTAGGAATTATCCATTTTAAGAAACCCCAAAATAATCCATGCCCGATCTCACGACATGTGGATATTTAACCCTTGTGTCTACAATTTTGTCCAAGCTCTCACATGACTAAAATAAAACCACAAGTGTTTCTTAATGTGAATGATATATATACTTTTAAGTAGTCTTTAATAATCATATTGACACATGGTCTAACTTTCATCTAATTATTAATTAGATTGTTAGTCTCTTATCTTGAAGTCAAGAGAATCATATCTTTATGAGTTGTTTCTTGCACATAATGTTCATTTCTCCCACTTGTGCATGGAACAACCTCATCTATATTAGATAAACATCACGTCTAACGTTTGTATATACATCATATGATTGTGTCATATATGCTATCTTTTACAAGTAGATGTAAGACCTCTTAATCAACAAGAATCAGTGCATAACTATCCTTGAAGATATTAGTGTCAAAATTTCAAATGTAATTATCTTAGTTTAGTAAAGATTACATGGGTTATTACCAAGACAACAAAGCTTGTAACTCCCACTGAATAAGAGAATGTTTAAACAACCTCGAATTCAGTAATACAACACAATTCTCCCACTGAATTTGACAACATTGAAAATGTTTCATAATCGGTGAAAATAATTAGTGTTGTGTTTACTTTTGAAAAACACATTCGTAACAATTACTTACACCTTCGTAACAATTTACTTGTAGTGTTTACTTTCTTACACTTTTTAAAAACACATTCGTAACAATTACTTACACATTCGTAAGAATTTACTTGTAGTGTTTAAGAGTGTACTCTACTTCGTAAATGATGACTTAACCATCAATTGCTTTTAACTTGAAAAACTTGACATGCAATTTCTTCCTTAAATAGGTCTACCAACCCCACAATGGTATGTAGTGCCTATAATAGTGAAAGCACAACTACTAGATAAAATATGCTAGTTTGCCTTTACACCAATTAG
This sequence comes from Glebionis coronaria, assembly GCA_025667525.1. Classification (NCBI taxonomy): domain Eukaryota; kingdom Viridiplantae; phylum Streptophyta; class Magnoliopsida; order Asterales; family Asteraceae; genus Glebionis; species Glebionis coronaria. The sequence continues at coordinate 482,732,054 of CM046879.1, read as the reverse complement.
CGGTAACCATTCTTTAACATGTAATAACTAAAAATATGCACTTTCTTAACCATTAAAGTTTGCTATGAGTTATGTATTTAGAATAAGACATTTCTAAAATCCTTATGACTCCTTCTTCACTCATGGAAAAGAGTTTAGGTTTATCTTTTCATTGTAAATTGACTCTATCCTCAACCATATGGTTTGTAGATCAATAAATGAATGACTAAACCACGTTTACGTTGTAACGTTGCATTAATACATTGTAAAAGAATTTACAAAATTCAATTTTAGTATTTTCGATAACAAAATACTTTCAAGAAAATAAAATTACCCCGGTAATAATAACCATAGTATTTTCCTTGAATCCTAGAACTATATTGATATAAATCCATTACATCAGTTGATCTGCTAGTAATGAATGTACTCAACATAGCGACTTGTCGAACAATTCAATTGACAAACATTTTTCGATTTCTAGATTTTTAAGGGATTTACATTGCCAAAAGAACGTTTTGCATTGTAAACATGTTTCATCCCTTTTAAATGCCTTAAGTTTCCAGATCTCACTGAGTAACTTAATTAAGTCGTCTAATCTGAGTAACGTAAAACCATCATACGAAATCTCATTCTATGAAAGGTTTTCTCTTCATTACAACATCAACCAAAAATCTCATTTGATGACGAAGTAATTTCAAGTGTTCGTCAATTAGGAGCATTCGACTTAAATTTTAAGGGTATATATTTTGATGTCAAAATCAATGTATGGAGAACCATGCATACAATCTCCATAGAATAAGTTTAATAAAACATTTAGTAAAATTTTCCACGAGATTAAATTTCTTCATAAATTATGTTGCGGTATTGGTTAAACCAATTAAAGAATTTACCCACAACTATCACAACGTACTTTTGCTAAAACTCGGCTACGCACAAATCAATACCCTTATTCATTGTGTTTCGGATGTGAATTCGTGGTAAATCATCCTTAAGGTATTAATTCAATTAATAATCGTAGGTAATTTCAGACGCACAGGCGAGCCGAGAATTTGGTCAGCGACTAATGGCACAACACCTCCTTCCTTAACCGGGTACATGACTAGCGGTGCGTTATACCCACTTTATAGTTTGTCAAATTGAGTAGGCCGTTAGATTATTATTGCAATTCACCAATCAACGTAATCTTATGTAATTTAAATCTCTTACAAATCATTATTTTTAATATGATTTAGTCCATATTATTTTTTTCAAAAAAAAACCCTTGTTTACAACAATTCAACAATTTTTATAAACAAGTAAAAAAAACTATATCATAAACACATAATAACAATTTATAAGTGCAACAAATAAATCAAATAGCCACATGCATACGATTTATTCAATAATCATCAAATCTAGGTCTTTATATCTCTATATAAAAATCTTCCCTAATTATAGATTTCTTGAATCAAATAATGACGTAGCACATAAAATCATATAAACATATAATTTTACGATCCATGAAAACATGCATGTAATCATGGAATCACCATAAATCTTAGCAATTAAATCTCTATGGATCGTAACCATATATGACATAACAATTAATCATGCAATTTAATCTAAAATTATCCCACATGTAATTTAGGGTTTCAAAATAATTCCTTTTTTATTAAAAAAATAGAGCAAAAACCCTAATTTTAAAAAACAAAACCCTAATTTTATGAAAAACCTAAAAAACATGTAGTTTTAACTCAAAACAATTATAGTTAAAAAACTTTAGATTTTCGATAATTATAACATGTGAACCTGGCTCTCGATACCACTGAAGGATTTTTAGTATCATAACAATTATATAAAACCCTAAACGAGATCAAAGCACATATAGCGGAAGCGATTTAACAAGATCATAATAATAACACAATTATAATTAATCGAATTAGGGTTACATACCTTTACGCTAAAGCAAATCCACAAGACGAAGAACAAATCACTGATTCGGGTTTATTCCGTGTATCACCAAGATATAGTTTAAAGTAAGACTATATTACGTTCTTGTACACACGTAATACGACGAGCTAACCGTGATTCTAGCATGTGTAAACCGAGCATCAACATCAAGTGGAAAATCTACCCAACAACCCTATAGAGGGGCTAGGACTAGATTATTGTTAAACCAAAACCAAAGGATAAAAGAAACCTTAAAAAAGGTGTTTTTCCTTTGGTGTTGTTTGCAATAGATAAACCAAACAAATCACACAAACCAATCGAAACCCTACGGTGCAATTGGTTTGTTGATCGCAGGAGAGGATAGAAAGAGAATAATGGGATAGATAAATTATGAGGGTGAGGGGTTGTTTATATAGGCATAGACTTGTATCCATAAATAAATAAAAGGAAAGTTTTTCCTTCCCCTTTTACCCCTCATAACCGCCGGCCCAAACACCCCATTGGGGTGTTCTAGAACCTTCCAAACTCCTTTCGATTTATTCCTCTTTCTATTTGTTCCATAACGATCGTTAATACTTAACTCTTAATTATTTAACGATCGTTAAAGTTAGGTCTCAGTTTAATTTAATAAATACATAAATATATATTTATTAAATAAATTAATAAATACAATAAATATATTTATTAAATAAATTAGTCTTTACGTATTGTGTGTAATCTCGTAATCTCGAGTTCGATCCTATCACACACCTATTAAATATAAGTCCATAAACTTACAAAGACTATGTATAAATGCAGTCTCATCAAGCAGCCACTATCCAGGTACCAAATAGGCTTCCTGAGATCACACTTCACAAGTTATGGAAATGCTCAGTTTTGTTTTGAAACCCACCTTTGATGGTTGGGTGTTTTAGATCTAGAAGGTGCTCTAGATCTGAGTGATCCTTTTGATGAGGATGAATAAGATTGCTCAGAAGAAGAAAGAAAGGATTGAACAACATTTGCTTTCTTAGCTTGAAGGGCTTCACCTTTTCTGAACCACTCTATATGATTGTGATCAGATGTAGCATGGACATTACTTCCACAAGTTTCACAACATTTGGCAATAGAGTTTTAGTTCCTAGGTTTGATGCCCCTTCTGAGAGAGATAACTCGATTATGTTCATGAGTGTCATGGTCATAACTTCCACAAATATCACAAACAGGATAGTAGTGACAGTCATCTGAGTGATGATTGCCCATACCACAATGAATACATGGTGGGAAAGGCATTTTTCGCCTAGAATGAGATACTTCAGTGTTGTGAGCATCAACACTAGTTTTAGCAAGCATATATTGAGTATGTTCACAAGTGCGATGGCCAGTCCTCTCATATTTAGTACAATAAATCACTTTTAGGCAAAATTCAGTGAGATGGTTGTTTAAACCACATAGATTACAAGCCCTTTTAAATTGTGTCTTGTACTTATAATGTGGAGAGTTTGAAGGTTCATATCTGAATCGAGTTGGTCTTTGCTGCTGCCTGAGTTGCAATTTGAGATCATTGATCTCTTGCATGACAAGAGACATTCTCCCATCTTCCTCAGATCTAGCATTCTTCAGTTTATTTGTTAAAATTGAAGAGGTATTTCCAATATGTGAACCTTCAACATGAGTTGAAGAGTTTTTTTATGTGTCAATTTTGACATGCTTGGGAGACCTACCTTTGTGTGTTGTGTGAGACTTAATGATTGACTGGATTGGTTTTGGTCCAGTAGAGGGTTCAACACCAACCAGCTTCTCCAAAGGAGAAAGTGGGGTACTTACGTCATTCTCTAAATCATCATATGAGTCATCTTCAGTAACTGAAGATTCGACAGGCGCTGAAGTGTCAGCATTTGCTTGTAACTCAAGAAGAAGGATACATCCAGTGTCATGATTTGGTAAATTCTCTTCACCTGACCTTACAACATCCGGGATCGAGCTACCATCCTCATTTGAGGCTTTGACAAAGACAATATCAATTGAGTTGGTGTTGGAGGATCCTTCAGCACCAAGCATTTTCCTCTTTTGAGCAAGAATTTGTTCATTAATGCACTGATTTACCTTATTAGAGTTTCTAAGACAATATTTAACAATATCTTTTGCTTATTTTAGTGTTGATCCCAAAACTAGATCGATTTAGCTTGTATAAGCGAGATTAAATCAAGTTAAACATGTAGAGAAACTTTGTTGTATATGTAACAATTCAAGTATTATGCGGAATTAATAATTAAACAAGAACACACAAACAAGATAACCAAACTTTCACTTTGATTTATTAATCGAACTTGCGTACAATGAAAGTGTAAAAAATATATTGAACTAAAACCTAAAGGCATCCTTTTATAGATTAAGGAGCCTTGTACAAGAGTCTACGTATCAGCTATTTTAGGTAAAGATAAACATAAGGAATACATTGTCGAACATATCTTTACTAGAAACATTAAACGTGTAGACTAAGTCTTCTATCAGTGTTTGACTTCTTCTTATCAATGCTTGACTTCTTCCTATCAACGCTTGTCCTGTCAACGCTTGATTTCTTCCTATCAATGTCCTAATTGCTCTTATCAGCGTCCAAGTGTCTTGAGCACATTTTATTCCCAACAATCCTCCCCTAAACTTGATATCTACTCTAGTAATCAAGTTTCTGAATAAAAACTAAGAACTAGGAGGATTTTTACAAATTGCATTAAATTGGAAATAAATATATCTAATCAAATCTTTGGCCACATCACTTGAGTAGTCTATCTCCAACTGTGTTGTCATCATTTTCTCCAAAACTTCTTTAGACATAGGATACTCAACATCCACAAGAAGATATTCAGAAAACTTTGTAGTACTCAAATGATACACACCAGCTGCTAAATATAGACGCCATTAAAGTCCACTGATATCATCAAGATCCTTCAAAACTGGATCTTCTTCATCTGGTGCACACATCCTCTTGAATGTTGACCAAATCTTTATTCCATTGACTGAAGTAGGTGCTTTAGTCTCATACTTGGCCTGCATCAACCTCCAAAGGTCTGCCAAGTCTTCCCTATCCAGGCTTTCAAACAAAGACATAAGAGTAGTGAAAGTATGTACCTTCTTCCCATATCTACCAATCATCCAAAATCCACTTACATCTTCCTCATAGCTAACTATAGGGTTTCTGGAATCATGAGGTAACACTTCTACCATTTGTGAAACTTCCAAGGGTGAGAGCTTAATACTCTTTCTAATAATAGCTTCACTAGGATTCACTCTATCCAAATTTTCTGGAAACTCAAGAGGAACTCCCTTCAATGGTCTTGGTGTAACCAAAGCCTTTTGGATCTCCATTTCTTCTGCAAGTTCTTCTTTTCTTTCATCTGAAAGGAGTCTAATAGTGTTATGCTCTTGCACACTTGCCCATATAGGATAAGCCTTATACTCCAATTCATCAAAGGACAATCCCTACAACTTTCTGAAAGTCCAACCTGTTTGATGACATCTGAGCAACATGTAATAGAGCTCCCTTCTTTCTGTCTTGGTCCTTTCAAGAACTTTGCTAGCTTTATATTTCAGAATCACCTTGCAATCTCTTTAAACTCTAAGTAAAATCTCCAAACCCTAAATTTGATCTGATAAAGTCATGTCTAGATTTTCCATTACTTTATTCTCCCATGCAAAGTACATCTGAGCAACTTCAGGCATCTCATAATCTACCTGATTCTTCAACTGTGTAAGCTTTTCCCTTGCCAACTCATCACCATATTCAAGCCTTTCTGGTTCTTCAATAATCATGACACTTGAATCTGTGCTTTCATCACCACTGCTTTCCTTACTCTCAATAGCAGTCTCCTTCATCCTATCTTCTTTCTCAAGTTGTGCAGCCAACATGGAATCAAACTTTACTTAGGCTGCATCCTTGGGAACTATTGTTTCTACCATAATCCCTTTACCTTTATCTGAATTATCAAGGGTGGGTAAAAATGATGATGGTACTTGTGTAGACACATCTTTGATGATAGCTGATGACTGGGATACATCAACCATACCTACAAGTCTATCAACGTCCAAAACCTGTGTGTCAACGCCTAACTTACTCCTATCAGCGCTTGGCTTGTCAGCGTAAAAAATCTGCTTGTCAATGCTCAATCTAATCTTGTTAGTGCTTCTTGTGAACTGCTCCATCATTTCAGTAAAAGATAAATTAAAGTTTTTAGGGGTAACCAATGAAACATCAAAACCTGGTTGCCTCTTCAAATCTGTTAGAGCTTCAGCTATACCCAAAGATTCTCCTTCATGTGAGCCTTTGTCACTCACATGTATCTGCTCATCCTCCCATTTAGAAGAATCCTCCACTCCACGCCTAGGGTTAGCACCTTCTAAAATAAAAATCCTCTCCCTCAATTGCTTGAGTTCAAGGCCTTGTGTAGAGACAGTATGTACAAGGTCTGCATTTTGCTTTTGTAAGCTAATGCAGATAACCGTCAATTCCAACAATGTATAGGGTTCCAATCTGCCCTCCTCTAGAATGGGAATTTGACCTCCCAAAGTAGAGTCATGGGGCATGGATGGGGTCTTAATGATGTTAGGACTGGCTTAGTCTGCATCTAAGCTAGTACCAATAGTCCTAGCCCCACCCATGTCACCAACCACACTTGTGGTGGTGGTTCTCTCTGCAACATGGCTAGGACCACTAGAGGAGAACACTCTAATAGTCCTTTGGTGTTTTTCCATCCTAAAGTCTGGGGGTGAAGAGGATGATGTAGATTGGGTTTCAATTTGGAGGTTAAGGGGTGTTTGGGTTTGTTGTAAAAGGGTGTCAGCGTTTGGATTTTGAGTGTCAACGCCAACATTTAACGTGTCAGCGTTGAAGGTATCTTGGTCAATTTCCATATGCTAGGATGATGGTGATGGTTCAGGTAATGGGTCTGGTTGTGGGTCAGGTTGAGGTTGTGTTGCTGCAATAACAACAAGCATGGCTTGGGTAAGGGGTAAGTCTTTGTGTGGGGGTGAATTCATCTTTCCAAAAATTGCTTTCTTTTGCACATGGATCGTATAAAAATCATCATGATACCTGGTGCAATACCTTTGTTCATCAAAAACCATTTGCAAAAATCTTGGGTAAGCAAGAGTCATCTTGCTACCCTTGTTTTTACACATGCCATCAAAAATCATTTTAGAAAAATTATATTTTTGCCCTGTAGCAATACACACAATGGCACTACCAATAGACCTGTTAATTTCATTGTGTGCAGTACATTTGGGACTCAAGCATTGAAGAATGACATGTATTAAGAACTTCCAAGCTGGGGGAATTCCTGTTTTGAATATTTGTTTAAAGTGCCCTCTTCAGGGAAAGGATAACCCAAAACTTGAAGTCCTTGTTCTAGCTCACCAATGGGTAGGGTGGTTATACCATCTGCATCATTAAGATGCAAAGCCTAGCGAACTAAGGCTTCAGTAACCCCCCATGAACGCCCATGGACTGTAACAGTCAATGTAGTCACATTATTAATCATTGAGGAAGTAACAGTATTCCAAAACTGCTTAATATGAGTGACAGGGATAAGAGGAGCATGAGAAAGTGCATACCTTAATGGGGATGCATTTAAATACTCCACCATCTTAGTATATTGAGGAAACAGAGTGTTGTCAGCCTCCAAATAGGCAACCATGTTGTGTTGACTTCTGAACCCCAATACCAAATCACCCGGTTTAAACTTAGGCGCCATTGATGTAGAAAGTTGTGATATATGTTATGAAAGATGAATATGTGTGAAAATTTAGTTAGACAAGAATAAGCAGTTACCCTGTTTCAAAATAATGAGCCAAATATATAGGAGAGGTAGGCACATGTGATTGGTAAAAAATGAGGCAGTTATATTTAAAAATATAATGATGAAAATCTTGAAAAGTTATAACTTATCTTGTGCATTAATAAAAAGTTACCAACTCCTAAAAATACGGCCCAAATTTTCGTCAAAAATAACAACTGGGTAGGACCCAATGTGTGTCAACGGTCAAAAATATCCTATCAACGCTCAACGACTATATTCTTGTCAACGTTGGAAAATGCCATGTCAACGTCTAAATTGGTCCTAACAACGTTTGGAAATAAATCTGTCAACGTCCAAAAATAAAAAATAAAAATGAAAAAGGACCTTAACAAAGTGTGTAGAATATTAATAACCTATGAATCTATGAAGGGGTTGATGATTTCTAGAGAGAGAAAGTTAGAGAGAGAAAGAGAGAGAAAACTATGTGTTATTTCAATAAAATGAAAGTGAGAAACATTCAACAACCAACCCCTTTCCAAGTAGGAAAGGGGTATTTATACTTCCAAGCTACATGGGCTTGGGCCGGTCCATGACAAGCCCATGGACCGGTTCTTACTTAACTAAATAAGTAACTAATAACTATTTGTTAACTACGAGCTATTACAACATAAATAATATTGTGGAGTGACCGATACTTCTAATATACGTAAAAACGTATTTCTAACAATCTCCCCCTAAGGGAGGTCACTCCACGTTACAAAGTTCCAAACCTAGCATACTATACTAAGTCTTCGTTCTTTAGCTCGTAGTCTTTTCTTCTTTTCTTTCTTTTATTGTGAATATGTTGGTTTGATCTTTTGGGCTTTGACTTGAGAGTATTGTTCTTATGGCCTTTCACGTACGATCTTTGCCTTCTTGTGACTTTTGCCTTCTCGTGACTCCATGTTCCACACACTTATGTCTTTTTGTTGAATTCTCGAAAGTTTCAGAGTTTGGTACAGCGGAAGACTTTATCTTGTACTTTCTTGAATTTTTGCTAAACTTTGATGCAGAAAAACATAAGCATGTGGGAACGACTTCTACAGGTACACCGCAACACCACCGTCTTCACTGGTACACAGCAACACCACCGTCTTCAACAGGTACACAGCAACGCCACCGTCTTTAACAGGTACACAGCAACGACACGAATAAAATGGCTTTGAACATTTTATTCTAATTCGGTAGCATTTTACCTCCGGTCGGTGAAGACCGTTGGACGATATTAGATATCGTACCCGTGACGGATAGTTTCAATTAAGTAACTTCCTGACAGGATTTCGCGGGTAAACCCGTTCTCTTTATTCGACCGTCCAAAGCTGACTGCGAACATAAAGAGTGAATCACTTGGATAAATTATCCTTGTGATTTGAAGCCGTCAATTCATGGAACCTAGAACAAGTGAATTTCAATTAAGATTTTCACCATCGTTGCTTTCCAGTTGTCACGAGCTCAATTCATAAAGAATCTTGCACGTCACCTACCAAGTGCTGTTTGATGTTAACACTAGAAGGATTTCCACTCGTCACTGTGATCAATAAAGAGTCACTCGGAGTGTTCTGGCAAGATCATATGATAATGCGAAGAGGCCTGGAACGAGTTTAAGTTCAATTAAGAATTAAACCACTGTTACCTTCCAGTTTTTCACAAGATTGGTTCTAAAAGAACCGCACGTGTAACCTACCATGAGCTTGTTTGATGTTGGCTCAAGCAGGATTTCCATCTTCATTGTAATACTTGCGTATCACTCAGATGTTCTGGCAATATTACAGGAATACTGCGTAGGACTCATGAAAATCTCTTACTTTTCACAGTGTGTGAGAAAGCAAGGAATAAATGGAAAGTGTCCTAATGAGACTTTTGATGATCTCTTGGCTCTAGACTCGATAGTACGTTTTGATTTAGTGAGCGATGGCTGGAGAGGAGTGCCACCTTTTCAATACCAGTCTATTCGGAGTGAATAAACCAATAGATAACGTGTTAATCTCCGTGTGATTAAAACAAATACCTTTTGAGAGATATTTGAGTTAGCTGGGAAGGGTTGTGCATTGCATCACTGGGTCCATTATGTCTTTCTTCAATACCGAGAATCATTAGCAAAAATGACCTCAATAGCATATGTATTGACACGGTTTCTGCCTAAAGTTGTAAGGAGGGCTTCTTTCTTTACACCCTTTATCTTTACAGTTCTTTTCATTCTTCAACCCCTTCAATGCTTACCAATACGTCATCACTAGCACCTTGTTGTGATTGTTCCAGTGCTAGCTTAAGTACTTGGTCGACATTCAGCTACGTTCACATTCTTTCTCCATCTTTCCTAGGACTTCTAATTCTATCTAGGGAATTGTCCTTGGGAAGATTCCATCGGCTCTGATGAATCATTGGACTAGACCTATTCCTACCACCCTTTTGTCACCACATTCGTCGTGAATTAAGCGTGTTTTGGGAAGGAATTGCCACCATGAAAAATCATTGAAAATCACTCAAGGTACTTGTGATATTGAAATCAAAAGTTTTGTACCTTAGGTGTTTTGTTCATCAAAAACGCTCCCCCTTAACACGTGCTTTACACATATTAAGTTGGATTATCGTTAAATCTTTTTCATCTTTTAGCCAAGTATCACTTAAGTCTCCTTAATCCCATTTTCTCCCCTTATCCAAAATGTTAACCATTAATATTTGGGATATTGAATGGATTAACCGGTCTTTGGGTAAAAATGAAATCGATGTTTGGCCATAGAACAAGTTAATGCTCCCCCTTAATTTAATAAGGGATATTTGTAGTGCTTTAGTATGATATATTTTGAAAGATTTAGAATCTCGTGAGAAATTCTTGAAAAATTATCACACCTTAACACTACATCAAGCCGCAAAAGCACACTATTCACAAATATACATATTCACAATTGAAAACCAATATAAAGTGGACCTGAAGTATACGACCCATTAAATGGATCGTTGCAGTAATTTGTGGTGCACTCCATATGGTCTTCCACCAACGAATCTTTCCAAGCTCCTCATCAATCTACGTTCTCGGAGCTTTTGATCAATCTTCTTGATCACATACTTCGCCATCTGCCGGTAACCCGGATGCCAATCCTCCATCATCTCTGGCAAAGTCCCACCGAGTTCAGATGCTCCAACTTTCCTCTGACTTGTAGAAGAGTCCCATCACTGTACTTATATAGCTCACCCACCCTCATAAACTTCATTAAACCTCGACTGTTCAAGTAGAAAATGCCGCAATTCGGGACAGAAATGCCGGTATAAGGACATCTATCTACATGTTCAGGTAGAACTTGATTCACTGGACGGGTTAAGTTGAGCTTCCTTTGGTAGCTTTCGACTCCCAACTGTAGATCTTCAACTCTTTTCTTCATAACAACGCTTCGTGTGAACATACGAAGTGTTGTATTCAAGGCAATGAGGTCTTCACGAGGAATATGTGTGAGTTGATCTCGGGTCATCAGAAGCAGCATATCTTCGATATCCTCAAGGCGAATGATAGAAAAATCTCACTGCTGGATTTTGTATTCCCTGTCATCCTCCCTTTTCAAACGAATCTCCGTCACATGATAATAGCCATTCTTGGCTTCAGTTTTCAACCCTAAAATGCTGGAGATGCGGATATCGGATCTAACGTTGCTTCCAGAATTGACTAGGCAGCAACCCCTGTACGCCCTTCGGACTCGTTCGTCCCAATGAGATGCACCTATGACAGCATACATATCATAATTACGATTTACCTTTGGGACCCATAGTCGGTTTACCTTTTCCTCGATAAAGGGTATTGTCCCCCAGTTGGCAGCTTTCAGCAAGGTAAGGGATGTTGCGTACTTTGATGACCCTTTGAGAAGATAAACCAGATCATTGGTGACGAAGAAGTCGAGAGCAATCTGATTGTCTTGAGTAGGGTCAAGTGGAGGTGGAGCTCTTTCTGATTCATGAAGACCTGGCCGTTAAACGGTATTCAGAGCCTTCAGGATCTCATCGGCATAATACTCGAACTTCATTCGGGTTAACCGGGTTTTGGCGTGAAGTCTCTTATCCTTCAGCGCTTTCTTCACCAAAGATGGAGTAACCGAAGTCTTATACTCATGAGCAAGAAATGCACATAAGTCAATCGGACTGCGGATACGGAGATACAAAACATCTTTGTCAGCGTCTGTGATCGGATCATATTGCGCCGCTGCCGTGATCCAAGCCTGTGGTGGTGCAGTCTCGTCAATCTCCAACGTGTCTGCCCAGTCTCGTGTGCTTGGTTCAGGAACCGTAGATTGTTGTGCTTGTTGTAGAGGAGTAGAAACGCGAACATCTGCTGGTTCTGATTCAGGCATCTCGGCGGTGTCATGAACAGGTGAGTGTTGAGCAGCTTCGGGTTCTGTTACTGATTCTGCAATCACAGGAGCAACAACAACAGGACTAATAGGGTTAGTGGTAATAGGTATAGATACAACAATAGAAGTACCAGGAACCGAAGACGCTGTAGTAGCATTCACATCGTGGCGCCACTTAGATCGTCTTGATTCCGATGATGTTGATTTGTCCTTCTGCGCTGCACCTTTCTTGGACTTGGTTCCAGACTTGGCAGGTTTCTTGGAGCTGGTAACCTTGTCTCCCCCTTTAGGCTGTTCACCCCCATCATCATCCTCATTGTTATCCCCGTTGCTCCCCTAACACTCTCCTCATTACCATCACCACCATCATCGCCATCATCATCATCATTATCATCATCGTCCTCATCATCATCACCACCCTCGTCATCGTCATCATCCTTTTCTGCTTCTTCTTCTTCTTCTTCACCAGTACGCTCTTCTTCTTTACTTTCTTCCCTTTCTTCCTCAGGTAGAATGTGATAAGGTACCACACTTCCAAACGTTTTGAATAACTTATCATCCTCCATGATAGCGTCATTCAGGGATTTGTAAAGAGCCCGTTGAATCCTAGACTTATCAAACGATCCAAGTTCCACCATACGAGCCTTAGGATCTTCTTTAATTCAAAATCCGTTAACTCATAAGCAATTTTGTAGGCGGATTCTGAAGGATTGGATGACTTGATCATCAAGTTATCAGCTGCTAGTGTCTTCAATTCATCACGCAGTTTAGGCATAATGGATTCGACGGATTCTTGCACTCTCTCTTCAACAGAAGCTTCAAGTGCTTCTTTTTGCTCCTTGTATTTATCCCTCATCGCTTGAAGTCTGGTGATACATGCAGCATGCTTATCAGCCTCAGCCTGCTTAACCCGAGCTAGTTCTTCTACATGAGCTTTTCGTGTTAATTCCATATCTGCAGCGAACTTAGCAATCATCTCCTCTTGGGCTTTCCTAGATGCTTCTTCACTTTGAGCTCGTCTCTGTAACTCTTGGCGAAGTTCATCCATTTCTCGTTTGTGATTATCCACATGTTTATCCAACATTTCGGCCATAACCAATGCAACCATTGTAGATGTTGCAGAGCTGCTCTGGGTTGATTGAAGAGGTTCGGTTGTTACTACGGTACTAAGGATGTGAGTTATAGGTGGTGGAAGAAATGGTGTTGACGCCGGTCTGGTAGGTAAGGGTTGGATTGGTGGAGGTTGAGTTGATAAAGGTTTAGTAGACACCATGATAGTAGGAGCACCGGATTCCTTTTCAACACTTGCTGAAACAGGGATTGATGGCTCCTTCGAAGTGGAATAATGTTCAGGTGACCCAAACTCATCAATATCATCTGGTTCCTGGTACTCTTCTTCAACATTTACCCTTGCACCTGAACCACTACCGCCAGTATCTTTCCTACTCCTTTGAATTGCTATCTTCATCATTTTTCTCTCTGTCTTGTCAAGAGCAGGATCAACAACATCTTCTTCGTCACGTAAAACTATCTCATCAGCCTTACCCTTTCCCTTCTTAACCTCAGTCTTCTTCTTCTTGGTTTCGGGTTCAGGTAACGCAGCTGGTTGCTTGCGTTTACCTTTACTCTTGACCGTAGTAGACGAGTCTTCTCCAGTCTAAAGGTTTGCTTTCAGCTTCTTGATTTCTAGCTACAGTAGCTTGTAATCAGCAGAACCTTTGATTTTCTCCGTCAGAAGGTAATCGGGAATAGGACCAGGAATGACACCACCAGACGGTCCTTCATGCCTTAGATCCATAGTATCATCAGCTTCTTCAGTGTGATAACGACTTGCTGCACGCCTATCAATAGTAGCATCATTCTTCATAAAATAATTAATGATAAGCTTGATAAAACGAGGATAAGGAAAGAAATTTGTCTTTAGCTTCTTGTTATGGAAGAGTTGAAAGGTGAATTCTTCCCATATCAACAATGCATAATCTGCATTTGCAGCTTTGTACATGCCATAGAAGAGGTTTATAATAGGACTGCGCAAAGTATCATGGCCACTTGTTTTTGGTGTAAGACATCTACTGAGAATCCCCAACAATGCTCTCCAAGGTTGCCCTACTTTAGCAGTGGTAAACTCCGACGCAACTCGTATGTCAGGACATCCAAGAGCGTCAAATAACTCCATGAGTTCATCTTTAGTAGGATCCCTCGAAAATGACATGCCTTTAGGTGTATCCCGTATACCAAAAATCTTACGGAAGTCTGAAACTGTGAGCGTCTGCTGCTTGTTGTCGATGGTGAAGGTGATCTTGTTTGAAGTGATTTCCTTGGTAGCCCAAAATTCATACATATAATCATAAGGCACCGAGGCACTACTTCTTAAAGCATTCTTAAAATGGGATTGATCAAGGATTGCGATGGCTACTTTAAATCCATGGTGAGTAGATTTTGAGACTTGCTTCAGCCGGTAATTGTTGGGTATGAACTTAAGGGTTCGTGCTTTAGCAATAGCGGCTTCTCTAGAGTCTTGGATTGCTTGTACTGTTGGATTAGTCATTGTATCTGCTTAAGATAAGACATGAAAGGTTGATGCACAAAAACATATAGATATATATCATTCTTACTTCTAAGCATAACACATTTCATAACATAATACAACAAGTACATTTAACACGCAAACAATATTAATCAAACAACTCTTCATCCAGAACATTCCTTCATTCGGAACTTCTTCATCCGGAACATTCCTTCATTCGGAACTTCTTCATCCGGAACATTCCTTCATTCGGAACTCCTTCATTCGGAAGTTCTTCCTTCGGAACTTCTTCATTCGGAAGTCCTTCGTTCGGAACTTCTTCATTCGGAAGTTCTTTCATTCGGAACTTCTTCATTCGGAAGTCCTTCATTCGGAACTTCTTTATTCGGAAGTTCTTTCATTCGGAACTTCTTCATTCGGAAGTTCTTTCATTCGGAACTTCTTCATTCGGAAGTCCTTCATTCGGAACTTCTTTCATTCGGAAGTTCTTCATTCGGAACTTCTTCATTCGGAAGTTCTTCATTCGGAACTTCCTCATTCGGAAGTCCTTCATTCGGAACTTCTTCATTCGGAAGTCCTTCATTCGGAAGTCCTTCATTCGGAAGTTCTTCATTCGGAACTTCCTTCATTCGGAACTTCCTCATTCGGAAGTTTTTCAGAAAAATCCTTCATTCGGAAGTTTTGTTCAAAATGTCCTTCATTCGGAAGTTATTATCCATGTTCATCCGTAACATCAAAACACAGTCTATGAGGATTAATCTATGCGCGTTTGTGAGTTCTAAGGCAAACTAAGGCAATTAAACATCATTTAAAGCTATTCCGAGCAAAACCCACCACAAATCCTAATCAATTACTGCTTAATTTAGACACAAAACCCTAATTTGGACTTAATCTAAATTAAACGAATCGTTACCAGGAGATAGTGAAGAATTAGACGAATTATAAGTTTAAATATTGATGTAATTACCTTATTAATCGAATGAACAGGATTGGATGAATAAACGAGAGATTTTTTAGAGCTTGTGTGTGTGTTTCAACAATGGCGGCAAAGAGATAAAGATACAGTGAAAAGAAAGGGGGCGGGGGCTTAGTTTTGACTTAGGTCAATTTTTTGACAAGTTTCAACAAAATGTCACCTTAAGTCCCTCTATTCTTCTATTCTTTTCCTTTTTGTTTCCAACTTTTTCATTTCATTTTACTTTTCCATTGATAAGTTTAGTCGACTTAATTTTGCTTAGTTAAACTAAACTCGACAATCTCACACAACTTAAGTATCGCATCCAATTAACATATCTCCAAGATCTAAAAGCAATGCCTATCACATAGAACGAACACAAGTCGTATTCTAAAGCAATACCACTCAATTACCATTTAGCCATTAATTTTCCACAATCACTTTTGAAAATCAATTTAATGACGAAGATGATTTAATATTTTCTCCCCCTTAAACGATGACCCGTTTTCTATTTAAAGAGCTGTAGTCATTGTTTAAAGAGTCAAATATTGATGAAAGCATTTCCAATTTATATCTTGAGACAGTTTGATTCGTGGTGTCAATAAGATTTCTCTTATTTTAACAAATTAATGCACTGAGACGTACACAAATTCGTGTTAGACCAAGTTATAAAGTAAACTTGATCCCTTTGCATGATTTGGCTTGTAAATCATGCCCGAGAAAATTAATTCCCGTTCTGAGCCAACGTTTTCCAAGGAAATACGTGACTTTAATATGAAAACCGGGTTGCAGTCAGAAATAACTACAAGCCATAATGGGCATGTTTTAAAAATGTACAACTTTTATACGGACTCTATTTATGGCATCGTGTCAATATTAATCGACATTTCTAAGGCCGTAAATATTACCGTACTAAAAGACATGCCCGTTTTAAAAACGAAAAATATTTTTGGTTTTTCTGGATTTTATAATTTTTATGGTTTTTCTAGGTTTTATATTTTTTATGGTTTTTTCTAGGTTATATATTTTTTTTATGGTTTTTGTTGGTTTTATATTTTTGTATTTTCTTTTTGTGGTTTATATATGTACGATAATATACATGATCACGAACAAAGGATACTCTGAATAGTTTTACCACGACTATTCAGCTGATTCTTCTGCCAACTCTTTGAGAGTCGCTGGAGTGAATGATTTCATGCCAAGCTTGTCGATCAAAAACTCGATTCGTCCTCGATCTAAGGCTTTGGTGAACATATCCGCCAGCTGATACTCAGTAGTGACAAAATACAGCTCGATCACTCCGTTCTCCACCTGCTCCTTAATGAAATGGTAGCGAATGTCTATGTGCTTGGCCCGGGAGTGTTGAACATAGTTGCAGCAAAGGGCAATGGCGCTCTTGTTGTCACAATACATCGGGATTTTGTTGAAACCCAAACCGTAGTCAGTTAATTATGATCTCATCCAAAGGACTTGAGCACAACTACCGGACATGGCGATGTATTCAGCCTCCGTGCTTGAAATTGCAGCGCTTTTCTGCCTTTTTGAAGACCAACTGATCAATCTATCTCCAAGGAGTTGCACAGATCCAGAAGTGCTACGCCTCGTGTCTTGACATCCAGCATGATCGGCATCTGCGTATGATATTAAAGCAATAGAGGAATCTTTCGGATACCATAGACCACGATGAAGTGTTCCTTTTAGATACCGAAAGATCCTTTTCACAACATGTAGGTGCTTTTCGGTAGGCCGAGCCTGATACCGGGCACACATGCATACAACAAATTGCAAATCAGGCCTGCTAGCAGTCAGATATAGAAGGGTGCCGATCATCCCACGGTAAAGTTTTGGATCGACAATAGTCCCATTCCTATCTTCATCTAACTTGGATTTCTCCACCATTGGAGTGTCCACGGGGTCACAATTTTCAAAGTTATATTTCTTAAGAGATTCTAGAGCATATTTGGATTGATTAATAAAGATGCCTCTGGGATTCTGAGAAATCTGTAATCCTAAGAAAAATGAAAATTTTCCCATCATCGACATCTGAAAGCGTGTGGACATTATCTTCTCAAATCGATTTGACAATTCTATGTTAGTGGTAGCAAATATTATATCATCAACATAAATTTGTACCAGAATCATGTCGTTGCCTTCCTTGAGAGTGAATAGCGTAGGGTCCACCTTGCCTTTGGAGAAGCCTTCCGAAATGAGATATGTGGACAGGAGATCATACCACGCGCGTGGAGCTTGTTTCAACCTATAGAGAGCCTTCTTAAGCTTGTACACATGATTAGGAAACTTCGTGCTTACGAACCCATCCGGTTGACTAACATAGACTTCTTCCCTTAGTTCACCGTTCAAAAATGCCGTCTTCACATCCATTTACGCAAGGAATAGTCTAATCGCCTCCAATCTTGCCACAGGAGCAAAAGATTCTTCAAAGTCTATACCCAAGGCTTGTTTATATCCTCTAGCAACCAATCTAGCCTTATTCTTCAATACCGCACCCATCTCATCAAGTTTAACCTTATAAACCCATAACAAGGTAAGGATGTTGACCTTGTCAGGGAGAGGAACCAATTCCCATACTTCAAGTCGTTGGAATTCATTTAGTTCCTCCTGCATGGCTTCAATCCAAGATGATTGGGTCATAGCCTGCTGCCAATTTTTAGGTTCAACTTCAGAGAGAAATGCATCAAAGTAGCAATAAAGTGCACTCTCTTGTAATTGATGGCGTGTAGAGACTGGTCGATCTAGATCTCCAATAACATTCCTAATTGGGTGATCTTTTGTCCATTTAGTGCTATGGTTTTCAATCCTAGGTGGTCTGGAGTGAACAATAGAAGGAGCTTATTCTGAGGTAGACGCGGCTGAAGGGTTTTCAGGTATCGCTACACCAAAGAAAGGAAGCTCTTGCAGGTGAGCATATTCCAAGTCGTGATCAATAGAATCCTCTTCCACATCATTAGGCACAAGTAGGGGTGACGATTCAGGTGTAGTTTGAGAATCACTTGGTGAAGGTGCATCCGGTTCAATGTGAATTGTAGATGCATTAGATAAAGGTTCATTAGCTTGAGCAACCACTTCAGGGATTGGAGCGATTACTACAGGTGCTGGAACTTCATCAGTCGGGGGATCGAAGAATTCATCAAACAACGGTTGAAACAGTTTATCCCACTCGGGCCTTGATGGTGGTAAAAATGATGTAGAAGTAGGATTATTGGGAACTAATCTGGAACTAATAGCACCGGTTCCCATCTCATGAAGCGCGGGTTCAGAGTTGTGTTGCTCAGAAGCCATCGCTGTCAGCTCATCGAAATCTGCGTCCATAGTTTCTACAATCTTGCCAAGACGACGGTTATAGATTCGGTATGCTTTCTTGGACGGTGAGTAACCAATGAAAATACCTATATCGGCTTTTGGTTGAAGCTTACCCAAGTTCTCACTATTAATGTTTGGATAACAAAGAGCACCAAACACATGAAAAAATGAAACATCGGGTTTACGGTCATGTAGAAGCTCGTAAGGTGTTTTTCCATGGCGTTTCCGAAGGATAGAACGGTTTTGGGTGAAACATGCAGTAGATATAGCCTCTGCCCACAAGAACAATGGAGCGTTCGCATAGATAAGCATAGTCCTAGCAGCTTCCATAAGCGTACGATTCCGTCTTTCAACGACACCGTTTTGTTGTGGAGTGCGTGCAGCGGATGTTTCATGTGAGATACCAACTCCTTCATAATAATCACGAAGAGTCTGGTTGACGAACTCTGTACCATTGTCTGTACGAATACGGCGGACAGTAGTATTCAAACGTACCTGAATGAATTTCAGAAAAGTGATGATAGCCTTCGGTGCTTCATCCTTTGTACGTAGAAATCTAACCCATGTAAACCTGGAGAAATCATCCACAATTACCAGAATGAATTTCTTACCGCTCACACTTTCAGTTCTCATTGGCCCACAAAGATCCATATGCAAAAGATGAAGTTTTTCTTGATTGGTGTCTTCAGCTTTGGGCTTGTAAGATTTCTTGGTACTTTTCCCCCTTGAGCACGCGGAACATAAATGGTCCTTGTGAAAATTAAGCTTTGGAAGACCACGAACTAATTCGTTTTTAGCCAGATGATTAATAGCATCAAAGTTAAGATGAGATAATCTGCGATGCCATAACCATGACTTGGTCTTAGATGCTTTAGAGAGAAGACATACTGGAGAGGCGGCCATCATGTCTTGTAAGAACAAGGTATAAAGATTTGCACCACGAGATCCCTTCAACAAATCTTTTCCTTCCAAGTTGCGGATGAAACAAGTATGTTGTCGAAAAGCAACCTCAAGGTTGGAATCACAAAACTGTCCTACTGAGAATAAATTATGACCAAGACCTTCTACATAGTATACCCTTGAAATCGTCACGTTTCCAATCTGATATTCACCATACCCCATTATCTTTGCTATATGGTCATTCCCGAATTTAACCGTACCAAGAAACTTGCTGACGAAATTTCGGAGCATCGAGCGATCTCCGGTCATATGTTTTGAACAACCGGAGTCCAAATACCACAGGATGATTTGGACCACCTGAAAATATCACCACACGAAGACAATGTAGAGGTATCGGAATCTGAGTGTTCCTTGTTATTAGCAGGTACAGATTTAATAATCTTAGATTTGCTAACTCTAGGTTTCTTAGACTTCCTAGCCTTCTTCTTCCTAATTGGTGGTGTAGATTCTAGTTGGCTTAAATCCTGAGGTATTTCTTCACTGATAGGCACTATAGTGGGGGCTGACCTAATTAAAGGGCGCTGTTTCCATACTTGAGTGCGAGTGTTCCTAACTAAAGGACGCTCAGACCTAACCTCAATGGATGCATTCCTAGTTAAAGGGCACATTTTTCCATCTAATGTAAAGGTCCTACCAGTGGGACGCCATTTCCAGCCAACTTGGGCACGAGTTCTACCCGTTGGCTTCCATTTAAGACCATTCTTAATAGCATTCATTTCATTCACGTGATCAATCAGACACAAATCATGACGTTGGGAAAACATACATTCATTACAATTCCAACAATTCAAATCAGAATTCACGAATGGTTTTGGCTTCTGCACAGGCGCAGAGCTTTTAGTCTTAACATGATTCTTTTTATTTAAAACTGAACTAACATTCCTATGGTGAGCTTCTACTTCCTTCTTTTTGGCACTACTAGTGGAGGGCTTGATCTTATCTTTCTTGAGTGGCGATCCTTTAGCCTTAGTAGTCTCTTTTAATCCTGTAGAAGGCAAAGTGGGAACATTAGCAACAGATTTTAAAGGTGCCTTACTTGATTGTGCCAATGACGGTTTCGCTCCTGGAGTCTTATTAAATGGTGTTACAGCAATGGGCCTATTAGTAAGTAGTGCAGAGCCTGGTGTACCTATGTATTGCAAATATGCTAAGCAATATTGAACTTGCTTAATATATTCATGAGCCGAATAATAGTAGCTACTTGAGGGATCTAAGGCATAAAGATCGTCTAAGATATCCCTAACAAGATCTACATGCTTAATGGCATTCCTCATATAATCATCGTAGGTAACCGGGTTTATCTTATGAAGCGGATTCTTATAAAGCACTACTGACTTGGTTGTTGGAGCACTAGTGGACGGTGCAGAGTCGGTAGCTAAGTTATCAACAACTTCTTGTCGGGTGAGAAGAAGTGTCTCCTTTAACTCAGCCAAAACCATATTTTTGTCAATGAGCAGGATGTTCAAGTCAGAGATTTCCTCGCACTTTTGGTTCAGTTGTTCAACATAAGATTGTTGCTGTGCCGCATTAAAAGCAAAGCGTTCTTCTAGTGAACCATAAAGAGCGGATAGTCCCTGTCTTGTCCGATCCATCTCCCCTAGAACAGACGAAAGTCTAATTTCTAAGACCTGGTTTTTAGACTCTGCAGCCTCTAGTTCCACTTTTAATGTTTCATTTGATGACACATCTCTCTTCAATCTCATAATCTCTTCCTCTAATGCCTTAACAATTGCAATCATCTTGTCACTTGTCTCAACACCGTTTTCACAACCTTTTGATATCAAAAGATCTTCATTTTGAGTTTGTTGTTTTAATTCTAAAGATATACAATGTTGTTCTAGTTGATTAAAGTGTTTTGAAAGTAAATTGTAAGAATCTTGTAGCTTTAAAAACTCAGCGTTAGATTCGTGACAAGAATGATTATCTACCTCATTTACAGTATCAACAACATTTACAGAGAGATCACAAACATCATCACATATATGCACATCATCACAATTAATCATAGCGGATGTAAGCTCATTCGAATAATTAACATTTACAGTAGTAAGCACATCACACGAGATTACTGCAGACAAGAATCGGTCATATTCGGTTAAAATCTTTTCTTTTTCAATTAGTTATAGTTCGTAAGCGGTGTCCATTTCATAAAACACTTTTTGAACTTCACCAATTTCAAACACAAGATTTTCCTTAAGAGATGCAAAACTTCCTTTTAGACTTTCGACAAACGGATTGATCTCATTTTTAAACACCTCGTTCATATGTTCGAAAGCCCATTCTCCGGCATTTAAGCCATTTGAAGTCGTACATTCCAAAATGACCTTGTCAAAATTAGTAAAGTATTGATTAATCTCTTGCAAGTTTAACCATACAGTGCTAACAGGTGGAAGATCCTTTGGAATTTCCTTAGGACCTTCCATATTGACAAGTGTAGGAAATGTACTAGGGTTTTCTTCATCTAATATATAGGTCGGTGCTGTTATGAGATCTTTGCCCATATGGAAGCGAATTCTAAAATCCGTTTTTGCAAGCTCCTTATTCAATTTAAAATAATCACACTCGGGATATTTTGCAGAATTGTATGACCGATCCTCATCAACTAGATCCTTACTTGTTCGATCATCGGGAAAAACAATCGGGTCTAAGGCCAATCCTAATTGAGTTGCATTATAAAGTCTAGGACTATGTCTTAAAGCTTGTTTTGCATACCGTGGATTAGGGGGAAGGCCTTTTTGACGAGATAAGTTAAATTCTCTAAACGAAGCATCAAATAAGTGCACTAGTTGAGAAGCAGCGTATTGTCTTAAAAGCAAGTAATCTAGACTTCTAATCTTATTAGTAGCATTAATCTCCATTTCATTCTTCTTAGACTCGAGTGATTCAAAATCCGTTTGAAGTTTTTGAAAATTAGTGACCACTAACTCCTTTTCTTTAAGTTCATTAGACAGATTTGCTCTTAAGTTTTCAATTTCTTGCAAGTGACCCATTTGTTTGTTTCTAAAATGATCATATTCAGGATTAGTTAGAACACTAGACGAAGGCACTAATTCCAAGGTTTGAACTTTCTCGTTGCTTAAGGCAAGCTCATCAGACAAATTCTTATTCTTAGCTAGGGTTTCTAAGAGTGCAGCATTCATTTGGCTAAGTAATGTAGCAGGAACCATGACCAAATCTTGTTGAGCAGGAGTAGGCGTATGCGAAATGGGTCCCGGTTGTGATTCACTCAAAGTCTGGGGACTCACATTGATATTGCTATCATTGTTTGTCTCCTCATTTGAAAGACTCACCACCGAAGATTCATTCGAATCAGCACTCTCTTGCACAACTTGATGTGGTTGAATACTAGCATCAGTGGTATTATCGGTGGTATTAATAAGTACCTCAGATCTCTTTTCTGGCCCTAAGCTGGAGATAGTTGCCATGAGAGCAGCCTTTGCAGATTGAAAGTCATCACAGTCTGAGTCATACGCATCAAGATCATCGCCTTGGTAAGCTGCATTCTGTGTAGTGATAACGTCTTGTTCAGCAATCCCTGGATCAGCAAGAAATGCAAGCTCCTCTTCATCAAGTTCCCTTCCTTGTGCCTGAGCATTTACCAGATAGATCTTTTCTGCAAACCATTGTCCATCCCTTCTCCTCTTGGGTTTCTTACAATCCCTGGACATGTGACCCTCTTCCTTGCAGTTGTAGCATGTAATCATTCTCAACTTGCCTGTGGAAATAGCCCGTGGAGCAGGATTGACCATTGGAGCCTGATTGACCGTGCGAGCATTGGTAGTTGATGTGGTAGGTCTCCCCTGATATGATTGAATAGGCTGAACCATTACCCTGCCATTCTCAATAGTGGCTTGTTGGCGAGAATTGGATGAATTCCTCAACTGATTGTTGGTAGGAGCTGATCCCCTAAATCCTCGTTTGCTTAAAGTCCTTGTGAGATAAGCAGACATAGTGGTTAACACTTCAACTGGATCAACACCTTGTTTGAATACAGGAACGGGGACTTCCTCATCATCACAGTACATTGCTTGGTCTTGAGCTGCATAATCACTAGAAGGAATACTCATTTGATCAGGGTAGCTTGTAGGATATGCTGCATTCTCTTGATAAGAAGAATATGAAGATTGATCATAAGGTGCAATACTTGCTGGGTGAGGTTGTGTAACATATTGTGATGAAGGTGTACTAAACCGATATTGTTGCTGATGTGAGGTGGGTGGTTGTGGTAAAATCGAGTATTGGGGAAAGGTTGGTGTCATGTAAGGTGATGGATGATAGGCTTGATATCCCAAAATATAAGGAGTGTTGTTGTGAGACAAGCTTGGTTGATTCGCCATCAAAGCTAATGAATCAGGGTACATACCTCGTGGAGAACGGTGCATGATCACATGTTTCTCATGCTGCTGAAGAAAAGCATATAGTTGATCCAAATTGCACTTATGCAAATCCCTGGTTAACTTAACATCGGTAATATACTCACCCCATTCAGCTTGAGGTAAAGTATTCAAGAATTTGGTGTTAACCTGGAATGGAGCAATCACAAGATTGTATACATTCAGATCATTCATGAGTGTGGTGAATCTGAAGTAATAATCGTGAAGCGTTTCCCCTGGGTTGTACGTGAATCTATCAAACATGTCATACAACTGACATTCCCTTTCCTGTTTGGTGAGAGACGTACCTTGTAGCAACACCTTTAAACGTTCCCATAAATCCTTTGCCACCGTATACTGACTTACCATCCTATAGATGTCATGGGGAAGAGCTTGGAGAATTGTTTGAAGAGCTTTTTCGTCTGCATCGGCAACAAGTTGTTGAGCTGGTGTAAGTTCTTCAAATTCTCTTGGTCGAGACACATTTTTAGCCACGATGGTACCATAGTCGAGTGGACCATTTAAAATTGACTTAACCATAAGCCTCCCATAAACCGGTTTTCCCTTAAGGTAAGACATCATCCGACCTTGCCATGCTTAAAAAACTTCTTTGATGAGCATTGGCGGGCGATTATCCGTTCCCGTAATGACGGAAATATCCGTAAGTGATGTCATCTGAGGCATTACTGAATTCGGATTCATTTTGTTAACTTCAAAGAGACAAAGATTATCGGTTGATCGAGCAGTGAAGTAAAGCTTGTGAATTGTGTTGAGTTTTTGTTGTAAGAAACCAAGATTAAATCCTCTAAAAAATCGTCGAAAAAACAAGCAAAATAACCCTTGATTCGGAACTTTTGTTGATTCGGAAGTGTTGATTCGGAACTTCTTGGTTCGAAACTTCTTGGTTCGGAACTTCTTGGTTCGGAAATTTTGGCTTGATCCGGAACTTCTTGATCCGGAACTTCTTGATCCGGAACTTCTTGGTTCGGAAGATCTTGATCTGGAAGTTCTTGATTCGGAAGTTTCCTTGGTTCGGAACTTTCCTTGGTTCGGAACTTTCCTTGGTTCGGAACTTTCCTTGGTTCAGAACTTTCCTTGGTTAGGAACTTTCCTTGGTTCAGAACTTTCCTGATCCGGAACTTTCTTGATCCGGAACTTTTTCGTTCGGAACTTCTTGGTTCGGAACTTTTGGTTGATCCGGAACTTGTTGGTTCGGAACTTTTGCTGGGTAATCAGAAGTTGTTACGGATGAACAGTCGACCACAAAAAGAAAGATTAAACCCAGATTTTGACCAAATGACCCAAAAAGTTTTGTGATTTCAACAATAATAAGTAAAAACTAATACTTATCCACTAATCCCAATCACAAAAACACCAAAAACACCAAGAATCAAGATGGATTTTCTTAAAGAACACTAATACAATCAAAAACTACAAAACCACACAAATCACTACCTTAAATCACCCCATAGCTCTTGATACCAAATGTAGAATATTGATAACCTATGAATCTATGAAGGGGTTGATGATTTCTAGAGAGAGAAAGTTAGAGAGAGAAAGAGAGAGAAAAGTATGTGTTATTTCAATAAAATGAAAGTGAGAAACATTCAACAACCAACCCCTTTCCAAGGAGGAAAGGGGTATTTATACTTCCAAGCTACATGGGCTTGGGCCGGTCCATGACAAGCCAATGGACCGGTTCTTACTTAACTAAATAAGTAACTAATAACTATTTGTTAACTACGAGCTATTAAAACATAAATAATATTGTGGAGTGACCGATACTTCTAATATACGTAAAAACGTATTTCTAACAAAGTGATTTAGCCTAGTGAAGATAACCTATAAACTGAAAATTACCATAGGGTGGCAAGCACTGTCCAATCATGCACACTTGCTTAAGCAAGATAGACATAACAGTCCTCAAGTGTCCCTTGCTAACCAAAGTTCTTAACAGCGAAGTTATCTCATAAAATCCTTTATAACTTCCCAGGTAAGCACAATAAAAATCAAACCTAAGTCTCCCAATAGACCACATCCAATTCTAGGCCAAAAAGTCTTGGCAGCGTGCATAGTATATCAACTTTGCATGCTACAGTGCCTCATGAGTTAGTAAACTAATTCATACTCACCAGTGGACACAATCTAGAATTGTGATAAGAGTATTATATGAATACCCAAAAATTCCTAAAGGGTTCCTACACCTCCCCTTAAACTATGATACATAAGTTGCCAAATAAAATGCATGTAATAAAAACTTATGTCAAGATAGGAATATAAATATTCCAACCATCATCCATAAACTGAAACATGCTCCAATAATGCTCCAAGAATCCATAAGCAACTCTATATCCATTTGTACAATGCTAACAACTCCTGCATAATTAGATCAAAAACCACAAAACTAACATGTTGCTGACAACATCAATTTAACACTTGTTAGCGTTAAAATAACCTTTTTCAGCGTTAGACAAAATAAAGTGGAAAATCTAATTTTGTACACAGACCAATAACAATGCATATCCTGTACATACTTTTACAATAATCCCCCTAAACACATATTAAGTAAGATTGATCATTCCAATACTTGTTACCAAGTATTGAAATCTCCTAGTATCAAAAGGTTTAGTTAATAAATCAGCCACATTTTCCTCTGTGTCAACCCTATCTGGTTGTATTAAACCTTTTTCAAAACAATCTCTTATAAAATGATGTCTAATTTCTATGTGTTTTGTTTTAGAGTGATGTACAAGATTTTTAATAATGCATAAAGTACTGTTATTGTCTACAAAAATCTTGGTATGCATGAAATTATACCCATAATCCAACAACTAGTTCTGAATCCATAAGACTTGTCCACAACAAGCAGCTGTAGATACATACTCTACTTCAGTTGTAGAATTGGCCACCACTGTTTGTTTCTTGCATTGCCAAGATATCAACCTACTCCCAAGAAATTGGCATCCACCAGTTGTGGATTTTCTATCAAACTTGTCACCCCCATAATCACTGTTTGAATATGCAATAAGCTCTAATGGAGAATCTTTTGGATACCATAATCCCAAGGTGGGATAGCACCTAAGATACCTAAAAATCCTCTTGACAGCATGAAGATGACACTCTTTGGGACTCACTTGATGGCATGCACATGCACACACAGCAAACATAATGTCAGGTCTTGAAGCTGTGAGATACATCAATGATCCAATCATTGACCTATAATGCCTGACATCTACCTCTTTTCCATCTCCAACCTTTCCTCAAGGGTGTTCCCTATCCATGGGTGTGCTAGCCCGATTCTCATGTGGAGAAAAGCTAAACTTCTTCAAGATTTATGCTACATATTTGTCATGAGAGATGAAGATACCATCTTCTTTCTGTTGAACTTGTAACCCTAGAAAGAAGTTCATCTCCCCCATTGCACTCATCTTGAACTTGTCTGTCATGAGTTTGGAAAAGTCTTCACTCATCTTTGGACTAGAAGAGCCAAAGATGATATCATCCACATAGACCTGTACAAGTAAGAAATCCTTACCAGTCTTCTTTGTAAACAAAGTCTGATCTATGGTGCCCCTTTTGAATCCATTTTCCACCAGATAGGTTGACAATGTGCCATACCATGCTCTTGGGGCTTGATGAAGTCCATACATAGCTTTCTTCACTCTATACACCTTGTTTGGATGTTCTGAATCTTCAAAACCAGGAGGCTGCATTACATAAACCTCCTCTGCAATTGTGCCATAAAGAAAAGCACTCTTCACATCCATTTGATAGACTGTAAATCCCATGCAGGAAGCATATGCTAGAAAAATCCTTATTTCCTCAATCCTTGCAACACGTACAAAGACCTCCTCATAGTCTATCCCTTCCTCTTGTGTATATCCTTGAGCAACTATACGTGCCTTGTTTCTTACCACAAATCCTCTCTCATCCTTTTTGTTTCTAAGAACCCATCTTGTCCTAATTGGTCTGACATGTCTGGGACAATCAACTAACTCCCAAACATCCTGAATAACAAATTGGTGAAGCTCATCTTGCATTGCTTCCACCCAACTTGGTTCTTTGAGAGCATCAAAAATCTTCCTGGGTTCCTGTTGTGACAGAAAACATGCAAACAAACATGCTTGAACAAGAGGGTATCAACCTTCTTGTGAATATTGGCAATAAATCCTCCATGATTATGATGAGACCTTCTAGTTTGTACAAAATTCATCACATCACCTATGATTAAAAAAGAAGGATGATTCTTCATGGTAGATGTAAGTACTCCTCCTTCAATGATTGTGTTATCATCAATTTTAGTCTCCAAATTGCCAATATCTTCTTCAAATGCCCTTCCATCATCATCTGAATGAACCTCTCCATTTCTATTTGAAGGTTCACCTTGTTCAAAAACACTGGAAGAGAATAAATGATCAAAAGAGTTGTCAACGCCTGAATTAGGGTTGTCAACGTTTGATCCATCAACACCTAAATTTGACTTGTCAGCGCTAGATTTTCCTTTGTCAGTGTAAAACCCACATTCTTTTACCATGAATAGTACCCTTAAGATCGTACGTACTAGATTAAAACTTTCCTATTATAGCATGATTACGATTACGTGTTAGGATTTTACGTATTACGTACGTGTTAGTACACGATAAGTATTTACTACGCACGAACAAGCAATAATAATATGAGAATAATTAATCACGAACATGCGATCATGAAATCACGAACGTAATTAAATCACGAACTATTATTAATTACGTATATATATTTATTACGAGCGTAAATAAATATATTAGGTCACGGTAATTATTTAACGCAAACACAAATAAACACGAACAAACACGTAAAACATGAACACGACAACACACTTATTAAATAGACACGGAAAATGATCGGGTTACCCCATGTGGGACCTATATACCACGAAATTAGGAGGGAGATGGGCTTAGCCCAACAATTTTTACTAAACAAGAAAAAGGAGAAATCTTGTGTCATTTTTACAAAACAAGAAAAATAACAAAAACCCTAAAAGTTTTCTCCCTTCTTCCTTTGTTCCTCTTTTGGCCGCCACCCATAAAACACCATGGAGGGGTGTTTGTTTGATTTTGATCTTGGTTTTTGGTGCAAGTGTTC
The DNA here is from genome assembly GCA_025667525.1 of Glebionis coronaria. Classification (NCBI taxonomy): domain Eukaryota; kingdom Viridiplantae; phylum Streptophyta; class Magnoliopsida; order Asterales; family Asteraceae; genus Glebionis; species Glebionis coronaria. The sequence continues at coordinate 482,702,739 of CM046879.1, read as the reverse complement.
GTGTTTGTTCATCCTTGATCGATCAACGTATTCGGTATACCTTTTTAATCCTTTTTCTTTTGTTTTAGATTTATAAATTAAATAAGAACATGATTTTTTTAAAAATCTAATTAAAAACATAGATCTAACATGTTTATGATTATGGGGTAGATCAAAACAAGGGTTTTTAGGGGTGTTTGTCTAGCCTACACCTAAACCGAACCCCTAAGGGGTCTCGGCTTGGCACATGGACCACCACCGAGACCTCAAGGTCTCGGTTTGGTGGTGTGGGTCCCACGGCAGCAGCAAACAAGGGATAACCCCGACCTTGGTTCGGGGTATGGTGTTGATTACGGGTCTGGTTCATGGTTTCTAGTCAAGATCCGGTTCACGGTTTATTTTAAGATTATTTTTTATAATCATATGTTAAAATTAAATTAATAAATATGACATGATTAATTTAATAAACAAGACTTAGGTTATAATTTAATTATTAGAATCATGGAATTATTAACCTAAGTATTTAATATTTTCTAGACTTATAATTAATTAATTATTTAAAAACCATGGTTATAATTAATTAATTAACATGACTTAGGTTATATTATTAATAAATAATAATACATGTTTTAACCTAAGTATTTAACTTTATTTAATTAAAAACATGATATACTTTAATTAAATATTTTAACCTATAGTTTATTTTAATTACATGAAATAATTAATAAACTATACATTATATCATATGATTTAGAAAATAATCATGAAAACACTTAGGCTTATATACTTAGCTTATTTAAACAGCTTATATCTAATTATGGAAACGTTCTATTTTTAGAAACTTATTTAAATAAGGCAGCTAATCTATTTATGGAAACTTTCTATTTTTAGAAACTTATTTATTTCAGGCAGCTAATCTATTTATGAAAACTTATTTAAATAAGGCAGCTAATCTATTTATGGAAACTTTCTATTTTTTAAAAACTTATCTATTTTAAGCAGTAATTCTATTTTTGGAAACTTTCTATTTTTGGAAACTTTCTATTTTTGGAAACTTTCTATTTTTGGAAACTTTCTATTTTTAGAAACTTTCTATTTTTGGAAACTTTCTATTTTTGGTAACTTTCTATTTTTGGAAACTTTCTATTTTTGGAAACTTTCTATTTTAGGAAACCTGCTATTTTTGGAAAGTTACTTATTATTACACAGTAAGTATAATAATACATGAAATACCAGAAATACTTAATCAGAATAGACAGAATATAAGATAAACACAGTTGAAGAATTTAAACAGTAAAACATGATATGAACATATAAAATAAGCTAAGACATGATATAAACCAGTTACGTATTTAGTAGTCAGATACTTATTCACGTATGTATTCATGTAGCATTAGTGATACGGAAGTAGGATTCCTCTCAGTTCGTCTTCTTCGTTCACTGGACATAAGGTACGGATTCCCGTCCTTTTAGTATGGACATTCTTTCTTTATTAGGATTCCCCGTATGCAGCCAATTGTTTTCCCGTAGTATAAGTTATGTGTTTGATTGCTTATGTTTAATTAAGATTACCTATAGCCATATACATGCATGACCAGTTTCACCTAGTTATGGAGGTACCATAACCATAACATTAGAGGCACTGATGTTATGACTTCACCACGGCGGAGTGATTGCTCGTGGCGTCCCTTCAGCTTTTGGCCATTTATATTATATTTATCATGTGGGGCGTATGGGTGCATCCTAGTTACATGTTTTCAGTCAGGATTTCATGGTGAATGTGGTGTGTGCCTTGCATCCTTCACAAGGAGCTGATCCCTCCTACCCAAAAAAACCAATATATTAAATTAGAGGCAGCCCCTCTAATTTGCATGATGAGGTCACCCCTCCAAGTATTCATGCACGGTGGATTTTCATGACCTATATTGGCTAATGGTAAAATATGTTAAACAGTTTTCATAAGATAAACATAAGGCTTTTCAAACTATAAAACCAGTTTTATGAACATGTTCCAGGTTTTCCAGGACTTATACATTTCCGCTGCTATTAAGTCTTTATTATACTTAGCCATTCATACTATGTCTATATCCGTGCACTGAGCGTTTTGCTCAGCCGTTACTTTCCTTTCCATGTCCCAAAACGGCAGGTACCCTAGGAAAGACTCGAGCATTTGGAGGACGTGCATAGGATGGAAGCTGCCAGAGACTTCTTTTCCTTTTTGCCTTCATATACTTATGCTTGTTTAGTCTTTCATTCATTTCCTTTGCTTTATTATGTTTTGGGCTTATGTTTGGGAACTGATGTTTGATTCCGGTTTACCCTATGGTCATGTAATGTTTTAGACATTTATCCTTGTATGCTTTGATGACACGCCATAATTACGCGTGACATTCTATTATCAAAATGGGGTGTTACAATTATGGTATCAGAGCCCAAGGTTTCGACCTGTAGGCTCTAAAACTCGACCTGTGACTAGTGGGTAGTCACCAGAAGCTTCCTAAGCCAACGTTTGTTATTCTACGTATTGATGTTTTTAGCGCCTTGTTGTTTTAACCATGATGTTTTCAGCACCTTGAGGTTTTAACCTTGAAGTTTTCATCGAGATTGTTTTACTAATATGGATGGACAACCGTCATTCATATTTAGTTATGTGTCATTGTTTCATGCATGACGTTCCTGGTGAACTGTGACTATGTGGACTGAACCTCAATAGTTCATAATTAGTCACATAATTTTTTTTCTGTTAAGTTTTGATAGATGAGTTTCATTTATTTATGTTTCATGTATGATTATTGCAGGGATTATGACTAAGTAATGGTTGGTACAAGATTGGCCCTATTTAGTCGCATGTGCTTTTATCGAAAATTTTAATTTTTGGACCGACCCATAGGCGTCCCCTCGCCATGTCTTTTGTTTTAGGACCGACCCATAGGCGTCCCCTCGCACATATAAAAGGTTTTTATAAACTAACATTATGCATTCATGCACTGTTTTCATGCATAAAATTTTTCTCATGATTTATTGGCATAAATTTTTTTTCATGTCCCCTCATAAGTTACTATGTTTTTTTTATGTCAAGTATGTTTTCATACGGTCATGGTTAAACTCAGCTTCATGCTGATTATGTTATACACTCCTTCATGTTAACTCGTTTCGTGTTTCTTCATGATAATTCCGTCTTCATTACGTCTTACGCCTCTTTTGTTATTTATGCTTTCACGCAAGACATTGTTGGATTTCATTGAATTCTGCTTTCATGATAGTCATGGTTGGTTTTCATTGATCATGATGTTAGGCAAATCATCGTTGAATTTTGTGTAACCACACTTTAGCGTTTCTCTATGCAACCAGAATGAGGTATATACTGGCATTGCCAGGTTATCATGATGGTTTTCCTAACCGTTTAACCGATATACTTTCCTTAAATCATGATAATGATCGACCCCATACCGATCATTTCATGTGCATTCCACGTGTACTCCACGTACCGTATTTCATGTGTATTACATGTACCTAAATCCATGTGTATTTCACTTGCAATACTTCACGAGTATTCGCTAGACGATTCTGAATCACCTCAGGCGTATGTTCACTTGCTGATATTCTACAAGATTGCTGATGCCGCTCATAACTTGGAGATGTTACTAAAGGTTGATGCTGCTGACGTTCGGAGACACTACGAGATGCGGATGTTGTTCACAACCTGGAGATCCTACAAGACGAAGACAAAGGCGTCGGAGCAAAGCAATTGGACGAGAAGACGCTTCACCATCAGACGATTCCCATCAATCATTGTCCCTAATTCTTAGTAACATGTCACACGTCATTCGGCTGTCATTTCAGCCATATGAGTACAAACCGGTACCAGCCGGCCACTCAGCTGAATAGTTACATGAATCACGGTCATGAGAATGATCGTCATGGGACTGACAGACAGGACGATAGTAACCACTACTATAACAGAAACTATCCTAGAAATCGCAACCGAGGCTCCGGCCGCGGACGTGATCAGACATACAAAGGATCAGTAGTCCAACCGATCCGCCAAGTCTGGCATAATAGCCTAATATTGTAGTTCTATTGTTTTACGTCTCGAGACACATGTCAAGACATCCGTCAAGACACATGTCTCACGTATATTTTCTGAGGACACATGTCAAGACACCAGTCAAGACATATGTCATGCTTATAGTTCCAAGAAACGAGTCAAGACACATGACTCACGTCCAACTATGGAACATTTCTAAGAAATTCAGGGTACCCTCCAAGGGTATATCTATTTTGTTGTGCTATGTATTAATCAGGCCACAAGAATTTAAATACCATTATCGGCGCATCAGTGAGAACTGTCACGTTGCCGATGTCACTTTCAATTCTTTCACCATAGTTCATATATTCATGACCATGAAGGACGCCTTTCGTATTCCCACGCATACGAAAGTTTTCCTCCAGCTTATTGATGAGATCCAAGCTGCTAACGCATTTCCTCGGACAGACACAAGATGAATTTTATCCTAATTATGGACTATGAACAACACACCATGCTACGATTCATAATTATGTATAGTAATGTTCAGGCTCCTGAATACATTCAGCTTGATTTTCCATCAGGAAAATCCGTACAAATTATCTATGCTTACAAGCAGGTGCGTTGTTAGCCATGGTCGCTAAAATTTTCTAGCTGCCAGTAAGACACGACTACTTAAGTCCTTTTACGCATAGCCAGTTGATTATTCCAAAATCTTCCTATACATTCCAGAAGAACCTACAAGGAGAAGAACAGTACCATGAGATTATGTGTCGACTACCGTCGACTTAAACAAATCACCATTCATGACCATTATTCTCCTCCACGTATTGACAACATGTCCAATCGACCTTATAGTGTTAATCACTTTTCCAAGATCGAATTCATAATCATGCTGCCAATAGTGACGAGTGAAAGAGCAGTACATGTACATGACTGCTATTCGTATACGACTCAGTCATGCTAGATTTATGATTTTGAATTAGTCTCATCAATGCTCTAACAGCATTATAAGAATGAGTTTCCATGAACTCATAGCAAATTCATCAGTGTTTTCATTAAGGATAACCTGATTTCCTGTAAGCCCAGAGAAGAACAGGAAGACCATATCTGCACTATGTTGCAAATTCTATGACAAGAGAAATTTTACTCTAGAAATTTTTCCAATATTAATTCTGTTTGATTACAACTACATGCTGAATCACATGGGTTTCTACGGTTAATCTTACCATGACTCAGCTTATGCGTAAAGGAGAGAACCCTACACTACATTAGGTGTTCTAGAAAATCCTACGCTAGGAGAAGTCTAGATTCAGAGACTCAGAGTTTCGCAACCTTCTATGTATCAAGTTTCTACGAAGCGGGATACAGTTTCGTTCATATCTTCATACATGTTATACAAACAGGCTAAGATAGGACACCAACAGACTGGTATGCCTTCATCATCTGAAATTGCGAATTGAAATGGGACAAATATCTCCATGGATTTTGGTTACCAGATTAACGCAAATTCAGAAGAAACATGATGCTATCTGGTTTATTGCAAACAGTTTGATCAAGTCTGTAGAATCCTTACATCTGTAAGGATTTCAGAACTAACAGATTGATCGGACATGTTCCAGCCAAGGCTCATCCGATCACTTGGAAATTTCTCAGTTATCGGGTCAGACAAATATTCGCAATTGTGCCCTTATTTACTTCACATCCTTGTTCAAATTTCACGACTTGCTTTCACGCTCATGTTCATGACACTATTCACGTTCATGATCGTATCTTGGCTTACGATTTTACGTTCATTTTTCTCATTTGGGAAGTTTGCAAGAACTTGAGAGACCAGACCCAAGTTTAGTATAACTCTCCATCATCAGATAGACGTTTCACGTCATATTCCATGTCTCACCTTGTAGCGTTTGGCGTTACCGCCATTATATTCTATGTTCACGATATGTTTCACATGTCATGTTCATTCCACGTTCCTCATATCATGATCAAGATATGTTACACGTATCATGGATCACGATATGTTTACTCATACTACACTCGCCATATCTCCACGTAGCACGTTCAAAATTTTTCACGTATCACGTTCAAAATTTTTCACGTACTACGTTTCTTTATGTCTCGCGCATCGTTTCTAGTTATCAGTTAAGTCAGATTGTCTTGCATCGTAACGTTTCAGTTACCCTAACACGTTAACTCTTTTTTTTCCTCGATCGAATTTAGGGGATCTACTTTCCATTGATAACCAAGAATTTCTACGTATTCCAAGTCAAGGTCAGGAGGACCAAGATTTATCATTAGTGTCAACATCTTCTGAAGGAACCGTTCCAAGAGGGAGGCCACTTGGAAACGGACAAGTTCATCCAGACTTTTATCCGTTTTCTCTCATCAACTAGATATGTCCTTTCAGTCACGTCATGTTCCATGTCCTTTCAAGACATGTCACGTTCCACGTTCCTTCTACCATGTCACCTGTACGTTCATTAATCTTACATACCCTCTCAGTTTGATTCTAGTATGCTTCTCTTTCAGTTACGTTATCTATAATTCGGGGACAAATTATTCTTTTTAGGGGGAAGAGTTGTAAAACCCGTATTCTTTTACCATGAATAGTACCCTTAAGATCATACGTACTAGATTAAAACTTTCCTATTATAGCATGATTACGATTACGTGTTAGGATTTTACGTATTACGTACGTGTTAGTACACGATAAGTATTTACTACGCACGAACACGCAATAATTATTTGACAATAATTAATCACGAACATGCGATCATGAAATCACGAACGTAATTAAATCACGAACTATTATTAATTACGTATATATATTTATTAGGAGCGTAAATAAATATATTAGGTCACGGTAATTATTTAATGCAAACACAAATAAACACGAACAAACACGTAAAACACGAACACGAGAACACACTTATTAAATAGACACGGAAAATGATCGTGTTACCCCATGTGGGCCCCATATACCACGAAATTAGGAGGGAGATGGGCTTAGCCCATCAATTTTTACTAAACAAGAAAAAGGAGAAATCTTGTGTCATTTTTACAAAACAAGAAAAATAACAAAAACCCTAAAAGTTTTCTCCCTTCTTCCTTTGTTCCTCTTTTGGCCGCCACCCATAAAACACCATGGAGGGGTGTTTGTTTGATTTTGATCTTGGTTTTTGGTGCAAGTGTTCGTGTTTGTTCATCCTTGATCGATCAACGTATTCGGTATACCTTTTTAATCCTTTTTCTTTTGTTTTAGATTTATAAATTAAATAAGAACAGGATGTTTTTAAAAACCTAATTAAAAACATAGATCTAACATGTTTATGATTATGGGGTAGATCAAAACAAGGGTTTTTAGGGGTGTTTGTCTAGCCTACACCTAAACCGAACCCCTAAGGGGTCTCGGCTTGGCACATGGACCACCACCGAGACCTCAAGGTCTCGGTTTGGTGGTGTGGGGTCCCACGGCAGCAGCAAACAAGGGATACCCCCGACCTTGGTTTGGGGTATGGTGTTGATTACGGGTCCGGTTCATGGTTTCTAGTCAAGATCCGGTTCACGGTTTATTTTAAGATTATTTTTTATAATCATATGTTAAAATTAAAATTAATAAATATGACATGATTAATTTAATAAACAAGACTTAGGTTATAATTTAATTATTAGAATCATGGAATTATTAACCTAAGTATTTAATATTTTCTCGACTTATAATTAATTAATTATTTAAAAACCATGGTTATAATTAATTAATTAACATGACTTAGGTTATATTATTAATAAATAATAATACATGTTTTAACCAAAGTAATTAACTTTATTTAATTAAAAACATGATATACTTTAATTAAATATTTTAACCTATAGTTTATTTTAATTACATGAAATAATTAATAAACTATACATTCTATCATATGACTTAGAAAATAATTATGAAAACACTTAGGCTTATATACTTAGCTTATTTAACCAGCTTATATCTAATTATGGAAACGTTCTATTTTTAGAAACTTATTTAAATAAGGCAGCTAATCTATTTATGGAAACTTTCTATTTTTAGAAACTTATTTATTTCAGGCAGCTAATCTATTTATGGAAACTTATTTAAATAAGACAGCTAATCTATTTATGGAATCTTTCTATTTTTTAGAAACTTATCTATTTTAAGCAGTAATTCTATTTTTGGAAACTTTCTATTTTTGGAAACTTTCTATTTTTGGAAACTTTCTATTTTTAGAAACTTTCTATTTTTGGAAACTTTCTATTTTTGGTAACTTTCTATTTTTGGAAACTTTCTATTTTAGGAAACCTGCTATTTTTGGAAAGTTACTTATTATTACACAGTAAGTATAATAATACATGAAATACTAGAAATACTTAATCAGAATAGATAGAATATAAGATAAACACAGTCGAAGACTTTAAACAGTAAAACATGATATGAACATATAAAATAAGCTAAGACATGATATAAACCAGTTACGTATTTAGTAGTCAGATACTTATTCACGTATGTATTCATGTAGCATTAGTGATACGAAAGTAGGATTCCTCTCAGTTCGTCTTCTTCGTTCACTTGACATAAGGTACGGATTCCCGTCCTTTCAGTATGGACATTCTTTTTATTAGGATTCCCTGTATGCAGCCAACTGTTTTCCCGTAGTATAAGTTATGTGTTTGATTGCTTATGTTTAATTAAGATTACCTATAGCCATATACATGCATGACCAGTTTCACCTAGTTATGTAGGTACCATAACCATAACATTAGAGGCACTGATGTTATGACTTCACCACGGCGGAGTGATTGATCGTGGCGTCCCTTCAGCTTTTGGCCATTTATATTATATTTATCATGTGGGGCGTATGGGTGCATCCTAGTTACATGTTTTCAGTCAGGATTTCATGGTGAATGTGGTGTGTGCCTTGCATCCTTCACAAGGAGCTGATCCCTCCTACCCAAAAAACCAGTATATTAAATTAGAGGTAGCCCCTCTAATTTGCATGATGAGGTCACCCCTCCAAGTATTCATGCACGGTGGATTTTCATGACCTATATTGGCTAATGGTAAAATATGTTAAACAGTTTTCAAACATAAGGCTTTTCAAACTATAAAACCAGTTTTATGAACATGTTCCAGGTTTTCCAGGACTTATACATTTCCGCTGCTATTAAGTCTTTATTATACTTAGCCATTCATACTATGTCTATATCCGTGCACTGAGCGTTTTGCTCAGCCGTTACTTTCCTTTCCATGTCCTAAAACGGCAGGTACCCTAGGAAAGACTCGAGCATTTAGAGGACGTGCATAGGATGGAAGCTGCCAGAGACTTCTTTTCCTTTTTGCCTTCATATACTTATGCTTGTTTAGTCTTTCATTCATTTCCTTTGCTTTATTATGTTTTGGGCTTATGTTTGGGAAGCGATGTTTGATTCCGGTTTACCCTATGGTCATGTAATGTTTTAGACATTTATCCTTGTATGCTTTGATGACACGCCATAATTACGCGTGACATTCCATTATCAAAATGGGGTGTTACAGTCAGCGCCTGAAGAATCATGCATGTTTTCAACTGGTGATACTTGTGGACCACCTTTTTCTTTTTCAGCAGCAAATGCATCTGTCCATATAGGAATGGTAACATACTCAAGTATGGGTGCTGATTTGTCTGCTTTTGGCCCAACCTCCTTATCAACCTGTTTACCTGAAATTTCAACAACTGGTTCTTCCACAACATTTGAAGTCACCTTCACAATGTCTGGATTAGTAACAGGCATATAATTCAACGTTCTAGATAGAGGTTCCAAGTCAAATAACCAATTTGGACCACTCTCCGGATCACTAGGTTTACTCTCTAAAAACCTAACATGTACCTTTTCAAGTATACATTTTTCTTTCTTAATGTAAACTCTATATCCTCTACTCTGCACAAAATAACCCATAAAGTAGCCTTCATCACCTTTAGCACTAAACTTTCCCAAGGCATCACTAGTGTCTAAAATAATTACATGACAGCCAAAGGGTTTAAGAAAACCAATATTAGGTTTCCTACCCCAAAATAGCTTAATAAGGTGTCTTGTTATGGATCTTCTTGATTAATGCCCTATTCTGAACATAGCAAGCTGTATTCACAGCCTCAACCCAAAAAGCAATGGGAAAGTGAGCATCAGCCAACATAGTCCTAGGTGCTTCTATGAGTGTTCTATTCTTTCTCTCAACTACCCCATTTTGTTGTGGGGTTCTAGCTATACTAAACTGTCTAGTAATCCCTTTCTTGGCACAAAATTCATCTAACAACTTATTTCTAAACTCACCACCATTATCACTTCTAAGTATCTTAACCTCATTCCCAGTCTTTTTCTCTAAGTGGGTAATAAAGTTAATCAAAATATCAGCAGTTTCACTTTTCAAAGCTAAAAAGAAAGTCCAAGTAAATCTAGAAAAATCATCAGTGATGACAAAACAATAGGATTTACTATTTAAGCTTTCTATATTAGTTGGACCAAACAAGTCCATATGCAACAAGTGAAGTGGTTTAGAACTAGAATGCATAGGTTTAGACTCAAAGGAGACTTTGTGTTGTTTGCCTTTAAGACATGCAACACAAGAGTGGTCATTGTTGAAAGCCTTTTCAGGCAAACCATCAACTAAACCATGTCTCACAAGTCTATTTATGTTCTTAAAATTAATGTGCCCTAACCTTCTGTGCCAAAGATTACTCTCATCAACTGAAGCCTTAGCATATAGACATGACAAATTATTATTCATCCTAATTCCATTAAGATTCACATTATAAATGTCCTTATGCCTAGGTGTTCTATAATCAATGAATTTCTCATCTGGTATTTTAAAATCTTTGCTCAACACCAAGCATTCCTTATAAGTGAAAAGAACCTTATTTTTGTTATCACACACCTGTGATACACTAAACAGATTATAGTCAAGTTCTTTAACCAAAAACACGTTCTCAAAACGCAAATTGTTGGTGATAAGAGTGCCTTTGCTAGTGATAATCCCATATCTGCCTCCAAAGTACACTTTGTCACCATATTTAATGGGAGTGAAGTTTGTCAAGTAGTCTTCCTTCCCCGTCATGTGCCTAGAGCATCCACTATCCTAATAGCCATAATCATTAACCTGCTTTTGAATGCCCTGCACATAAATAAAACAAATTAGTTTTCTTTGGGAACCCAAGCCTGAGCAGACTTGGATTCATTTCGTTGTTCAACAAGAACATACTTAGTCCTTATGACAACCCCTTGTTCATCCCTTTTTGGATTAAACACCCGGTTAACCCCAATTGGTTTAGTTATGACCTTTGAAATATGTGGAAACCATAATTCACGGATCGGTTAAGCTTACTAGGAATGCATCATGTTCATATGATTGACATAGCGGAATAGAACATGATTGTGGAAACCTTGGTTTCCGGATCTTTTAAGCAACTAGGAATGCACCATGTTCATATGATTATATAATCAAAGCGGAATTAGAACATGACACATTAACAAGGTGTTTAGGAACAAATAACATGAATTAAAACAATTGGGATGTTCATTATATTAATAACAAACATCCACTAGACGTGTATACATTGAATCCCACGTCTAGTGCACACACGCTTTAGGTTTACATTGTGAATGAAAAGTATGAATAAAACCTAAGACCCTTGGTTCCTTTTATAGTATAAGGATTAGGGTTTACAAGAGATAAGAATGAATAAACATGTGAATCTTCTATTTAAATAACAATATACAGAATATATCCTGCATATATATCCAAATAGAAGCTTCTAAAGGCTTCTTTGTCTATGTTTTGTCAATGCTTGAATTGCATGTGACAATGCTTGAATTGCTCTTGACAATGCTTGATTCCATCAACGCCTAATTTGTACATGTCAATGCCTGGAATGCTCTTGTCAACGCTTAGACAAATACCTTCATGTTTTCTTCGTTTTTGAGTTTCTGCCACATCAACTTTTTGACCCAACAATCTTCCCATAGTTGATGGTGGCAAAACTCTATGTGTATCTCTTGTAAGTTGTACATGATCTTCAAATTGCTTCCCCTCAAGTTTAGCATGTATTTCTTCCCCTTTTTGTCACATCAACAAGGAAGTAAACAATATATGCAATGTTGAAGATTCTCCAAATGTAGCTCTATGTAATGACCTTGAAGAACAATTAATATAATATTTTTGATGTAAAAGTAGAGTAACCCAAACCTATGTTCCATATCTTGTACGATGATGTGATGAAGTATGTGGCTGATACAAATTCACGGATCGATTAAGCTTACTAGGAATGCATCATGTTCATATGATTGACATAGCGGAATAGAACATGACACATAAACAAGGTGTTTAACAAACAAGACAATTACTTTCAACGTTTACTTCTCATTAAACGTTAACACTCAAACCCTAGGCGTGTTTATAAAGAACACACACGCCTAGAACACGACACACGCTTTATGACTACATTGTGAATTATGAGATAATGAAAACCTACACCTGCATATTCTTTATATAATAGAATACAAGACTTTTCTTACAAGAAAACTTTAATTACATTAGAAGTCCCTCCATCTTTTGCTAATAAGTCCTCCTTGTTGTATGAAAGGGCTCCATATTCTTGTAAAGCTTGATATTTGCATATAAGTCCTTGTTTCATTATTCTTGTTTTGTCTCATCAAATTAATTCCCAACAATCTTCCCCTATTTGATGATGACAAAACCAATCTTCAAATCTTGATCTTCCACGAATGAAACAAGCTTCCCCTTAAAGTAAGATTTCTTGTAAAACATATCACCACATAAAATAAGTTGCATACCTTGATCTGTGAAACTTCTTCCCCTTTTTGTCTCATCCAATAGGGGTCTTCTAAAGATAAACAACTAATAAACTCTTCCCCTTGAGTGGTGCATGTAAATGAATCATGAACCATGCAGACTCTAATTGTAGATTACGAATGAAGAAAAACAAATATAACCTATTTGTTGAAGAAGTGGAATCTCCCAAGCTTGTACCTTATATCTTGCACTATCCATGTGACGTCGAACTTATATGAAAACGTTAAAGTATAAGCAGACCTCGATCTCTTGTCAAAATCCTCATCCTTTGTGAGACACTGAGCACGATAATGTAACTCCTTCAAGTGATAGCAAGGTATCTAGTTTCTAGATATGACAAGTCTTCGTCACCATTCATGTAAGCACAAACATGTTATCTCAAAAGAGAGGCAAGGATCTTTTGAGATATGATAAAATACAAACCTGCGAAAAATAACTCCAACACCAAAGAAGCAATAATCAATCGTCTTCATCAAAACCTCCAATTTGCAATAATCATCTAAGCACAATATCATCCTTTTCTTTTATGCAACTGCTGCCTCTGTCGGCGTTCTGCTTCTAATCCAAGTCGGTACATAACCGCAAGGTTAGCCTTGTCACATAATCAAATAAAACGTCATTGCACCAAACACAATCTTCAAAAATGAGCCATAAACTTTTAAACAGTCAGTTCTGTCCGAGATCCTGAGTCATCCAATATATCTTCTGTATGTATCGTCCAATATTAGACGATACATGTCAGCTCTTAAAAATCATATATCGGACAACACGCTGTCAACGTCGAAATTATAACGTGTCAGCGTCTTCTCGGTCAGCGTGTGTTTTATTCTTGTCAGCGGATCGGATCAGATACTGACACCATCTGTGGCTACAACCTCGTTGACAGCGTCTAAATAATAGATGACAGTGAGTACAAATAATATTGATAGTGTAACCAAATACCTCACTGTATACCATGAATCATTGTAGTTTAGAAAAGTCACTATCAATCATCCTAAGCTTTGCTGCCTTCACGTGTTTTGCTTTTGTACTATCCATTATTCGAATCACATATCTTAATCACATGCACAACAACATTGTACTCCCATTCGTATGATAATAATTGTGGCCCAGACAAACAGTAGACCAATCATTCTTGTGTTTTGGAATCAATATTGCTTATAGCCTTATACGTCTTTTTCTCTTTGTTCCCTTGTCTCACGTGACATATCATCCAAAAAAATACATCTTTATGAACCAAATACCTCAACAAAGAAGTACAAGTGGTACTGTGCTAGAGCAATTACTTGTCCGTTTGTCGCATCCCATGTGAAACACAAACAAGAACGTATATTAACATGGTCTTTTGGCAACATATAGATCAAGCCCAAGCAATAGTACATGTGATGTCGTCGGTGGTACTATAGCACAAATAGAAAACAAAGAGCCAATCTCTTTGTCGTGATAGATAAGCACCCAGGACCACAACAGCCTTTTAAAGAACTATGCATCTTCTTTTCTTTTGTTGCACCCTGTACACAAGTAATATACGGGACCACAGTAGGCTACAAACAAGCTAGTAGTACTCTAACCCACACACGTGAATGTTACCTTTGAACCAAGCAGACTTTTGTAGTCCCACGTTCTGATCAAACGTCCTATCATTGGATATGTTGTTCTTTTCACAGCACGATCAAACAAAGCTTTTTGTTCCTTTTCCCATATAAAGCACAACCACTCTCTGTTCCCATGTGAACATAGCTTAGGCTTGGACCACAATAAGTAAACGCATACAAGAATTGTATACGCCTTTTTCCTTACAAACGAACACAGCAACATATATCATCATAAATAATAAACAGATCCAGTGTTATACACTGAAACCCTAACAGGAAGCAATCGTGAACAATTTGAGGGTTTTGTACAAAACCCTAACTCCATCTTATAATCATAGCTTCGATCGCCTTCGCAACAGCTTCTAAACATGGACGCAACACTTCTTTTATGTTCTAAACTCGATCTAGGGTTTAGGGGATGAAACCCTAAATCTTATTTAATAAAAACATAAAAACAGAAAATTTATACCTCCTTTTGCAGCAACATTCGACGATGTATATCTCTTTCATAGTATCTCAGATCGACGATCCCTCTGGTGAGATTCAAGACACATGTGTCGAGAACCAACAAAAAAAATTTCACGATGATCCAACGGTTAACGATCGAGTTATCGCTGTTTGAAAACGGCTGTGCAGTAAGATCCGAGCATAAAATCATATACGGATTTTATGCTTTTTCTTCATTCTTCGACTCAACACCTTGTTGATCCTAGCATCGAGAGCCACCCGCTCTGATACCAATTGTGGAAACCATAATTCACGGATCGATTAAGCTTACTAGGAATGCATCATGTTCATATGATTGACATAGTGGAATAGAACATGACACATAAACAAGGTGTTTAACAAACAAGACAATTACTTTCAACGTTTACTTCTCATTAAACGTTAACACTCAAACCCTAGGCGTGTTTATAAAGAACACACACGCCTAGAACACGACACACGCTTTATGACTACATTGTGAATTATGAGATAATGAAAACCTACGCCTGCGTATTCTTTATATAATAGAATACAAGACTTTTCTTACAAGAAAACCTTAATTACATTAGAAGTCCCTCCATCTTTTGCTAATTAGTCCTCCTTGTTGTATGAAAGGGCTCTATATTCTTGTAAAGCTTGATATTTGCATATAAGTCCTTGTTTCATTATTCTTGTTTTGTCTCATCAAATTAATTCCCAACAAAATATACTGAAATCTGTTACAGGTCATAGAAATCCCATCTGAATTAGGGTTTTGAACTTGTTTAGGTCTCCAAAATAAGCTAGAAGAAGCTTTAGACCCCTTTCCTTTTGGTTGCAAGTATTTGGCATTACTTGGTCTAGCAGTGTTGGAAACATTCCTGTCAGCGTTTAATTTGTTCTTGTCAACGCTGAAGTTACCCTTATCAGCGTTGAACCTAGGGTTTGCTACAGGAACCCATTGTCTGTTAGACCACGTATTGGTCTTCTGAAAATGCCTTTGTCCATAAGTATTAGACCCTTTAGTAAAGAATGGGGCTGGTTTAATGACTTGTGGACTTTGCTGGACAAAAGGTGTGGGTTTGACCATGGTTGACTTTCTATCAGCGTTGACCTTTGAAGCATTGACACATTTATAAGCCAAATGTGAAAAGCTTCCACAAGTATAACAGGATTTTCTGGACATGACTCTAGGTCTAGATGAAAAGAAACCTGTCCCATTATCACTAATTTGAATTTTTGGTGACCTAGGTTTTCTATACATTTTTGCATATTTAATACTAGGTTTTCTATCAACGTTCAAGCCAAGGTCAACAGTCTTGCCAGTAGTAGGATTGGTCACTTTTATGGGTATAGACTCATTTGGGCTGTCACTAAGCATGCCACCTTTAACAAACAAAGTAGGGTTGGCTTTCTTCCATTGGTGTAAATATGTTAATTTCTGCTTGTATTCCTCTACAAGGGTAAGAACTCTAGGTGGAGGAATAAATTCCTCTTCTTGGAGTTCTGGAATACCAGTCCAAGACAGATCCTTTCTAAGGACACCATAAAAGTTCCCAGCAGGTGGTGGAACACCAGCATACTCTTTCATCCCAATCCCACTCCTATCCCCAGAATCCCTTTGTTCGCTAACACATTTTTCTAGGGTTTGAGAAGCTTTATCAAATTTTTGAATTTTAAGATCTACATTATCTTTATTTTTGATAGCCTCATCTAACTTAGCTTGTAGAACACCATTGGATCTCTCCAAAATGTTCCTAACCTCAACACTAGCATTTAAATCATGAGTTAAAACATTGATTTGATCTTTTAGGTCAAACTCTGTTGGGTCAAAAAGTTGATGTGGCAGAAACTCAAAAACGAAGAAAACATGAAGGCATTTGTCTAAGCGTTGAAAAGTGTAATCCAGGCATTGTCAAGAGCAAATCAGGCGTTGACAGAAGTCAATATTGACAAGCATTGTCAAGTGTAATCCAAGCATTGTCACATGAAATCCAAGCATTGACAAAAACATTGACAAGTGCTGTTGGAAGCTTCTATTTAGATAAGTATGCAGAATATATTCTGTATTAGTTTATTTGAATAGACGATTTACATGTTTATTCGTTCTTATCTCTTGTAAACCCTATTCCTTACACTATAAAAGGAACCAAGGGTATTAGGTTTATTCATATCATTCATTCACAATGTAAACCTAAAGCGCGTGTTTCACTAGACGTGGGATTAAATGTATACACGTCTAGTGGTTGTTGATTATTAATATAATTAGCAACCCAATTGTTTAATTCATGTGTCTTGTTCCCCAAACACCTTGTTTAATGGTTGTTGTTCTATTCCGTTGTGATTGTATGATCACATGAACAATGATCATTCCTAGTAGCTAAAAGATCGAGGAAATCAAGGTTTCCACAGTTGGTATTAGAGCCTCGTGGCTCGTGATGCTAGGACCAACAAGGTGTTCGTAATGGTGTGATGATAGAAAAATCCGTCTAGGGTTTTTCTGGACGTTTTTGTGTGCGCAGCAGTATTCAGAAGGCCATAACTATTGATTGGACCGTTGGATCGTCACAAAATTTCTTGTGTATGTTCTATACACATATATCTAAACATCCACCGGAGGGATTGTCCAGATTAGCTCTTAATCAAAAGTTATTACGCGTCAAATTTGGCTGTAAAGGTGGTTTTTCAGATTTTATGTTTCACATAAAATAATGAATTAGGGTTTATGTCAAACCCTAGATCGTTTAAAAAACAGAAGAAGATGGCATGTTGTTATTCGTACTGACTCGTCATAAAAGCTTTGGTGAGTCGGTTATGAAATCGACAATGAACCCTATTGTGATCATTATTCATGGTTATGATGACAATTTTTCGTTTTAAGATTTTTCACAAAACCTAGATTGACTAACTGTTCATCAAGCTAGTGATTGTCATTCTTCAAAACATGGAAGCAGTAAGATTTGGCCACGTAGGATTGGAGCAGCTATGTTACTCTTTACTGGGATCTTTGTTTTAGGGTTTATATAAACCCTAGATTCAGTCTTATTAAAACATAGCAGATCGGATTAAGATTTGGCAAACATGAAGGACACGAATTTTTAGTTTTCTAAACTTATGGGAAAAGGTTTGCTCAAATTATGGAAGAGAAGGATCACGTGAAGGTATATAACTCACATATATTGATTCATAATTTACGTGGGTCAATCAATGTATGAGTATGCGTGATTTTTGGGGGATATCACAGTTATCTTGCTACAAATTTATAAGGATATTGATATATTCTTATATAATGGAGCAGTTAAAAGACGTGAGTATACATGGAGTATAGCTATTTTGTAGGGATTGTGTTTGTATTTCCTACTGGACGCAGAATATACATGGGACAAGTTATTTTGGGAATTTAATCTAAAATAAAATACTGCATGGAAGGTCACGGTGATCCCAAGATGTGACTACGTGTTTTCAGTGGTCTACTATTTTGAGCAAGGATTTGTGATCATGTGTGAAGTTTCTTTGATGGAGCAGGTTGTATCTACAACTTATGTTTCATATTTTACATAACATGAGCAAACTCTTTTGAACATGGGCCATGGACGTAGTATTAACAACCACAACAGGTGTTAGTGGTTGAATGCAACGCTGACAAGAATAGACGCTGACAAGGTTTGTTTTGACGCTGACAAGAATAAGTCAAATGCTGATAGAAAGCGTTGACATGAGTTATCCGAGAAATGATTGACCCAAGCGTTGATACGTTTTGTCCGATATTGGGCAATACACATGACAGAGATATTGGACAATGAAGGTTCTCGGATAACAAAAGAATAGTTGCTGTTTGAGAAAATTGATACGATTTTAGCACACAAAAAGGAGGTATTTACACGCAAAGGTACATGGAATCTCCATTTTTATTCAGAATATCAAAGTTGATATTAATGGCTCGGATATTTTTAAAATGGATTAATGATTTTAATGCGAGTTAGCAATAATTTGTGAAGAACTTTATTGGATTTGATTATGTAATCGAGGTAGCCTTGTAAAAGAGTTATCCTTCTTTTACTTTTACATATGATATGAAGATTGAGAGTCATCATGAAGAAGTGTTGGCTTAAGGGGAAGAATTCTTATGGTAAGTTTGATGTTTGAAGAAGATTTTCGCGAGTTTGTGTTCTATCATATTTTAAAGTCGTGCACTTCCAGTCATGGACTTTTAAGGTAACTTGTTTGTGCTTTTAATGGATGGTGACGAAGACTTGTCATAACACTTGAAGGAGTTACATTATCGTGCTTAGTGTCTCACAAAGGATGGGAATATTGACAAGGGATCGAGGTCTACTTATATTTAATCATCAGTATAAGTTCTTTATCACATGGATAGTACAAGACGTGGAACACAAGGTTGGGTTATTCTACTTCTACATCAAGAATATTATATTTGTTTTTCTTCAAAATCATTACACAGAGCCTACATTTGGAGAATCTTCAAAATTGCATACATTGTTTACTTCCCTGTTGATGTGACAAAAAGGGGAAGACATACATACTACAATTGAGGGAAAGCAATTTGAAGATGATGTACAACTTACAAGAGATACACAAAGAGTTTTTCTGACATCAACTAGGGGAAGATTGTTGGGTCAAAAAGTTGATGTGGCAGAAACTCAAAAACGAAGAAAACATGAAGGCATTTGTCTAAGCGTTGACAAGTGTAATCCAGGCGTTGTCAAGAGCAAATCAGGCATTGACAGAAGTCAACATTTACAAGCATTGTCAAGTGCAATCCAAGCATTATCAAATGCAATCCAAGCATTGACCGAAACATTGACAAGTGCTGTTGGAAGCTTCTATTTAGATAAGTATGTAGAATATATTCTGTATTAGTTTATTTGAATAGAAGATTTACATGTTTATTCATTCTTATCTCTTGTAAACCCTATTCCTTACACTATAAAAGGAACCAAGGGTATTAGGTTTATTCATATCATTCATTCACAATGTAAACCTAAAGCGTGTGTTGCACTAGACGTGGGATTAAATGTATACACGTCTAGTGGTTGTTGATTATTAATATAATTAGCAACCTAGTTGTTTAATTCATGTGTCTTGTTCCCCAAACACCTTGGTTAATGGTTGTTGTTCTATTCCGCTATGATTGTATGATCACATGAACAATGATCATTCCTAGTAGCTAAAAGATCGAGGAAATCAAGGTTTCCACAAACTCCATTTTCTTATATTCAGCCACAGTCTTTTCAGTTTGAGTAAGAGCAAGTTGATAAATAGATAACTTGCATTTTTCATCAAAAACATCTGTTGTTAATTTTAATACTTCTTTGTTAATATTTTCAGTGTTTAGATGACAACCCTTACTACAAAATGCATCATCATGTACCTCATTGTCTGATGAAGATGAAGAATGTGCTATGAGAACATAGTGAACATGCTCCTCTTCCTCCTTTTCTTCAACCAAAGCCTTTTTCTCTTCCTCATCCTTGGCAAAAAGCTCCAATCCCAGCCAACACCATCTATGTCTTGCATGGCAACCATAGCTTTTGTATCTTCAACCTTGACGATTTGGCTTGAAGGCTTTCCAGCATCAGATCTTCTAGGAGATCTACACTCTTTCATAAAGTGACCTATTCTATGGCAATTGTAACACTCAACTTTAGATTTATCAAACCCAGCAGTGTCTTTAGCATTAAAAGTCATTTTCTTCCTGAATCTTCTATTCCATCTATTGGACCTTATGCTAGCAAGTGCCATATTCCACTTTATGTCCATCTCTTCCAAGTGCTCATCACTAATGTGCTCAAGGTCCTCATATGTAATCACTGAACCATTGGGCAATGAAGCAATGTATGCACACACTATATCTAGATCAATACCAGAAGGCTTAACTCTTGGTGAGTCAACATTGTATGTGTTAACATTTGAATGTGAGGCGCTGACAAAGCTTGATCGAACGTTGACACAAGGTGATCCAGTAACGGGGTGCATATATGACTCCCTTTGATCAAATTTACCTTCACTATGTGAGAAGAAGGCCATATTTCCATTTGTAGACTTGCTTCCTTGATCCAAAAGGATTTCACTCTCTACAAGCCTCAATTTATTGTAAACATCATCGAAGGTGGAACTTTTGTGAGTATTATTAGCAATCATAGACATTGCTTCAATCTTCTATGCATCACCAAGACTTTTAAGGAATGTGGCGATGATATCAACATCATCATGCACTGTTCCCATAAATGACAACTTGCTTGTAATGTCTAGAAGTCTGCTTCTCACTCCACTTAGCTTTTCATTGGGAAGGGCTTTAAATACTGCATACTCATGCAAGAGTTGCTTCTTTTTCTCTAAGGCAGTATCATCATTACCACCATAATCAACTTGAAGGGCTGCCCAAAGATCTTTTGCAGAATCATAGCCTCTATACTTGTTCTGATTTTCTTGTCCCAAGGAAAGTTTGAGGATGCTTTAGGGTTTTCATATCATTCCTTCTCTTTGCAACGTCCTCAGCTGAGACAACTCTTCCATCTTCAGGTTTTTCTTTTTGATCCTCAACACTTGAGCCTGGAGTTGATCTTAGAGTGATAGCAGCTAGGATTTTGGCAGCCTTATTGAATGTGTTTCCATATTCAATAATTTCCCATAGGGTATGGTCATGGATTTGAAGATACTGCTCAAGATTGAACTTCCATAGCTCAAAGTTATCTAGGTCTAGCATGGGAATCTTGATGTTAGGGCTTGAGGAGGAGGAGGAGGTTAACTCAGGAGTAGACATGTTGTTTGAATTTTAGGGTTTCTTTGAAAATTAGGGTTTTTTGGCGATTTAGGGTTTTTGTGTTCTTTAGATCAAAGTTTCTCAACAAGCTCTGATACCACTTGTTGATCCCAAACTTAGATCGATTTAGCTTGTGTAAACGAGATTAAATCAAGTTAAACACGTAGAGAAACTTTGTTGTATATGTAACAATTCAAGTATTATGTGGAATTAATACTTAAACAAGAACACACAAACAAGATAACCAAACTTTCACTTTGATTGATTAATTGAACTTTCCTACAATGAAAGTGTTAAACATATATTGAACTAAAACCTAAAGGCCTCCTTTTATAGATTAAAGAGCCTTGTACAAGAGTCTACGTATCAGCTATTTTAGGTAAAGATAAACATAAGGAATACATTGTCGAACATATCTTTACTAGAAACATAAAACGTGTAGACTAAGTATTCTATCAATGCTTGACTTCTTCTTATCAACGCTTGACTTCTTCCTATCAACATTTGTCTTGTCAACGCTTGATTTCTTCCTATCAAAGTCCAAATTGCTCTTGTCAGCGTCCAAGTGTCTTGACTACATTTTATTCCCAACATTTAGTTCAACTCTTAAGGAGTTATTTTCATCTAGAATTTCTTTGTTCAGTTGTTGAAAAGTAAGTACATCAAGTTTAGCTTCTTTTAGCTCTATTAGCTTACTTTCAAAATCATCAAGTTTTAGAACAAGTTTATGATAATTTTCAAGCAAGTTGTTTCTTTATTCTTCAACAAATTTTAGATCAATACATAGGTAATCAAAGACAAATTTAATGTCATCCTTATCTTCTAATTCAAGAAGAGTTTATACCTTTTTTATTATGATATTGACCCATTCACCATTTCTGGCACTTTGTTTGGCAACAACATTGGAGTTAGATCCTTCATCATCAGCAAGTGCCATTAGCACTTTCATATTAACCAATTCATCATCTTCTGATGAGACTTCCTCTTCATCCCATTCATACGCTTCAGCAATGAGCCCTTTGTTCTTATCTTGCTTGGTAGCCTTGGAGGAAGAACTTTCAGTGCTCATGAGATCCAGTCTAGCTTTGATTTCTCTATACTTTTCCTCAAAGTCTTTTACTCGTCAAAGTTTAGCCCTGTTTTGCTGAAAGGAAGTAGAAGCAATTTTTTTCTATTGAAATAATGATTGACCAGATGGTCTTGATTGAACTGATAAGGAATAAGAAGGAATAGATGTTTTGGAGTAACAATCCCTAGCAAAGTGACTAGTCTTCCCACATTTGTAGCATTCAGTGTCAACTAAAGCTTTTGTGGTGCTGGAGAACTTGCCTCCTTTCTTAAAGAACCTTCTAGACTTGGCCAGAAGTGCCCTTTCATAAAATTCCTCTTTGAGGTCATTCAGATATTCCTCACTGGTTCTTGTGTCCTCTTCATCATCAGGACTATCTTGGTTGTCTTGGATGACAGCCTCACTGAAGAAAGCTGTAGACAAGGGTGTAGCAATGGTAAATGATTTACTCTTGCTCGAGCCTTCATAAATCCTATTAATTAGGTTTTCTTCATATTTTAGTTTCCCAAAAAGAGAGGCCAGATCACAATCTTTAATGTGATTAGCATTTCTCAAGCTTTGGGAGAAACTAAGCCACTTCTTTGGCAATGCATTAACAAAAACTGTGTTGATTTCATGTTTTGAAAGCTCAACACCATCATTCACTAGTTCATTCATTAGTGCTTTGTATCTGGTGAATGTCTGTGTGAGGGTTTCCCTTTCTTTGTGTTTGAAGGTGTTGTATTGAAGCTTTAAATCCATTATTCTTGTTTCTTTGACATCAGAGGGTCCCTCATGATAAAGAATAAGGTCCTCCCATGTAGATTTTGTTGTTTTGCAATTCACAACAAAATTCATTTAGTCATCTAGGAGTACAGACATGAAGAGACTTTTGAGACGCTGGTCAAGGTTAGCAGCTTTTCTCTCATCAGCAGTCCATTGTACTTCAGGTTTTTTATTATCCCCAACCATAGGGACAAATGGATCATTTTCAATTATTCCAAAGAATTGAGGTTCAATCCCAACCATGTGGACAAGGAACCTCTTCTCCCAATTTGTGAAATTATCTACCTCTAGGACAGGAGCAGCATTGAGTTCGCCACCCCTATACTCTAGGGTTTGTGGAATTACTTGAGCCATTTTTGGATCTTGATTTGAAAACTTTATGTTGGAAATTCACTTTATGTGACGACATTTAAGAATTCCCATTAGTTATCATAGTCACTCACGCAAAGACTAGACTAGGAAACTATGTATATTGTAGGCGCGTGAGTGACTATATATACTCCTCTAAGGCTTCCAAGGAGGGGTTGTTGGTTGTGTTTTCTCTTTTCATTTATCATATTTGCCTTTCTCTCTCAAGAACACCTTCAACCTTCTCTCTCTAACTCATCAATGGCTACCACCACCATTTACCACCCTACTAGACCACCGGATCATATAATATAGAAAACCCATAATTGGCATCAGAGCTGACGATTCAATCCTTGGATTGATGTTGTTTTTCTATTGATTTGGTGGTCAATTTTTTCTGGTCCGAATCTGGTATAACTTTTTTGTCACAGTTTTTGTCATGGTTTATCATTTTGTCATATCTGCTATTATCATTTTGTCTCATCTGGTCTCTCGGTTTCATATCATGTATCATCAGTCCTCTTGGTTTCATTTTCTCTCATGGTCAAAGTTTTTTACAGATCTGGTTTTAACAGTATTTCTGGGTTTTCTGTTTGTTTTTTTTGAAGATGAAAAGATAAAAACAGACCCAGAAAATCCAGATCCAGAAATCCCGGAAAAGGACAATATGGATAAGATTTTAGTTATTGTGATGA
The DNA here is from genome assembly GCA_025667525.1 of Glebionis coronaria. Lineage (NCBI taxonomy): Eukaryota > Viridiplantae > Streptophyta > Magnoliopsida > Asterales > Asteraceae > Glebionis > Glebionis coronaria. Next base: position 482,678,152 of record CM046879.1, on the reverse strand, counting down.
TTCTAAAAATGGTACATTGCGATGATGTTGGTTTTGAAGTGACATTGCGATACATGTTTTGTCTAACATTGTGATGATGTTGGTTTGAAATGACATTGCGATACATGTTCTGTCTAACATTGCGATGGTTTTTTTCTTTAAAATCATTGTGACCAGTTTAACAAAACTCGAGACCATGACAAGTGTAAAAAAGAACCGAGACCTATACCCACCTCCCACAACATTCACCATCAATGATACAACAAAACCCAACTCGATGTATTTTACTTTCGTCTCTAATCTATCACCTCAACTTTTTACTACAACCAATCTCATACTAGACTCCAATCTAAAACATAAATATAAAAACTGGATCTCAGATTGCTTTCATCTTATTTATACAATCTAGATAGATTTTATAAGAATGAAAATCACTCATCCCTGATCTGTGAGAAGATAGAAGTGTTCTTTTATTTTATTCAGAAATCAAACGAGATTTCTAACATGAATGTTATAATCTATATTTGTTTTCATTTTAATACAAAGGACCAACATATCAAACATGCAACCTACCTAAGACCCCCAATACGGAGACCTTGCTATTGCAGCTTCGTGTTTGTTGTGATTTGGTTTGAGATCATGTTTAGATGGATGATGTTCTGAGGAGATGTATATGTGTGTTATGCTTCGTCGAAGAAAGCATAAGATTAGGATTAAGTCGAGATGGGAGGCGTGATTCTTTTCATATTGAGTATTAGATGAGATTTATGTGATTCGTCAAAGAAAGAATAAGTAGGATTGTGAGATTGCATTTTATGAAATGATCTATGTAAATGGATGATGATGTACGAGATGGGTCAGATTTTGTTTATGAGTTGCGTAGATTTGGTAATGAGATTTGCAAATCTGGTGGCTGGGATATAGATGAAAAATTGGGGACGGAGGTTACTATGTGAAATAAAATGGCTGAGTGTTTAACTAGTTTAGGTTGTGTATGTGTTCAAATGACCTAGCAATTAGGGTAAGGAATAAATATACTCTCTCATATTTGGATCGAGTCTCATGGATATTTTTACTAGTAAGACGGGTGGGCCGACTAGTGGACATAAAAAAATCATTTTCTTCATCAACATGACGATGCATGGATTTTTTATTCGGATTTAGTCTAGAAAATATTGAATTGTGTTACACATTGATGTGGGCCTGCCTAGTTATTCACTCTTCGTTGCTATATATATAATGATCAAAAGTGAGAACTCTTGATTATTAGATAGAAGATAGATAGGATAGTGGGACTATCAATCACATTTCGTTGGGACTTCATGATGGAGATTTTAAAGTGACGAGACAAGTGATAGATTATAAAAATTGATAATTGGACTTCGATGCGACAAAGTGACAAGACAAAGTGACGAAATTTATTTGACGAGACCGAGAAAAAAATGGCTATATTTTTAGTGGCTACGGATTTTTTGATCGGGTATTCTTATTTGAAGTTGAAGACGGATTTTCGAAGGCGTGCACTTATTTTATCTTTGAAAGATATCTGGTTCGTGCTTAATCTTAGAATGAAGACTTGTTTATCTAGTTTCCGGGTTCGGGGTGGTTGGTTGATGACTTGGATAACTATCACTTAAAGGAGCTACTTTGTTGTACTCAGTGTCACACGCAGAGTCGATGTGGATAATTTCAAGAGGTGTTGTGCTTCTATACTTCTTTAGTAATGTATTGAGTACTTGAGAAATTTATCAAGGATATTTTGACACCGTTCTTCATTCAACAATAGTGCAAGCTTAAGTCACAAGGTCGAGGAATTTTTATTCAGTTTCACATTTGGTATATCTGGTTCATTCCATCAGTGGTCACTTTAAATTGCCTACAAGGGGGTTGGTGAAGATAGCCATGGAGAGTTTATGAGTAGAGAATTTTGATCAACAACTGATTCTCGCCGAATATAATTAATCTTATTTATTATTCTCACGAGATTTTCAGGTACATGTACGTACAATTTATTGCTGGTTCCGAGGTTTAGAAACCATCAAGGGGAAGAAGAATACATATTGAACGCACAACGAGTACACGTGATAAACTTTACACCTTCTTTTTATTTGAAGGCATTCCGGGGAGAAAAATGTCATAACCGCAGAGAAATCAGTGTTTTAACTCGTGGCGTTAAACAATCTCTAAACGGTACACTATTGTTTGATGTTTAATTGTTTTGATGTTGCAATTATATATCATCATTATCCTATATGGAGAGATATGCATTTTCGGGACTTTATTGTCTCTGGTGCATCTCCGGAAGAAGATATGTGCATTTCCGGGACTTAATTGACTCTGGTGCTACGATGTCAACTTCATGAATGGGATAAATTGCCTACTTCAGTATTTGAGCTTCATACATGGGATTGGTTTACTTTCTTCAACTACGTGGGGGAATACATGTCTTGATTCTTTCTAGTATGCATAACTTGAACTTTCAGGGGGAAGAAAAATTCAGAAGAATTATTCAAGCATGAGAAGAGACGTTGTTGATCTACTTGGTTTGCCCCAAAATTTCTATCACTCATAGAAACATTATCATTTCATATGATGAGGTTTGCTTGCTAAATTCCGTTGTGCGCTTAATCATTCTAAGCTTTATTGAAAGCTTTGAAACTGCTTATGAGGATTGTTGGTTTAGGGGGAAGCTATTAGAAGCTTCTACATCAAGATTATGTGGCATGAATTAGGGGGAAGTTAATTCAGAAGCTTCTCCTTAACCAGAAGTATATGAGTTACTTAGCTCATGCTGTTACAGTATTTCTCCTACAAGTTACTACAAAGATGAGTCATTTTGAAGTGAAGACTTGAAGTCAAAGGCCTCAGAAGACTTCATCAGCATTGGACGCTTCATGGAAGCTTTTGTTCTTTATGTACTCGTTAGGAAAAATATTGTAAGGAATTCTACACGTCGTCTCATGGAGGAAGATTGTTGGAAATTCACTTTATGTGACGACATTTAAGAATTCCCATTAGTTCTCATAGTCACTCACACAAAGACTAGACTCGGAAACTATTTATAGTGTAGGCGCGTGAGTGACTATATATACCCCTCCAAGGCTTCCAAGGAGGGGTTGTTGGTTCTGTTTTCTCTTTTCATTTATCACATTTGCCTTTCTCTCTCAAGAACACCTTCAACATTCTCTCTCTAACTCATCAGTGGCTACCACCACCACCTACCACCCTACTAGACCACCAGATCATATAATATAGCAAACCCACACTTTAAATGAGCAGTTTAATAAAAATAAAAGTTTTGCTAATCAAACTGCTCTGATACCACTTATTGGTCCCTTGTAAATCGTTATTACTTATCAACCTTAAGTAATAACTCTTTACCAAGACTCAAGTGTGTTGTTGTAGAAATTGATAAGAACTAAGAACAATTAAAACAACAATACCAATAACTTTTCAACGTATAGACTTTAATTAGAATCAAATAAAGAATCTATAACCCACTTTGTTTGCGGAAGAACAAAGTGGTTGAATGACAATGGGTGGTGATCTCCTCTACTTAAACTTCTAACCAAAGTTAAATGTCTAAGCTCCAATCTAAACGTTCATATGCTTCTTGGCTATATGGTTTAGTTGGTATTGAGAGAGAAAGGTTTTCTAGAATTTCTACTCTTGTAATTGTTAACATTTTCCCTCTCAACGTGCCTCCTTATATAGGCAGTGCAAAACTAGGGTTTGCATTTTGCATGTTTCTATGCATGGGTTTATCCAGTGGGTGGTTGATGCCCATGCTGGATAGACAATACAAAGTACATAATAAACTATTATAGAAAAGATAAAGGTTGTACTTATAACTAACTATACAAGTAACCTACTTTGACTTAAAGTTATTTTTTACCGCCTAATGAAAACCATCAGAATACTGAAGTGTCTTCAGCATTCTAGATGAGATCGACATCATTCAGTTTGGTATTGACAAACCAAACTGAACTGAAAGCTCTTCTTCAGTACTTGTTCTTCAGCAACTAGACCGCCTAGTATTTGAAGCAAAGACTCCTTTATCTTCTAAGTTAACTGAAATAGGAAAGCTGAACATCCTTCAGCAACATAGCCTTCAGTAGGAACTTTGTTCCTCTGGTCATCCTTCAACAGATTGGCCTTACTGCTGAGCATGAAACACTTAGGGGGATTTTATATTCAAATCCTAGAGTTGCTTCAGGGTCAGTAAATACTGACCCAACAATATTCATAGGTTAGGTTCAGTTTGGATATTGTTTTCGTGACAATGGTAGTGTTTGGGAGCTAAGTTGGACATTTATGTAATAAAAGGTAATAAGAGATTAAAGTGGTTATAAGATTAGGGACATAGGGTTTGCGGTTTGGGATTCGAGTATGAAGCGACAGCGTGGGTTGTGACAATAGTTGATGATAGGTTCATATTGAATATTTTTGTAGTGATTGATTTTCTCATGGACTATAGTTGTATGGTAATGTTTGATATAATTTGTAGGATGCGGACTTAAACCAATTCTGTCAACGGGGAACTGGGGAAGTAAGACTCATGGTCACCCCGAGAGCTTTGAAACTCTTGGAGTTAATGTTACCACTGGTTAGTACTTATATATGTGTAATTACTGAAATGTTAAGGAAACTTCTTTTGTTTCTTACCATTTTTATATTATTGTTCTTATCTTGTTAAGGTATTGCCAACGTTGCTGGTCATGCTCTTGCTTAGAAGCATATGGCTGCAAGTTTCAGAAAAATTGATGCCGAGATTGTTGACCACTACAAGTAAGATTTCAGATAACATTTTAAGTTTTTCTAATTTTTATTGAAGTTAGTAAAATTTTCATTGAATTATGCGTTTTGCTCCAAACTCTGTATTCTTGGAGATGGTTGTCAAATGGAAGGTATTGAAAAAGAAGCATGTATTCGCTGGGATTAAACTACAATACAAATGATGCAACATGAAAGTGTGAATATTTTATGACGAGTTCGACATATTTTTTTACTAGGTGGATGATAATTGATATTGTTAAGAACGTTGTGGAGTTGTGTATGTGTTAACTTCAGCCAACTGATTTAGAAAATAAGTATAGGTTCATGAGGATAGATGGAAAACATGTAGATTGTATAGTATGAAATCGATTTCCAATGAGTTAAGTAAGGATGTAAACAAGTCTTTAAATAGTCTCGTGCACAATTCCACAATGACTAACGTAAGGAAACTTATAAATACACCATGATGTGGTATAAATGTTAGGCGCACAATAACACAATGAATAACATGTTTTTATTATTGATTGTTTTTTGTTTAAAATATTTGTATGTATATTATCACTAGCGATAAAGTATTTAAAATTTTTGACGTTTTTTAATTAAAAAACAAAGAGCTTATTGTAGGATATTGTAAATCTATGCTTATTCTCGAGAGAGAAATATATAAAAAGATGGTAGATTTCACACACACTTGAGAGAGTAAAATAAAGGATTACACCTTTTACTATGTGTAAAGTTATGTGAACAAACACCCTCTCCAACTAAGGAGAGGATTTATATACCCAATCCTATGAGATAGGCTTGGGCTTACATTGGGCCGCCGGTCTCACACAAGTTGTGGGCTCGGCTTGGGCTAGTTTGGATAATAAAGTAAAACTAAACTACGAGCCATTAATTAGACTATTGTTGGAGTAACCGATCCTTTCTAATATGTAAAACGTATTTCCAACAATCTCCCCCTAAGAGAGGTCACTCCAAACAAGGGCGTTACCCGAGATATAATAATAAAATAAACCTAGCATTCTATGCTTGTCTTGAGCTTGTAGTCTTCGTCTTTCTTTTCTTTTTCTTTTCTGGTGAACATGTTGATGTAATCTTTGATATCAATCTTGAGCATTAATCTCTTGCCTTGATCTTGTGCATCCATCACTTGTGATATTCACCTCTTCGTGACTTCATGTCCCACATACTTATAACTTCGTAATTCTTGATAGCTTCAGAGTTCGATACAACGGAAGACTTGACTTTTAGGCTTTCTAGAATTAGATTAAGTATTAAGTGCATAAAGTATAAGCATGCCGGGACGACTTCTTCTCGGATTCTGTAACGCCACCGTCTTCAAATGCCGCAACATAAGTAGACACGAACGAAATGGCTTTGAACATTTCATTCTAATTCGGTAGCATTTTACCTCCGGTCGGTGAAGACCGTTGGACGATATAAAATATCGTACTTGTGGCGGGTAGATTAAATTAAAAATCTCCTTGACAAGATTTCGCGGGTAAACCCATTCTCTTTACTCGACCGTCCAAAGCTGACTGTGACGTAAAGAGTGAATCATTTGGATAAAATTATCTGCATGATTGAAGCCGTCAATTCTGATTCCTGGAACACGTTTGATTCATTAAAGAATCGCACCATCGTTGCTTTCCAGTTTTCACGAGCTTGATTCATATAGAATCTTGCACGTTACCTACCAAGTGTTGTTTGAGGTAAACACTAGAAGGATTTCCACTCATCACCGTGAACACTAAGGTGTCACTCTGAGTGTTCTGGAAAGATCACTGAGATATTAGGTAGAGGCCTGGAACGTGTTTAAATTCAATTAAGAATTAAACAACAGTTTCTTTCCAGTTATCATAAGTTTGATTCATAAAGAATCGCACTAGTCACCTACCATGAGCTTTTAAATGTTCGCTCAAGAAGGATTTCCATCTACATTGTAAATACTTTCGTATAACTCGGATGTTCAGGTAAGATCATGAAGATTTTGCGTGGGACTCTTAAGATCTTTATTACTTTTCATAGTGTGTGAAGGAGCAAGGAAATATGGAAGTGTGTCCTAATGAGATATTTGATGATCTCAAATGGCTCTAGATTCGATCGTGCATTTTGTATTTTTAGTGATCGGAGGCTGGAGAAGAGTGCCACCTTTTCAATATCAATATATTCGGAGTGAATAAATCGATAGATAATGCGTTGACTCCGTGTGAATAAAACAAATACCTTTTGAGAGATATCCGAGTTAGCTAGGATGGGTTGTGCATTGCATCACTGGGTCCATGACGTCTATCTTCAATATCGAGCATCATTAAAAGGATCTCAATAGCATATGTGTTTACCCGGTTTTGCCTAAGGTTGTAAGGAGGACTTCTTTGTTTTCACCCTTTATCTTTACAATTCTTTTTCATTCTTCAACCCCTTCAATGCTTACCAATACGTCATAACTAGCACCTTGTTGTGATTATTCCAGTGCTAACTTAAGTACTTGGTCGGCATCCAGCTACGTACACAATCTTTCTCCATCTTTCCTAAGGACTACTATATCTAGCTATGGAATGTCCTTGGGAAGATTCCTCCGGTTCTAGATGAATCATTGGACTTTAACCTATCCTACCATCCTTATGTCACCACAATCTTCACCGTCGTGAAATAAATGGGTTTAGGGTAAGTATATGTCACCATGAAATCCATTTTATATGTGCAAATCCGTTTTGCTCCCCCTTAACATATGCCACGATATCCGAAAATATTTCGCACATGTCGGGATGAGCCATCACATTAAGTCAAACCATTTTTGAATAATCATATCCCATATTAAATCACATTTTCTCCCCCATATTAAAAATATTAACCCAATCGATGTATATTTAATATTAAAAATATTCAATCACTTGTATTTTTTGGTTTTAATTTAAGGAATTTGTATGTATATTATCAATAGTGACAAAGCATTTAAAAAGTTTTTGGGTTTGTTAATTACACAAAAAGAACTTACTTTATTTGTTTTTGGTTTAAAAGATTTTTATGTAAATTATCACTAGTGATAAAACATTTAAAAAAATTAAGGTTTCTTAATTATACAACAAAGAACTTACCTTCTTTATTTTTGGTTTAAAAGATTTGTATATATATTACCACTAGTCATAAAGGATTTAAAAAAATAGGGTTTGTTAATTACACAACAAAAAGCTTTGTTTTTGTTTAAGGGATTTGTATGTATATTATCACTAGTGATAAAACATTTATAAAACATCGCGGTTTGTTAATTACACAACAAAGAGCTTTCCTTTGGTTAAAGGATCTTGATTATCACTAGTGATAAAGCATTAAATTTTTTTTTTGGGTTTTTTAATTAAAAAACAAAGAGCTTACCTTCTTTGTTTTTATTTAAAGGGATTTGTATGTATATTATCACTAGTGATAAAGCATTAAATTTTTTTGGGGTTTGTTAATTACGCAAAAAATATCTTACCTTCTTTGTATTTGGTTTAAAAGATTTGTATGTATATTATCGCTAGTCATAAAACATTTAAATTTTTTTGGGGTTTGTTAATTACATAACAAAGAGCTTTGATTTTTGTTAAAGAGAGTTGTATGTATATTATCACTAGTGATAAAACATTTAAAAAATAGGAGTTTTGTTAATTACAAAACAAAGAGCTTACCTTTGCTTTAAAGGATTTTTTTATGTATATTATCACTTGTGATAAAGCATTTAAAAAAAATTATGGTTTTATAATTAAAAAACAAAGAGCTTACCTTTTTATTTTTTAATTTAAGTGATTTGTATATATATTATCACTAGTGATAAAATATTTAAATTTTTTTAGGGTTTGTTAATTACACAAAAAAGAACTTACATTCTTTTTTTTGGTTTAAGAGATTTGTATGTATATTATCACTATAAATAAAGCATTTAACATTTTTGAGGTTTGTTAATCATACAACAAAGAACTTACTTTTTTTGTTATTGATTTAGAAGATTTGTATGTGTATTATCACTAGTCATAAGAAAAAGTAAAGTAAAGTAACACCCAACGCTGTCTTCCACGAGTTATAGGTCTCAATACCGTCTAGGAAAGTGTATGGGAGAAGTTGAGATATAAACAATCATACCCCTATCTAAGATAGAGAGACTGGTTCTGATTCTATCAAAGATAGAAAAGGACCTCCGGTCTTGCATGGAATGAGGATATATATATATATATATATATATATATATATATATATATATATATATATATATATATATATATATATATATATATATATATATATATATATATATATATATATATATATATATATATATATATATATATATATATATATATATATATATATATATATATATAGATTTTAGTTAAAGTAGTGTAGTATCTTATAATTGTTAAAATAAAAAGTGTTTTGGACCTTTAGATATACTAGTTGAATTAAGATGACACATTAAAAGAACATTAAATTATTAATTAATTTCATTTCTATGTATGTTAGGAGATTCATAAAAATGGTCTCTTGAATTTAACCATATTTATTACCCTTATTAATTGTAATAACTTTAAATACATGATATTAATTGAAAAAAACACAACCATATTTTTGTGAAAACGTAACCATATTGTACTAATATGTACTTGTAGTTTTAGTTTTTTTTTGTTGTATCATGTTTTAATTTCTATAATTCTAGACAAGTTATGTTATGCATATTATATTAAGTTATAATTACGGATATCGATTGGTACATGATTATTTTTTATTTTTTTATTGGTGTGCGGGTTAAATGTCAAATATGTATCATCATGTTCGTAATTTTGGATGTGGCATAAATTTTATATATTTTTTGTATACCATTTTCTTGTTGATGTATCATATTATTATTTTATAAAATATTGAATATGTGGTTGTTTACACTTGTAAAGATTACTATTTAGACATGATGTATCAACATTTTGCTATGTATCAAGTCTACCTAATATAAAGAATAAAAATATAAAAAAAATAATAAATATGTAGATGTATCAAGAAAAGCGTTATTATTTAAAAGTTAAGTTAAATAAAAATTAAATATTGTTTAAAAGAATAAATAGTATTGTTTAAATGAAAATTAATTTTAGGTTTATTTATTAATTGTTGTTACTTGACTAGATATTTGCTACATTAATGCAACTCAACTATTATTAATTTCATTTAATACTAACTAATTAAATTCAATGGTTCATACTACTTTTCATTTTAACAATTTTAAAAAGGTACACCACATTAACCTAACTCTATATATATATATATATATATATATATATATGTATATATATATATATATATATATATATATATATATATATATATATATATATATATATATATATATATATATATATGTATATATATATACATATATATATATATATATATATATATATATATATATATATATATATATACATATATATATATATATACATATATATATATATATATATATATATATATATATATATATATATATATATATATATATATATATATATATATATATATATATATATATATATATATATATATATATATATATATATATATATATATATATATATATATATATATATATATATATATATATATATATATATATATATATATATATATATATATCACTAGTCATAAAGCATTTAAAATTTTTTGAGGTTTGTTAATTACACAACAAAGAGCTTTGTTTTTTTTGTTTTAGGGATTTTTCTGTATATTATCACTAGTGATAAAATATTTAGAAAATTTTGAGGTTTGTTAATTACACAACAAAGAGCTTCCGTTTGGTCTAAATGATTTTTATGTATATTATCAGTTTATCACTAGTGATAAACCATTTAATTTTTTTTAAGTTTTTTAATTAAAAAACAAAGGGCTTACCTTCTTTGTTTTTAATTTAAGAGATTTGTATGTATATTATCACTAGTAATAAAGCATTTAAAAAATTTTAGGGTTTGCTAATTACACAAAAAAGAACTTACTTTCTTTGTTTTTGGTTTAAGAGATTGGTATGTATATTATGACTAGTGATAAAGCATTTAAAAAAATTTAGGGTTTGTTAAGTACACAACAAAGAACTTACCTTCTTTGTTTTTGGTTTAAAAGATAGATAAAAAGGCACTATTGTTTGCAAGAATAAAAAGCTAATAATATCTCATAGGGTTACATAATGTCACGGACTTGTCTCGACAAGGGTCTTCCGTGCGGCACTTAGTCTCAACTAAGTCAGCCTTGCTCCCAACACTCACCGATCTAGGCAACAAAGAAAGCTACTAAGAAAGAACACAAGAGAACTAGGGGAAAATGCTTGTATTACTAGAGAACTTTACAAGTAGAGAATACAAGTGAATATGAGATGATTTCCCCAAATGAGGATGGCCTATTTATACTACTACTCTAGGGTTACTTTTGGGCTCTATTTACAACTCCAAGACAAGGCCCATAATCTACAATCTTCCATTAGGGTTTCTATAAGCTTCCATTAGGGTTTCTATAAGCTTCCATGGATCTTCCAAAGGCTTCCATATTATTCCACCAAGTCTTTTAGTCTTGTGTAGAACCATCCGGATCCCCGTTAACCTTGTGAACCTAGACGGGACGTGACATCCTCCCCCACCTAAGCTCGCGACGTCCTCGTCGTGCCATCCTCGTGATACTTCTTGATCTCGTCCTTGAATTGCCACAATAAGTCTTCCGCTTCCCAACTTGCTTCACTATCGGGCAAGTCACGCCATTTGATCAAGTACTACTTGTAGCTCGGCACTCCTCGTCTCCTTATCGTACGATCCGACAAAATCTCCTCGACCTCTCGATCGTACGAAGTAACAACTGCCGTTGGTGCTCGCTTTGACACTCCTCGGTTAGGATCTTCCCCGTCTCCATGATAAGGCTTGAGAAAGCTTACGTGAAAGACCGGACGAATCTTTAACTTGGGCAGTAGTTGAACTCGATAAGATACCTTTCCAACACGTCTAATCACCGGGAAAGGGCCTTCATACCTCCGTATCAATCCCTTATGAACCTTCCGCAATGACTTGAATTGTTGAGGCAAGAGCTTCACCATCACTTGATCTCCGACCTCGAACTCAACGTGTCTCCTCCTTTCGTCCGCCCATTTCTTCATTTTCTTAGCCGCTTTGTCTAAAGATGCTCGGGCCATGTCCGCTTGTTCGTGCCACTCCTTCATAGTTTTGTAAGCGGCCGGGCTACTCCCCTCGTACGATGCGGCTAAGGCATTTGGTGTCAATGGTTGGCGCCCCGTGACCAACTCAAAAGGACTCTTCCCCGTGGCTTCACTTCGTTGCATGTTGTAAGAGAATTGCGCAACATCAAGAAGTTTAGCCCAATCATGTTGATTGGCACTCACATAGTGCCTAAGATAGAGCTCTAACAATGCATTTACCCTCTCCGTTTGCCCATCCGTTTGGGGATGAAAACTCGTAGAGAAGTTCAAATCCGTCCCCATGATCTTGAACAACTCCGTCCAAAAGCGCCCCGTGAATCTCGGATCTCGATCGCTAACAATCACATGTGGCACTCCCCAATACTTAACCACATTCTTGAAGAAGATCTTGGCCGTATCATCCGCGGTAACATCGGATGGCACGGCTATGAAAGTACCATACTTCGAGAATCTATCGACCACCACAATGATACTCCCACTCCCCTCCGACTTCGGCAAACATGTGATAAAGTCCATAGAAACACTCTCCCATGGTCCTTTCGGCGTAGGTAAAGGCTCCAACAATCCTCCGGATTTCTTTTGCTCTATCTTGTCTTGTTGGCAAATCAGGCACGTCCGAACAAATGTCTCAACATCGTCCTCCATCCTCGGCCAATAGTAGGTACCTTCGACTAATGCCAACGTCCTCTTCATCCCCGGATGACCAGCCCACTTTGAATCATGACACTCTTTCAAGATTACTCGCCTAAGATCACCCCACTTAGGCACATAAAGCCGATCTCCTTTGGTGAACAACATGTCTCCCTTAAGCCAAAATCTCCGAGTCCTCCCGTCCTTCGCTAAGGCAACGATCTTCTTGGCCATAGGATCATGTTCCAATCCTTCCTTGATTCGGTCTTGGAGGAAGAATTGAGCTTGTGTAATTGCCGCAAACTCCGCTTTGCGACTCAATGCATCGGCTACCACATTAGCCTTCCCCGGCTTGTACTCCAATTGGTAGTCGAACTCGGCTAGGAAGTCTTGCCAACGAGCTTGCTTGGGACTTAACTTCTTTTGGGTTTGAAAGTAACTCGTGGCAATGTTATCCGTCTTGATCACGAATCTCGAACCCAACAAGTAATGCCTCCAAATCCTCAAGCAATGGATAACCGCCGTCATCTCCTTCTCTTGCACCGTGTACTTCCTTTCCGTCTCATTTAGCTTTCTACTTTCGAACGCGGTCGGGTGTCTATCTTGCATTAGAACTCCTCCAATAGCAAAGTCTGATGCATCCGTGTGTAACTCGAAAGGCATGGTCACATCCGGTAGTCTCAACACCGGCTCTTCCACGACCGCCTTTTTTAACTTCTCGAACGTCGCTTGACACTCTATACTCCAATCCCAAGCTTTGTTCTTCTTCAAAAGATCCGTCAATGGTGATGCTACCGCCGAATAGCCCATGATGAATCTTCGATAATAGTTCACCAAGCCAAGGAATGACCGCAACTCCGTCACTTTGGTTGGTGGTTCCCAATCTTGGATAGCTTTAATCTTTGCCTCGTCCATCATCAAGCCCCCATCCTTGATCTTGTGGCCCAAGAACTCGACTTCATCTTGAGCGAAAGAGCACTTCTCCAACTTCACATAAAGTTCATTTTCTCGCAACACCTCGAACACCTGTTTCAAATGCAAGAGATGCTCTTCCAAAGTATGACTATAAATGACAATATCATCCAAGTATACAACCACAAATTTATCGAGGAATGGATGAAACAACTTATTCATGAGGTTGCAAAATGTCGCGGGAGCATTTGTCAATCCGAACGGCATGACTAAGAACTCGTAAGAGCCATACCTCGTGACACACATCGTCTTGGCCTCGTCTCCCTCCGCTATCCGTACTTGGTATTACCCCGATCTCAAATCCAACTTAGTGAAGTATCTCGCCTTCCCAAGTTGATCAAACAAATCCGCAATAAGAGGAATAGGGTACTTATTTTTAATTGTTACTTTGTTGAGTGCCCGGTAGTCTATGCACATCCGCAAGGACCCGTCCTTCTTCCTTTGAAATAGAACCGGCGCACCATATGGGGCTTTCGAGGGTCGAATGTAGCCCGCATCCATCAACTCCTTGAGTTGTCTCCTCAACTCTTCCAACTCGGGTGGTAGCATTCGGTAAGGGGCTTTGGCGGGGGGCTTGGAACCCGCTTCCAACTCGATGGTATGATCCACCTCTCGCCTTGGTGGTAGCTTCTTCGGCAACTCCTTGGGCATCACATCCTTGAACTCCTCAAGAATCCTCTCGATCACCTCCGGTACCTCCACTTTGCTTGACTCTCCATCCGTCTCTAGCCTTGTTACCGCCAAATAGCAAGGCTCGCTCTTGTTGAATCCTTTCTTGAATTGCATGGCCGAAAGGGTCTTTGCTCCACTCTTGGAATCCCGCTCCGTGCTCACCATACAAGTCTTTCCACCATCTAGGATACATAAAGAATTAGCAAACGGCATAGGAAAAGATCGTACCTTATCGAGAAACTCTAACCCAAGAACCACTTTGAAGTCATCCATCGGGACCACCGACAAATCAATCGTCCCTTCCCAATCTCCAATCTTCGCTCGGACATCCTTAGCCACTCCATGAATTGGTTTGGCCTTCGAGTTTACCGCCTTGATAGTTCCACTCCCCTTTGTAGCGTTAATCCCTAGCCTCCTAGCTTCATCAACCGCCACAAAGTTATGAGTCGCACCGGAATCGACTAAAGCACGTACCTTTACTCCATTGATAGTTGCTTCGACATATTGTAGGCCTCGCCCTACAACCTTTGGCACCTCCGTCTTCGCCTTGATTGCATTCAAGATCCTCATCGAACCCATGCTTCCACCATTACTCGTACCTTCGTCTTCATGAGTCGACATTGCGTTGAGGCTTGCTTTATTCGGGCAATCTCAAGCTCTATGAGGTCCATCGCAAATGAAGCATCCACCACTTTTGTAACTCGTCTTTACGTCTTTCTCCTTTCCGGAAGGGGGTTTTTTCGCATAATCGAACTTCGGTTTTTCTCCCCCACCTTTCTCATGGCTTACCTTCCGATCTTTTGGCTTCGACGGTTCCCTCCTCGAACTAAAGTCAATCAAGGCATCGGCGTGGGCAATAGCCGTAGCCACGTCTTGGACTCCTCGTCGCTCTAACTCCGTCTTAGCCCACCCTTGCAAACCATCAAGAAAGTAAAAGAGAGAATCTTGCTCGGATAGTTCCGGAATCTCCAAGGTAAGTGTAGTGAACTCTTTCACATACTCCTTAATCGCTCCGGTTTGCTTAAGTTTACGAAGCCGACTCTTCTCCTCGTTCTTAGCATTCTCCGGATAGAATTGCCTCTTGAAATCCGCAACAAAATCAACCCAAGTATTAATAGTAACCGTACCTCGTTCGATATCTCCATGTCGACGTCTCCACCATAACGTCGCAGTGTCCTTCAAGTAGTGAGTAGCCGTCTCGATCTTCATAGCATCCTCCACTATCTTGGCACCCATCAAGTATCGCTCCATCTCCCATAAGAAATCATCGACCGCTCTAGCCTCCCGCTTTCCTATGAAAGATGATGGTTTAGGAATGTCCATTCTTGGACCATGATTACTAGCGCTACCCACACTAGCCAAGGACATCTTGCACAACTCTACGTCCGCGTGCAAGCTTCCAATAGTATTATGGATCGCGGAGATATCTTCCCCGAACCTTTTTTCCATCTTCTCCATTCCATCCTTGAACATATCTCGTACGTCAAGGATTTCCTTCTTCATGTCGCCGCTAAGAGCATTTAGGACTACTTTGAAGTATTCCCTCATACTCTCAAACTCGGATTCAAGATTTGCCAAGCCCTCAACTTGGTTCTTCATATCCGCCATGGATCTCTCGAAATCCGCCATTCTCTTATCCATACTTGCCATAACGTCCCTCGACGATCCTCTCTTCTTGAGGTCTTGGTTATCATTTCGACCACGGTTCCCATCAACACCACTTCCGCTAGCATCATTCTTCTCAATTTCAATTGCCATCGCCTCAAATCGAATCTCGCTCTGATACCACTTGTCACGGACTTGTCTCGACAAGGGTCTTCCGTGCGGCACTTAGTCTCTACTAAGTCAGCCTTGCTCCCAACACTCACCGATCTAGGCAACAAAGATAGCTACTAAGAAAGAACACAAGAGAACTAGGGGAAAATGCTTGTATTACTAGAGAACTTTACAAATAGAGAATACAAGTGAATATGAGATGATTTCCCCAAATGAGGATGGCCTATTTATACTACTACTCTAGGGTTACTTTTGGGCTCTATTTACAACTCCAAGACAAGGCCCATAATCTACAATATTCCATTAGGGTTTCTATAAGCTTCCATTAGGGTTTCTATAAGCTTCCATGGATCTTCCAAAGGCTTCCATATTATTCCACCAAGTCTTCTAGTCTTGTGTAGAACCATCCGGATCCCCGTTAACCTTGTGAACCTAGATTGGACGTGACAATAAGCTACAAAAATATAGTTGCTGATAACACACATGGTAAAACTTATGATCGACTGATAATTATTTTCCAATCATTTTGACCTTCAATAGCAGGATAATAAACCTTCATAGGTATTTCTCCAACCAACTATTCCCATCTTGATTCATTATGATCCATTATGGCTGTTGACTAATCAAATTGGCTAAATTTGAAATAAGAGCAATACAATTTCCTAAACAAAGCCATCAAAATCCATATTCGAACGCCCTATGTTTCCACGAAAATATACCCCACTTTTTGGCATAAAGTCAAAAACCCATTCATGGAGAGAGCCAGAATCACATTAAATTTGTTCACCAAGGCAATCTACAAAGCCATAAGGTCTAACGACATCCAACCTACACCGCTATCGAAACAGGTAGAGATGCAAAGTTAGTAATACAAACAAAAGTTGTAAGTTAGTAATACAAACAAAAGTTGTATGCCAAAAATCTCTCAAACATACTGCCCACCACGTCTAGAAATAACAAACACAATCACACAACAAGCGGGAACATGTGATTGCTTCTCAACTTATGCATCCTTCTCTTAGGCGTTTCATCGAACACCTTCCATGCATAAAATCTTATACAGAAACTAAAAATATCAAACTAATGATATTCAATTATTCATCATCTAAGGTGTTTTAGTTCTAATATATCGTTATGTGGTTGAATCAAACACCAATTTAAAGTTGAAATTGTTAATGATCAGTTGTCAAATCAGAGAAGAATCAACATGGATCTGATTCGAATCAAGAGGGGGTGAATGGTGTGTTGGGATTTAAGATACTACATTAACCATCAACGCTATGAGTACGCAGCGGATATGCATCTAGTTTGGCACGTATGATTAACACGTATAATTAAACGTAAAATGGCGAAAGAAAACTAACCTTCGTATACCACATCAAATAAAACTTAGTGATTAAATTATCACCTCTATAGTTGCTCACACAAACACGTCAACCAACTATGTTCGAAATACTAGTCGTACTTCACGTAAACCCAAACACCAAGTGTCGTAGCCCTAAACGGATCAAAAACTACATTTAATCTGAGATCCTTCACCGTCCAAGAAACCATATCTCAGTGTTGCCCGATATCGTACAACACTGTTCGACTGAAAACCCAAATCTATCCAAGAACGATCAGTAGATGCCAAAAAACTTCAACAAGTTGTTTAACCTTTAACAGCTTATAAACCAATGATTAAGACCTTGGTTTAGGTAACTTAGGATTAATTCTAAGTTACTAAACCACCTTGGATTGAATATAATGCAAGTGTTTAGTTGTGAGATGATTAATCGAATGATATAAACCCTAGTTAGGGTTTATAGAACCGATTTATAAAGATGGTGAAAAGGGGCAGAGATTCTTTTTGTTTTGTTGTGCAAATTTAATGTATAATGAGCTAGCGTAAGCGTATTTATATACCCTTCACACCCTAATTGTGATAAAGCTCAAAAAAAGTTTATCTTTATCACAAATACTCTCCAACACTTATCACAACTCCTTTTCCTACTTATCTTAACATAAAATGAAATTAGACACTCTTTAGAATCTTCTTGTGGCTAGCTAAATCAATTAGGACACAAGGAATTCATTTCTTAGTTTCTCTTTGTCTTAAAGATTTACATTAGAAGTTTTACATGAAATATAAATGCACTCAAAGTGTTTAATGTGTGTGCCCCCCAATAGGCTCACACATTTCTAGTCGTATATGCTTTAATACATTCACATCATCCTGACAGCTCCCACTTAGAAATGGATTAGCAAATAACACATATACCAATGACAAAAACATCTAGCAACACGCTCGTTATTTAACTAAAAATCTCTGAGATTTAAGTTTCAAAAAATGTTCTCAATAGCATGGTCATTTTTGTCTTGCTATAATCATCCATTTGTTATAGATACTGTTAAACCATGGATATGGATCTTAACTTATTCCATATAGTTTAAGTTTCATTTTCTCGTTATAGAAATAATTCAGATATACCAAATGTAATCAAGAATCATTTTGCATTACCCTTTGGGTTTGGCCGAACATTTATCTAATTAATTATGGAGATATCCTAATAGTATCATTCCGCACTTATTAAGTGGAGTAACAAATTCCATTTTAACTGCAAGTGTTGTGGATGTTGCTTCACAACATTTCCAACTATAGCCTTTATAAATACCTAATTTAGGATATCGTTTAACTTATAATCAAGAAATGATATCCACACATGAACTAACTTGTTTGCATCTCAAGTCTAAGGATGACCTACTAACAATTTTCGATACATTATCATGAAATGGATTCAAAAGTAATATTCGAAGGTTTGGGGTATCCAATATGCATCTTTTATGAATAACATATGAGTTTGGAGGGAAAAATCTCTATATTCAAAGAATATAACCAACACTCACATTTGCCTTATATAATAATATTCCCATATTATTAACTGACAATGGACATATTTAAAACGATAAAATCATTCAAAGATTAAACATGCAAATATAAGATAACAATTATTATATGAATGAATAACAAACCAAGTATCTTTATTCATCATTAAGTAAAAGTTGTCTTACAATCCCAATTATCCAAATACTAAAATAGATATGCATGAAACTAATTAGCAAGTTAAAGTCTAATGTTTCCAACATTCTCAACTCTCTCTTTATAGGATAGTTAAATAGTTATATGAGTAAACTTTTCGAATACTAGTTTCAAATTTCACATATAGTGAGGAATTTGAAACATATGATGAGTGTCTTGTCTCATATATCCATACTGTTGCAAGTGTCATAGTATGGAGATGTCGCTATACCTTATATAAGATATTTGAAGTTAACGACATATTGACAGTCATCTTTACTGTTTCTTAAAATGCAAAGTATTCTCATCCTTTAATGTCTAATGCAACTATGCTCTTAGTTGAGCATATTTAGTTAGTAGATTTATCATAAATGATGAAATCCTACCTTAACTAAGATAGCGTATCCTCTAGCATGAGTGTACACAAACAACACTATACCTCATATAATTCGTAAACATTCGTTTTAACAATCATCTAAATACTTTCAATTAGATCTTATTGTTTTTAACTCATCTTGCTCTTATGCAAAAGTAACAAATAGTCACATACACAATATAATACATACATGATGATTCCTTAGTTAAAACTCAAGGTTTTCATCCATGTTATAAATTATTCAAAGTGAAATATACCATTTATACTAGCTTCAATGATATATTGCATTTGTTTTGGACTTTATTTTTGCATACATGTATTCCAAATAAACATTTAATGTAAGTTTGTTTTTCTATTTCCTAAAATCCAAGTGAAGTTTAATTCCAAGCTCAAGGATTAATATCTAGCTTATGATATCTTCAATATGTTATACAACATATGAATTTTAAAGAAAACATAGTGCTTCCAGTTAATGTCAGATGTACTAAGGAGTTATTTTAGTTCATTCAAGATCATATTAGAATTAAATTTACGAACTCAGCTCCTAGATGCATGATCCAATCCATAGTTGGATTATTTTATCTTGTATACTACTAAATATTATGTAGACTCATAACCCTTTTGATTACACATCGTCCTCGCAAAATGTAATCATAAAAAAAAAGTTATAAGACCTAATTGTCATATTTAATATACAGGGAAACATGTATGACAATTAATTATCTTTATTTGATTAATGCGTGTAGGAAAGAAATATTTAATCACGGTCAATGGCTTGAGTATGATTAAAAACTTCATATCAAAAGACATGCATTAATATGTATACAACTTTATCCTTGTGAGCCTTTCTTCAAAAGAAACTCATTCTGACCTCTCAAGTTTACTTATTAAGGTGAAATATCAATAAAACTCAAATAATTGATTTCTATTTTAAGGATTGCATCTTATCATTCATAATTCTAATACATTTATCAAATTCAAGATGTGGTAAAGTACCTTAGCAGTTAGCAGACTTACATCGATCTATTAACTTATATTCCTCATCATTAATATTAAAAATATCAATCAAGTGATGAGGCATCCTTGTAGATTTATAAATGAGAACTTTTGGTTCGACATTTCTATGTTCAACCTTAGAATGACACTAGCAAGTGGATTTAGAAGGTTATGTATTTTGTTCTTGAATAACTTTAAGATTTGATGATGCTTACACTTTCTTTTGAAGTATAGATAGTTCTCTACTTACTAAGTATTTAAGCAACAATAAGCTGTTCTTAATTTTTGAGAAACTACAAAACATATTTCAAGTTCTCATATCTAGCTTGTTAACAATATGCTTCATAAGATATTAACAAATTTTAGAACTTTAATCAAAACATATTGGGATTCCATCCAAGAACCCTAATTAGGGTTTGTAGCAAAAACCTAATTCTAATATCACCCTTTATAGAAAACCTTAACAAAGGGTTATGTTACATCTAGCTAGGAGTAACACCAAAACTACAATCTTCAATCTAGGAAGTGTAGAAAAATCGAAAACCTAAAAGGTTTTAGGATTATAATGGTTGAGTGGAAAACTCAAATCCATAAGGGTTTAGGATTTCTGTCGTGGGTGGTCTTGAATACCTTCTTGGTTTGAATCAAATTGAGTGTATCTGATGTTGAGTAAATTTACGTCTTTTAGGAAAAAGAGCGTAATTAGGGCAAGTACACAAGTAGTTTAGGAAAACCACGAGTTATGACCCAAAGTGGGGATCGTTCTCAAGGAGGCTTGGTGTGTGTGTAATGAAATGATTAATTATGTGATTATATGATTATGAAAAAGAAAATAGAAATGGGATAAGAAGAGAATGACGGTTACGATGACGGATTACACTAAGACGAAAAGGTCGTACACGTAAAACCGTAAAAGCACCAAAATTAAAAATTTACTCTAAAAATTCCTAAAAAATTCCAATAAATCCTAAATAATGTATTAAGAGTTTACAAGAAATCAAAAATCACCCAAACCTTTTATTCAATTAAACAATGATTTTTTAATGCTAATTAAAGCCCTAAAAATCAATTTAATTAACAAAAAGCCTAAAATGAGTTTTATCACTTTGTAAACCTCTAAAATACCCTAACTTAATTTAAAACTATTTTTGAAAATTATAAAATTAATTAAAACTATTTAAAAACAATTAAAAACTATTAAAACTTAAAATAATTCTAGAAAATAATTGAAAGACCCTAAAAGTATTTGGAAGGTTAAAAAATTCCTAATTAAGTGTCTGAAGTCTAGGAAAAATATAAAAACTTAGAAAATCAAACTTTTAATTTTTAATAATAAAATAATATTAAAATATTAATAAAAATCCAAAAATCCTAAAAAATTCTAAAAACTTGCAAACTAGCTAATTTTAACCTAAATAACACAGAAATGAAGTTGAAACTACCTAAATACCATTATTGGGCCTAGAAAATGGGCTAAACCCAAAACAGTCACCTTAATGGGCCAAATTGAGCCCAATAAGAAAAGTTTGTAAAAATGGCCCAAAAAGCACTACTTGACTCAAAATTTGATTCTGAACAACTTTTTCCAATGGCCCAAAAGCTGAAAATGTGAAATAAGCAAGCTTATACAAAACAACTTATTCTTAATGGGCTTTTTGGCCCATTAAGCTATAAGCTAATGCCATAAGCTCAAATTAGACACACAAGCTTCTTTTGAGCTAACTAAGACTTTTGTAAAAAGAAATTTGAAATAAGCCAAAGGAATAAGCCTGAAAATGCAAAAAGCAATCTACAGAAAACGACAAAATAGTCGTTTTTGAGTTCTAGGCTATCCCAAGAGCTGATTCAAATTGCAAAAGCTTTTAAATGACTTAAATAAGCTAAATCAACAAAAAGTTTTCAAATAAGCTGACTCAATAAGCTGGAAAAAGCAAATAAGCACTTATGAAAAAGTCAAATAAGTTGGTTTTCTAGCAAAAAGTCAAATAAGTTGGTTTTCTAGCAAAACGTCAAAGTCAAAGTCTAATAAGCTCCAGTTTAATCAAATGGGTCAAATAATGAAGATCTATCACAAAAAATAAGTTGTAGCAAGTCTGGATAAGCCAAAATGGCTTATTGATAAGCAAAATGAAAAATTGCACTAGCAGTGGCTAGTTTTGGGTGTTGAGCAGTGGAAACTTTTTCCACTGCTTGACTTGTTGACTTTTTTGTCTTTAGTGACTTTTTTGGAGATTCAAGTTTAACAAAGGCACCCAATTGATCAGTGGATCAAGAGGAGTCAATAACACTAAAAAAATCACAATCAACAACAGCCAAATGATACAGTTAATTCAATCAATCACCAGATCTGACACAGACATGAACACATAAGCAGTTGAGATTCAATAAGCACTTTTAGCACAATTCAGCCAGCCAAACTTAACCAAATGCATACACAAGCAATACTAAACTTAAATAAGCAAGTCTAAACAGGTTTCATGCACTGATTCAAAGTATTAAGCAAGATTCAAGCACCTTAAGTTACTGATGAACACAAACACATGCAATTTTTACTTTTGCTGATGCAAATGACCAACAAGCTAGATTCAACCACTCAAATCTATCACATATGTTATATAAATGATGTTTAAACAACTCTTAACCCTGAGCATGCATAAACTCTATATTATACCAAAATATTAGGTCAAAAACAGTTAAAATCAACAAGTTATAGCACAATGTATGATTTGAGGTTTCAAACCCAATAACTTGCAATAAAATGCACTAAACCAAGTGTACATCAGATACAAAGCACAAACACAAACTTCTATCCACACAATAGCAACTTATGATTCAAAGCGGGTAATCCCAAACACCCCTTTATCTTTTTAATCCAAAAATTAAAAAAGTATAAGTGATATTTAGGTTACCAAGTGACTAATCTAGCATACTAACAACATTAACATGCAAGATTAAGCAGATTCAAGCCAAGAAAACAACAAGAACACAAGTAGAGCAATAATTCACCAAAAATCCAAATTTTATCAGATTTTCAAGGTTTTAAGACAAACCTCATGGATGTACATCCACACCCACGAATGTTAGAGCTTATATGCTAGCAAGAACAAGAACAAGCTTCCAACAACAACCCTGCTAAGATTCAACAGAGTTACAAGCAAAATATCAAAACAGAAAGGTGACTTTTTGGAAAATAAATTTGATTAATGCAACTTCTTGTACCCACTCTTGATTATACCCAAGATATGAGCTTCACAACACCTTGATATTCACAATATCAGGGTGTATAGACCAGCTTATATCCCAAAAGTTCCAAGATGTACCAAGAATCTTAGCAAAATATCAAATTTTAGTCCAATGTGTAATTTCTTACACAAGGTTTACAAACACGTTTTAAGGTTCAATTTTAGTTAACATATAACATAAACAAGCTTAAAAATAAATGGCCCTTGGTCTTTCTTCAACATACTCAAACATAATTTCAATAATCAGAAAGTAGGACTTACAGGTTTGTGAACTAGTAAAAACCAAAAGCAAACTACGAATGAACTAGTGCATTGCCTTTTATAGGCTACAAGAAGTGAAGGTAAACCCTAAATGCAGTGGAAGCCCAAAAAGACCCCTTTCAAAATTTGAACTTCATGGAATCATGTGACTCTTCCTTGGCGTTTTGTTGTAGCTGGCAGGTTGGAATTTCATCCAAGGGTGTAGAGACAGCTTAAAAAGTAAGCCACAATATGGGACGTTGGATCATTGGCTCATCTTTGCCTTCTTCCTCTTAGACGCAACCGGGGAGGTCCCATGTAGCATGTGGGGTGATGAGGTGGCGAATGTTAAGGTTGGGATGTGATTAAGACAAGTTTAATCACTAATCTGGAGCTTTGGGTGGTTTAATTTCATCTTACTTAGAAAAAACCAATTTGTGTTCTTGAGGGAATAGTAGTGGTTTTAATCCAGATTTGTGTTTAAAAATCTTGTTAGGCGCCTGTTTTTATTAATCAGTTGAGATTAATTATAAAATTGGTGATTGGATTGTGAGGTGGCACAATGGGAAGAGCTGATTGGTTGAAGGGGTTGAGTGGGACACGTGTAAAGTGATGGTAGGTTAAGGTAACTTTCTTGTCTGGCCAACTTAAACCCTTTATCTTTCTTCTTTCTTTCACTTGCAAATAAACAACCCAAAAATACGAATCCTTTGTTAATGAAGTTTGTTTTTTCACACTTTTGCCCAAAAATATTTTGTAAAGTAAATTCAGGGGTATTTCTTGCCATTTTGTGATTCTTGAAGGACTGATTTGGTATTTTATTCAAGGATTATGGTCTTGACTTGTGTGATTGGCATTTTGGAGGACTAAAATTGCCAAATCTTCATTTATGAGGGACCATTCTTGCCAAATGTTGAAAGTCAAGGGTCCTTTTTGAAAATTAACATATGTCAAGGACCAAACTTATCTTTTCTTGTTCTTTGAAGGACTTCATGATATATTTGACTTTGTGGAGGATAATGGTTGACAATTTAGCTTTGTTGAGGGGCTAAAATTGCCAATTCTTCAAAGTGGAGGGCCCTTTTTGCAATATTGACAAACTTTAGGGACCAAACTTATAATTATGAGGATACAAGGGTATAAAGTGTCAATAATTCCATATTGGAGGACCCTTCTTCATAATTCTTCAAATCTTCAAGGGTTTTCTTGCGAAAATTCTTCATTAGGGCTTGGTTCATTATGCGGCTTCGTTTCCCGTGTTCGTTTTTGCATGATTCTTGTGATCTTTTGTCATTTTATCAATATCCGTACCTAAAATACACAAGCAACAAACACAAGCATATATATGGGTATTTTGATGATATTTAATGCATTTTAAGCCCTTTTTGGATGATGAGACTATGTATAAAAGCAGTCTCATCACTCCCCCATACTAAACCATTGTCGTGCCCTCACGCAATGCTAGAATAAAGTATCGTAGCATCTCCAAAATTCATTTTTATTCACTTTATTGAATGATAAACTATCTATACTACTACTACTATTACTACTACTTGCATTTGAGACATAATGTATGATTTTCATCGCAAAATGGGACGTTTAGGTTCATAGAATAAGAACACGTGAATGCTTTGTTAGAAATAATTTCATCGTCCTCGATTTTCACCCTAATTCCATGCCAAGCATGCAACGAGATCATTGTCATTATAAGTTAGTAATGCTAACACTACTCATATGCCCTAATCACGTACTTATCCTCCCAATTTCCTAAGTTGTATCTCTTATATTTTATTTTGTCTTGAATGTTTCACGAGGATACATTGTTTGACTTATGCGATAATAGAGATTTAGGTCTAAAAATAGATCCCTAACGGTGTAACCAAGACCATCAAATCAATAACCCCTCCTAATAGACAACGATGTCAAAAAATTAAGTCAACAAGAAGGGCCGATAAACACGTTTTATAACGGTTTTGAACATGAGACTTATTACCAAGACTTTTATACGCCCCCTAACGGAAGGGCCTTATTATCTTTGGTTTAACTACATCTTTTATTCAACTTTGCCATGAAGCTTTTATTATGACTTCGGTCTTGCCTTGCCTTTTATTATCCACCTCATCGTTAGTTTTATTAGCCAAAGACGTATATCCTCACGCTAAGGCGAATTTTGGATCTTTAAAGCTTCAAAGATTAAAGCTCGATTCACTTTCAATTTTGCATAGATTTTTCGGCCTTGTAGGGCTTCAAATTGTTTGCTCGATTTAGGTGAGCACTTGAAATTTTATTATTGGGTGAAGATTTTGATTATTCCGGTGCCAATACTTCAAAACCGTGACGCTGGCGATACCTTAATGTCTTCCCAATTTAATTACACGGAAGCTACTAGAAAAGACTAGAAACCCAACAATCAAGTCTAAACCGCTAAGTCAATATTTATTAAGCAAAAAATATTTACATGCGAAGGGAGAATAAGCAAACAACGAGAACACATGAGTTTTTGAAAGAATACGAGTACTCTACGTTTAGCATAGTAACTTATAATTAACCCTATCATTTCTCATCCTCATTTAAGAGACTTAGCCTAATGTGAAGTTAAGGAATCAAAGCTAAGTGCTCAACACGCACGGTCGAGTAAAATATTACTCTTATTCTCGCTATCGGAGAACCTACATTCGTGTCTTCAAACACTTATAAAACATGAGAAATTTTTTAAAATTTGGCCATTTTTAGCCTTATTTTGCAACAAAACGATAAACAAAAAGATAAACTTTGGAAAGCGTGAAGGTTTAGCAAGGCAAGTATGTATTCACCCCCATACTAAAGTTAAACATTGTCCTCAATGTTTCGAGTCTAGGGGTGAAAACACCCTCATACTAGAGACGTAGTCGAATGCCTAATCTAGCATGAAAAGGGTGTAACCGTTAAATTTAAAGCCGTTTATGAAGTGTGCTATAAACCTAAGGTTAGAACATAAAAGGATATATCATGGATATTTAGAAAGTCTTCAAAGTAAACGATCGAGTGCTCCCATAAACGAACATGAGAGGCTCCAATCGTGAAGGTAATGATCATCTAAAATCCAAAATTCACAAACAACCACGGAACAAAGGTTGGAAGGGCACAAATCCCCACACGTTACTACATTAGAAAGCGATAATATGTACATAGGATAAGCATGGGACTCCCCCACGAGGCACCTCGTTTTTGATTACCGAGTCATGAGCTCGACTCGATCCCCTCAATACTAATTATCATTAGGGAATGTGATTTGGTCGAGGTAGTTCAAGGATGGAACTTCCCCGCCAAAGTAGTGCTTCAACCTATGTCCATTCACCTTGAAATTGGGGCCATCATTTTGAGCTAGCTCGATGGTCCCATATGGAAAAACTTGAGTCACGGTGAATGAACCGGACCAACGGGATTTCAACTTACCGGAAAAGATTTTCAAACGAGAATTAAAAAGCAAAACTTGATCCCCAATGTTAAAAACCCGGTTTTTAATTTTAGAATCATGCAACTTATTAGTCTTTTCTTTATAAATCAATGAATTTTCATAAGCAATATCCCTTAATTCATCCAATTCATTTAATTGCATTTTCTTGTGTTTTCCCGCGGTCTCCATATCATCATTACAATGATTTAGGGCCCAATAAGCCTTGTGTTCCGATTCAATTGGCAAATGACAATTTTTCCCATACACAAGCTTATAGGGAGTGCACCCAATGGGCGTCTTATGAGCGGTCCTAAAAGCCCATAAAGCATCGTCCAACTTATCCGGCCAAGATTGTCGGTTTTCCCCAACGGATCTCTCGAAGATCCTTTTCAATGCTCGGTTTGAAACCTCGACTTGCCCACTCGTTTGTGGGTGATAAGCCGTAGAAAGCCGATGTGTAACCCCATATTTCTTTAGGACCCTTTCTAATTGGTCGTTACAAAAATGGGTTCCACGATCGCTTATGATCGCACGAGGGGTTCCAAACCGAGAAAACAAGCTTTTCAAAAACTTGACTACCACACGAGCATCATTGGTGGGCAAAGCCTTAGCTTCCACCCACTTAGATAGGTAGTCAACCGCGACAAGGATGTACTTATTACCATGAGATGATGGGAACGACCCCATAAAGTCTATGCCCCAAACGTCAAAGATCTCACACACTTGGATGATATTTTGTGGCATTTCATCTTTTTGTTAGGCTTTTCCTTGTCGTTGGCATGAGTCACACGACTTCACAAGTTCATGTGCATCTCGGTAAATAGTAGGCCAAAAGAAGCCGGCATCAAACACCTTCTTAGCCGTGAGATTAGCACCATGGTGACCACCCGTGGGTCCCT
Source organism: Glebionis coronaria (assembly GCA_025667525.1). NCBI lineage: Eukaryota > Viridiplantae > Streptophyta > Magnoliopsida > Asterales > Asteraceae > Glebionis > Glebionis coronaria. The sequence continues at coordinate 482,649,887 of CM046879.1, read as the reverse complement.
CGTGACAAGCTCTAAGGATATTAGAAGCTTCGGTTCCAAATACACAACGTCGGATGATTTGATCCGCACAAGTTCGAAACAAGTAAGGGTCGTTCCAAAAGTAGAACTTGACGTCACGAAAGAATTTTCGTTTTTCTTGAGTCGTCATACCCTTAATGATGAAGTTACCCGCATGGTAATTTGCAAAGTCTGCAAACCATGGGGTGGAAGAATCAAGCTTAGAATTCACTACACCAAGTGTCTCGAGCGGAAATGTTTCGGTGATTTCCTTGGGCTCGTAAACACTTTGGTGAGGATCTTCCAAACGAGAAAGATGACCGGCCGCTAGATTCTCGGCTCCTTTTTGTCAACAATTTTGTGATCAAATTCTTGAAGGAGGAGAATCCAACGAAGTAATCTTGGCTTAGCATCTTGTTTAGCCATAAGATACTTGATAGCCGAATGATCCGTATACACTATGCATTTCGTCAAGACGAGATAAGGTCGAAATTTCTCAAATGCATACACCACGGCAAGGAACTCCTTCTCCGTTGTAGTGTATTTTAGTTGAGCCTCGGTCATCGTCTTGCTAGCATAGTGAATAGGCAAGAAGTGCTTTTCATGACGTTGCCCCAATACGGCCCCAATAGCGTAATCACTAGCATCACACATGAGCTCAAAGGGGAGGTTCCAATTGGGAGCAACAAGAATGGGAGCTTTGGTAAGTTTCCTCTTAAGGATTTCAAAGGCTCGTACACAGTCTTCGTCAAAGACAAAACGTGCCTCTTTTTCAAGAAGATGTGTAATAGGCCGAGAGATCTTTGAAAAATCCTTGATGAATCGACGATAAAAGCCCGCGTGGCCTAGAAAACTCCTAACTCCCTTAATGGTTTTGGGATGAGGTAATTTGGAGATGACGTCTACCTTAGCTTGATCTACCTCAATCCTCGCTTTTGAGACCTTGTGCCCTAAGACGATTCCACTTTTAACCATAAAATGACACTTTTCCCAATTGAGCACAAGGTTGGTTTCCTCACAACGCTTCAACATTCTCTCGAAATTAGACAAACACGAAGTGAACGAATTACCAAACACGGAAAATTCATCCATGAAGACTTCCATCGTCTTCTCGATCATATCATGAAAAATAGCCATCATGCACCTTTGAAAGGTTCCCGGTGCATTACAAAGTTCGAATGGCATTCTACGATAGGCAAACGTTCCATATGGACACGTAAACGTAGTTTTTTCTTGATCACGAGGATCGATGGGGATTTGGAAGTAACCGGAAAAACCATCTAAAAGCCAATAGAAATCGTTTCCCGCAAGACGCTCCAACATTTGGTCCATGAAGGGCAAGGGAAAATGGTCTTTACGAGTGGCTTCATTCAACTTACGATAGTCAATGCACACTCTCCATCCGGTCACGAGTCTAGTGGGAATTAACTCGTTGGCATCGTTTGGTACAACGTTCATTCCTCCCTTCTTAGGGACACAATGAATAGGACTCACCCAAGGGCTATCGGAAATAGGGTAAATCATTCCCGCGTCAAAGAGTTTAAGGACTTCCTTTTTTATGACTGTTGGAAATACGTTTTTACGTATTTAGGAAGGTTCGGTCACTCCGACAATATATTAAGTAGTAGCTCGTAGCCTAGATATCTTTATTAAACAAACAAAGTCAAGCCTAGCCTACAACATGTGTAGGCTGGCCCAACATTGTAAGCCCAAGCCCATCACAAGGCTTGGGTATATAAACCCTCTCCTTTAATGGAGAGGGTGTGTGGTTTCATAATTTTTCACATAGTTCTCTTTAAGTTTCTCTCTCTAAAAGTGTGTAATCCACCATCTTTCTATCTCTTTCTCTCTCTAAAACATAAGCAAGATTTACAATCCTACAAATGGTATCAAGAGTCATGGGATGATTGTATTGTTCATGTGTTTGTGTTCTTGATTCTTACGCCATTTTTGATCCATTTTCACACGTCCAAATTTTTTTTTTTTGTGTTTTTGATGGTTTTTTCTTGATACAAATATTCTACATAGTTGTGGTAGGGATTTGGTATAGTTACTTTGGCTAAAAACACAAAATTTTTGGGAGTTTTGATCATTTTTTGGCTTAAAATCACGAATTGGTTGAGTTTTGTCCGAGAAAAGTGGGCATTATTCCGATCTGGTCATCGGAAAAGGGTTTATAGTACATTCCGATCAGTGTAATCGGAATAGGGTTTAGGTATTCCGATTGGTATTCAGATTTGGTATTCCGATCACGGCATTCCGATTGGTATTCAGATTGGTATTCAGATTTTGTATTCCGATCACGGCATTCCGATTGGTATTCAGATTGGTATTCAGATTTGGTATTCCGATCACGGCATTCCGATTGGTATTCAGATTGGTATTCAGATTTGGTATTCCGATCACGGCATTCCGATTGGTATTCAGATTGGTATTCAGATTTGGTATTCCGATCACGGCATTCCGATTGGCATTCAGATTTGGTATTCAAATTAGGTACATTCCGATTAGGGTTTATTCCGATCAAGGTTATTCCGATCACTATTCCGACTGATATTCCGATCACTGTTCCGATCAACATTCCGATAACAAAAATCGTGTGTAATTTTGACTTGGAATTTTTGGTTTATTGAGAACATATTTTAGGGGATTTTAACATTGTTTCTCGACTTCAACTCACAACAACAAACACATTTACTTTCTTTCATTGATCGATCAATGTTTGTAAATCTTAACTTATTGAAATGGAGTACACATCCCGTACGGATAAGTCCATCCTCTCGGGTAAGGATAATCGTCCACCAATGTTGGTGAAGACTATGTATGAGGAATGGGCTTCCCGAATGGAACTTTATATGTTGAACAAGGAGAATGGACATCTAATTTGGGCATCGGTGCTCAATGGACCATTAGATTATGGTACAGTGACGGAAGGTACGACTACTCGTCCTCGCACAACGGGTGAGTTGACTGGAGATATGAAGATTCAAGATAAATGTGATAAGTATGCTACAAACATCATTCTCCAAGCCCTTCCTCCAGATGTCTACAAACTCGTCAGAAAACATAAAGTTGCCAAAGAGTTATGGGATAGAATTCGGGTTCTCATGCAAGGCACCTCGTTAACTAAACAAGAACGAGAGTGTAAGCTTTATGATACTTTTGATAAGTTTGCCTATGTGCCAGGGGAGACTCTCAATGATTACTATCTGAGATTTACCCTAATGTTGAATGAGCTCAATATCTATGGCATGACAATTCCTACCTTTCAATTGAACACCAAGTATTTGAACACTCTTCCTTCAGAATGGAAAAAATACGTGACGGATGTTAAATTAGCTAAGGACTTGCATAACACCAATGTGGATCAACTTCAAGCTTTTCTTCAACAACACGAATGCCATGTGATCGAGGCTCGGTTGTCTACACCTCAAGTTCATGATCCACTTGCAATGTATGCTTCTCAACAAAACATGGCTTATACTTATCAGCAACAATCATACTTGCAGCAGACACCACCACACAACTATCAGCAACCACAACAACCATCTTATCCACCACTAGTGATGCCACAACAAGCATATCAACAAGGTGTTCATCAACAATCTTTTCCACAGCAACCACCATATCAGACATCACCATCACAAGCCAACACTTCTCCAATGGGCTATACTCCCCTGCAAGGATATTTTCCAATAGAAGCACAACCAGCACAAGCTTTCTACTCTAATGAACTTCCACCAATCCAAGCACCGGTCTTTACTCCAAATGATACGCCAGCTGATGTTCTAAACCATCTCACAGCCTACTTGTCAAAACTTGTTGCAACTAGAGGATTTCCACCAACAAATAATCAGCTCCGCACCTCATCAAATCCTCGACAACAAGCCACTGTTCAAGATGGCCAAGTGACGGTGCAACCAATTCAGGGAAGGCAAAATTCATATGGACCTCCTACAAGGACTGGGACCAATCAAGCTGTGAATTCTTAAGCTAGTGGAAATGGGTGTCCTATTGGTCCTAAGAAGGTTGTGACGTGCTACAATTGCTGAGGACAAGGTCATATGGCCAAGGAATGCACTCAGCCGAAAAGGAGGAGGGATGATGCATGGTTTCGTGAGAAGATGTATTTGGTTGATGCTCAGTCTAAGGGGAAGATTTTGGATTCAGAGGAGTTAGCATTTCTTGCAGACCCAGGGGCAGCAGATACTGAAGGCATTGCAGTTGTTTCCACTTCTAATGCAGCTTATCAAGCGGATGATCTTGATGCATACGATTCAGATTGTGATGACATTCACTCTGCCCAAGCTGCTTTCGTTGCTAATCTCTCTCACTACGATTCTGATGTCATCAGTGAGGTACCAACCACATCTAATAATATTGATGATAACCAACATCAAGTTGGGCATGAAAATGACAACCTCGAACAGCATTCGGGAACTAGTAACTCAAATGATGTGGTACCCAATTCTACACATTTGAGTGAACCTCAACCAAATGCTACGACGGGTATGGAATCTTATGATCAACATGATTTGGTAATGGTGCCTAAACATATTATTGATCAAATGCATATGGCCCTCAGACAATCCGTAGATACGAATTCCACCCTAACTGCTGAGCTTGCGTTGCATAAAGAAAAGGTCAAAACTTTTGAAATGGTCCCTCAAGCAGAGAAAATAACATGTTCTGAATTTGACCAATTTCGTTTTGAAAAAATTGAACACTTGAAAGAAATAGAATCATTAAAAGCTAATCTTTCTAATGAATTAAAAGAAAAGGAGTCGGTTGTCAATGATTTTCAGAAACTTAAAATGGATTTTGAAACTCTCGAGTCTAAAAAGGTTGAATCAGAAATTAATGCCACCAAACTTCTTAAATTCAAAGAACAACAGCTTTTAAAACAATACGCTTCCACAGAAAAGGTTCATCTTTTAACTAAATCATTTAAAGACTTCGAACTTAAGCGTCTTCAAGATTTACCACCTAATCCCGGTTATGCAAAACAAGCTCAGGAATATATTCCCGGTCTTTATGATATGACCATAATTGGCAAATCCAAAGAAGCACCTTTTGTTCGTAGTTCTGACGCGACACAGTCACTTGCGGATGAAACTCATTCTAAAATGCTTTCAAAATTCCATACAATTGATTATGATCAACATAACAAAGATCAATTTTCTAAAATGACCCGCATTCGTTTACAAAAGGAATTAGCTGAATTGACAGTTCTTGTGCCCCAAAGTTTGTCAAATGAAAACCCTCCTAGTACGTCTCCTACACTTGTCAAAAAGGATTTAACGAAGTTAATTCCACCGGTAAGTAAGCCGTCCGTTAACTTAAATGCGGTACACCAACACTTAGCCGATTTTGACAAGGTCATTTTGGAACGTACGACGGCTTCGGCCATAACGGAAGGTGAATGAAACTTTGAGCACACTAGATCTGCGTTCCGAGACGAAATTATTCCGTTTGTAAAGAATGTTAAAGCTTGTCTTAGTAATCTTGATCAGGATTTGTATTTGGAAATAGAAGAAGTTAAACGTGTTTTCAATGAAATGGATGATGCTTATGAAAACAGTTTACTTGAAATAGAACGAGTTTCACGCCAAAATGATCAGCTTCTGAAGCAAGTGATGTCTCATGATATTGTTTCCGTCTGTGTGAATAAACGTGTTGATAATGATTCTACTGTGCATAATATTGAAACTGTGGATAATGTGGTAGATAGTACTTGTCACGAATCTGACGCTGAATTTTTAAAGCTTCAAGATTCATATTCTTCGCTTTCAAAACGTTTTGATGAGATTCAAACACATTGTATTTCGCTTGAATGCAAGCAACAATTTATTCAAGAAATCTTTGAAACGTCATTCGAAGGTGTTAATATCGATGATGCAAACTTTGAAAAGAATTTTTGATTAAATTTACAATCAAAACAGCGTCAGCCAAGTGACAAGGTTGCTAAGTCTTTGCCGATAGCCATAGAGAAATCTAAGGAGAATAACTGTGTGAACGTACTTGAGGCCGCTGAGAATCTTAAACTTGATCTAGATAATCGAGTTTCCAAGATTTTGTCCAAAGTTGATAACTTAAAACAGAAAAATACACGACTCTTCGATTCAGTAGAGCCCGCATGTGCTAATACCACTGCACAGAATCAATCATTGATTGAACAATTGAATCGAAAGTCAGTGGAAATATCTGATTTGAGGGAACAAATTTGTGATAAGAATCTGGTCTTGGCTGAGTTAAAGGAAACACTTCGTACTCTAAAAGGTAAGAATGTTGTGGATAACACAACCACTGTCTCAGCAGCATCCTCTAGTGCAATCAAAAGGAACCTAATAGCCGTCACACCACTTAACAAGGGCCCTAAGACTAAACCATCTCAAACTTTGGTCACTAAAGATAAGGCGGAATCAAAACCAGCTTCTAATATTCCCGTGTTGCCTTCTACAGGAGTAAGCACCACTACTAAGGCTCAAAGATCTAAGCTTAAAAGAAACAAGAAGAATGATAGGATCTTGCCCCCATCTAGTAGTCAAGTGAAGAAGAAAGTAGAAGCCCATCCTAGGAATGTTATTTCTGTTTTGAATAAAAAGAATCATGTAGCTAAACCTAAAGGCTCTGCGGTTGTGCAGCGTTCTAAGCCTAGTGTGAATTCTAATTTGAAATGTTGGAATTGCAATGATTTTATGTTTTCTAGTCGTCATGATTCTTGCCTTATTGACCATGTGAATGAGATGTATGCTCGGAAACATGGATTAGAATGGAAACCGACTGGGAAAGTGTTAACCCAAGTTGGTTGGATGTGGCGCCCCACTGGTAGAACTTTCACTATAGTAGGAAATACGTTCCCTTTGACTAGGATCACTCCCACTAAAGCGAAGAAAGCGTGCCGTTTAACTAGGAGTACCAAGGCTACCAAAACACAAGCGTGTCCTTTAACTAGGAACACCAACACTACTGTAGGAACAAAGTGCCCTTTAAATAGGTCTACTCCCACTGTAGTGCCCGCTAATACTCCAAACCTCAGAAAATTGGAACAATAAAACCTGTAAATGCAAAAACTCACATTAGAAAATGCAGGAAATCTAAGGATAACAAAAATGTTAGCAATTTTGATAATAACATATCTGTATCTGCTAACACTCCGGAACCAATAGTTTCCAATGCATTGTCTACTGTTGTGATTGAAAACAGGTGGTCCAAATTGTTCTATGGTATTTGGACTCTGGTTGCTCCAAGCATATGACCGGAGATCGCTCTCAGCTCAGAAATTTCGCCAGCAAGTTTCTTGGTACGGTTAGATTTGGAAATGATCATATTGCAAAGATAATGGGTTATGGTGAATATCATATTGGGAATGTTATAATTTCAAGAGTGTATTACGTGGAAGGTCTTGGTCACAACTTATTTTCTGTGGGACAATTTTGTGATGCAAACCTAGAAGTTGCTTTTCGAGAGCATACCTGCTTCATTCGTAATTTGGAAGGGGTTGATTTACTGAAAGGTACTCGAGGGAATAATTTGTATACTTTGTCTCTACAAGACATGATGGCCGCTTCTCCCGTATGTCTTCTCTCCAAAGCATCGAAGACTAAGTCATGGTTATGGCATCAACGGTTATCTTATCTTAACTTTGACGCTATTAATCACTTGGCGAAAAACGAACTTGTTCGTGGTCTTCCTAAACTATCATTTCACAAGGATCATTTGTGTTCCGCGTGTACAATGGGGAAAAGCAGTAAGAAATCTTACAAACCCAAGACGGAAGACACCAACCAAGAGAAACTTTATCTTTTGCATATGGATCTTTGTGGGCCAATGCGTGTTGAAAGTCTTAGTGGCAAAAAGTACATCCTCGTTATTGTCGATGATTACTCTCGGTTTACATGGGTGAAATTTTTGAAAGCAAAAAATGAGGCACCTAAATTCATCATCGGATTTCTCAAGATGATTCAAGTGCGTCTCAACACTACTGTCCGACGCATTCGTACAGATAATGGAACCGAATTTGTGAATCAAATCTTGCGTGATTATTATGAAGAAGTTGGAATATCTCATGAAACATCCGTTGCTCGCACTCCACAACAAAACGGTGTCATTGAAAGGCGAAATCGCACACTTATGGAAGCTGCTCGAACGATGTTAATTTACGCAAAGGCTCCATTGTTCTTATGGGCAGAAGCAGTATCTACAGCAGTGTACACCCAAAACCGGTCACTAATTCGTAAACGCCATGGTAAAACACCTTATGAGCTTCTCCATGGAAAAGTACCAGATTTATCATATCTTCATGTATTTGGTTCTCTTTGCTATCCAAATAATGATGGTGACAATTTGGGAAAACTTCAACCAAAGGCTGATATTGGTATTTTCATTGGTTACGCCCCCGCAAAGAAGGCATACCGAATCTACAACCGTAACTCTCGCAAGATCCTCGAAACTATGAATGTTGATTTTGATGAGCTGACAGCAATGGCTTCTGAGCAAAGCAGCTATGAACCCGCACTTCATGAAATGGGACCCAGTAACATTAGTTCTGGTCTTGTCCCAAATAACCCTACTTCATCATCATTTACACCACCTACTAGGAATGAATGGGATACGTTGTTTCAACCGTTCTTTGATGAATTCTTTACTCCTCCAACCATTGTTGCTCTAGAACCTGAGGTAATAGCTCTGGTAACCGAAGTTGTCGCTCCAGCAACCGTTGCATAGTCAGATATATCTGCACCTAATGGTCAAGATATACCTTCAACAAGTAATTCTCAACCAACACATGTTTCAACTACCCATGTCATGCCTATTGATGATGAAGAGGATGATGATGATCACGATTTGGAATTCGCTCAAATGCGTGAACTTCCATTCTTTGGTGTACCAATTCCCGTCTCTAATCAAGCCGGGTCGTCCACCTCAGAAGAAGCTCCAACTACGGGTTACTCCAATCCACGGATTCGTGAACATGACAGCAAGTGGACAAAGGATCATCCTATAGATTCTATTATTGGTGACCCTAATCGACCGGTATCCACACGAAGTCAATTACAAGAAAGTGATTTGTTTTGTCACTTTGATGCTTTTCTCACTGAAGTTGAACCTAAGACATGGCAACAAGCTTTTACTCAATCCTGTTGGATAGAAGCTATGCAAGAAGAACTTAACGAATTCATACGTCTTGATGTTTGGGAACTTGTCCCATGCCCGGATCAAGTGCAGTTACTCACTTTGAAATAGGTTTACAAGGTGAAACTCGGTGAGTTAGGCGGAATATTGAAGAACAAAGCTCGACTAGTAGCTCGTGGATACAAACAATTATTGGGCATCGACTTTATGGAATCCTTTGCACCTGTTGCCCGTTTGGAAGCTATTAGACTATTCCTCGCTTATGTAGCCCATATGAATATGATTGTCTATCATATGGATGTGAAGACGGCATTTCTTAATGGTGAACTCAAGGAAGAGGTCTATGTTCAACAGCCGGATGGTTTTGTGAATCCTAATTATCCTAATCATGTGTACAAGCTTAAGAAGGCTCTCTATGGGTTGAAGCAAGCTCCTCGCGCATGGTACGATCTATTGTCACAATTCCTCATTACACAAGGCTTCACAAAAGGCAAGGTGGATCCTACGCTGTTCATTCAGAAACGAGGTAAAATATGATTATGGTACAAATATATGTTGATGATATTATATTTGCTGCCTCGACCCAAACCTTATCGGATGAGTTTGGGACACTCATGTCTTCCAAGTTTAAGATGTCAATGATGGGCAAGGTATCATTCTTCTTAGGTCTTCAGATATCTCAGAGTCCCAGAGGCATCTTTATCAATCAATCCAAGTATGCCCTTGAATCGCTTAAGAAGTATAAGATGGAATCTTGCGACCCCGTGTATACTCAAATGGTGGAACGAACTAAGCTTGATGCAGATCCACATGGTGTTGCCGTTGATCCGACACTTTATCGTGGAATGATCGGTACTCTTCTGTATATCACAGCCAGTCGACCTGATCTTCAGTTTGCTATATGTATGTGTGCCAGGTATCAAACTAGGCCTACTGAGTTACACTTAGCTACTGTTAAAAGGATCTTTCGATATCTTAAAGTAACCATTAATCGGGGACTTTGGTATTCGAAGGACTCTTCTATTGCACTAATGGCATATGCAGATGCGGATCACGCGGGGTGTCAAGATACAAGGCGTAGCCCGAGTGGAACTTTGCAACTACTAGGAGATCGATTAATCAGTTGGGCATCGAAAAGGCAGAAAAGCGCTGCAATTTCAAGTACGGAAGCAGAATACATAGCTATGTCCGGTTGCTGTGCTCAAATTCTTTGGATGAGATCACAATTAACCGACTATGGTCTAGGTTTCAACAAAATTCCGATGTACTGTGACAACAAGAGTGCAATTGCCTTATGCTGCAACAACGTTCAATTCTCCCGGTCTAAGCATATTGACATTCGCTACCATTTCATCAAGGAGCAAGTGGAAAATGGAGTAATCGAGCTTTACTTTGTCCGATCTGAGTATCAATTGGCGGATATTTTCACGAAGGCTTTAGATCGAGCTCGAATTGAATTTTTGACCGACAAGCTAGGAATGAGAACTTTCTCGCCTGAGACTCTAAAGGAACTAGCAGATGAAGCAAAAGAATAGTCTTGGTAAAACTATTCTCCGTATCCTTGGTGATCATTTGTATATATTGTTTATATTTTTATCCACAAAATCAAAATACAAAAATATAAAACCATATAAAAACGATAAAAATTGAAAAATTCATAAAAATCCAAAAATATTTTTACTTTATTTTTCAAAGGCATGTCTTTTGGTACGATAATATTTACGGCCTTAGAAATGTTGATTAATATTGACACGGTGCCATAAATAGAGTTCGTACAAAAGTTTTAATTATTTCATAAAACATGCCTAAATGGCTTGTAGTTATTTCTGACTGCAACCCGGTTTTCATATTAAAGTCAAGTATTTCTTATGAAAGCTTTGACTCACAACGGGAATTAATTTTCTCGGGCAAGGTTTACTTTAAAACCTTGTAAGGGATCAAGTTTACTTTATAACTTGGTCTAACACAAATATATGTACACCTCAGTGCATTTATTTGTTAAAATAAGAGAAGTATTGTTTTTATGAAGCTATCATCTCTACAACCATGCTATCTACAATTGGTATCTACATACTCGACGATGCGACTACTCAACCGACGACTACAGCTCTTTCGATAGAACACGGGTCAACAATTAAGGGGGAGCAATTGTCAAGCATTCAGAATCTTCGATGCCGAACGTGCCAAGTTCACAAGTTGGTGTCAAGACAACAATACCAATCGTACATGTGGTGTCAAGAGATGACTTCAGACCTGACGAGGCGACCAACATATGCTGACAAGAACCATTTGATCTTATCATATGATGTTCTCATCAATCAGGTCCAACCTTGTCAATTATTTTTAATATGGTGAATATGTGATCATGTTACAAATCGGTATCATATCTCATATATTTGGAATCATGAAGATAAAACGGACTTGCATTTTTCTTCCCAAAACCTTTGTTAAATCTTCATTAAATCAATTGATATTAAAAACATCGATTGGGTTAATATTTTTAATATGGGGGAGAAAATGTGATTTAATATGGGATATTATCACAAATGGTTTGACTTAATGTGCTGGCTCATCCCGACATGTGCGAAATGTTTTCGAATATCGTTGCATATGTTAAGGGGGAGCAAAATGGATTTCATATCAAAAATGGATTTCATGGTGATTTATACTTACCCACAACCCATTTATTTCACGACGATGAAGATTGTGGTGACATAAGGATGGTAGGATAGGTTAAGTCCTATGATTCTTCCAGAACCGGAGGAATCTTCCCAAGGACATTCCATAGCTAGAAATAGTAGTCCTTAGGAAAGTTGGGGAAAGATTGTGAACGTAGCTGAATGCCGACCAAGTACTTAAGTTAGCACTGGAACAATCGTAACAAGGTGCTATTTATGACGTATTGGTAAGCATTGAAGGGGTTGAAAAATGAAAAAGAATTGTAAAGATAAAGGGTGTAAAGAAAGAAGCCCTCCTTACAACTTTAGGCAGAAACCGGGTCAACACATATGCTATTGAGATCATTCTAATGATGCTCGATATTGAAGACAGACATCATGGACCCAGTGATGCAATGCACAACCCATCCCAGCTAACTCAGATATCTCTCAAAAGGTATTTGTTTTAATCACACGGAGACAACGCATTATCTATTGATTTATTCACTCCGAATAAATTGGTATTGAAAAGGTGACACTCCTCTCCAGCCTCCGATCACTAAAATCCAAAATGCACGATCGAGTCTAGAGCCATTTGAGATCATCAAATATCTCATTAGGACACACTTCCATATTTCCTTGCTTCTTCACACACTGTGAAAAGTAAGAAAGATCTTAAGAGTCCTACGCAAAATCTTCATGATCTTGCCTGAACATCCGAGTAATACGAAAGTATTTACAATGAAGATGGAAATCCTTCTTGAGCGAATATCAAAAAGCTCATGGTAGGTGACTTGTACGATTCTTTATGAATCAAACTTGTGATAACTGGAGAACAACAGCTGTTTAATTCTTAACTGAATTTAAACACGTTCCAGGCCTCTACGCAATAGCTTAGTGATCTTGCCAGAACACTCAGAGTGATACCTTAGTGTTCACAGTGATGAGTGGAAATCCTTCTAGTGTTAACCTCAAACAGCACTTGGTAGGTAACTTGCAAGATTCTATACGAATCAAGCTCGTGACAACTGGAAAGCAACGATGGTGCGGTTCTTAATTGAATTTCACTTGTTCCAGGAATCAGAATTGACGGCTTCAAATCATGCGGATATTATTATCCAAATGATTCACTCTTTATGTTCGCAGTCAGCTTTGGACGGTCGAATAAAGAGAACGGGTTTACTCGCGAAATCCTGTCAGGAAGTTACTTAATTGAAACTATCCGTCACGGTTACGATATCTAATATCGTCCAACGGTCTTCACCGACCGGAGGTAAAATGCTACCGATTTAGAATGAAATGTTCAAAGCCATTTCGTTCGTGTCTACTTATGTTGCGGCATTTAAAGACGGTGGTGTTGCGGAATCCAAGAAGAAATCGTCCCCGCATGCTTATACTTTGTGCACTTAATACCTCATTTAATTCAAGAAAGCCTAAAAGTTAAGTCTTACGCTGTATCGAACTCTGAAGCTTTCAAGAATTACGAAGGTATAAGTATGTGGGACATGGTGTCACGAGGAGGCGAAGATCACAAGTGATGGATGCACGAGGTCAAGACAAGAGATTAATGCTCAAGATTGATATCAAAGATCACATCAGCATGTTCACCAGAAAAGAAAAGGAAAAAGAAAGACGAAGACTACGAGCTCAAGACAAGCATAGTATGCTAGGTTTATTTCATTATTGTAACTCGGGTAACGCCCTTGTTTGTAGTGACCTCCCTTAGGGGGAGATTGTTGGAAATACGTTTTTACGTATTTAGGAAGGTTCGGTCACTCTGACAATATATTAAGTAGTAGCTCGTAGCCTAGATATCTTTATTAACAAACAAAGTCAAGCCTAGCCTACAACATGTGTAGGCCGGCCCAACATTGTAAGCCCAAGCCCATCACAAGGCTTGGGTATATAAACCCTCTCCTTTGATGGAGAGGGTGTGTGGTTTCATATATTTTCACATAGTTCTCTTTAAGTTTCTCTCTCTAAAAGTGTGTAATCCACCATCTTTCTATCTCTTTCTCTCTCTAAAACATAAGCAAGATTTAAAATCCTACAATGACGTCGTGAATTTTGGGGTTCACCATCCTTTGACATTGGATTGTGGGCTTGTAATCCTCCTCCACTAAGATTTTGTGGGTAAAAAATTTGGGATCGATTCCCTTAATGTCAGATAACTTCCATGCAATTGCCCCTTTGTGATCCTTTAGAACATCGACAAGTGTGGTTTTTTCATCATCCGAAAGTTCTTTCGCAATAATAACCGGCAACTTGTCGCCCTCCTCCAAATAGACATATTCGAGATGAGGAGGTAAATCTTTCAACTCGAGGATAGGTGGTTCCTCAATTGAAGATTTGGGCTCGATACTCATAACCTCCTCGGGTGGAGGAAATGGGAAATCGTTAAGGAAATCCTTGATAATCGAGAAGTCCTCATCGTTGTCGAGGTCTTCGTTACAAGTATGTGGAACATTGAATTCTTCCAACGTAAAACCACCACCTCCAAATGGAGTGAAGGTTGGTGTCGAGTTATCAAGGATGGGATCTAACATAGTGGGATTGCCACTAGTTTCATCATCACCAAAACCTAGAACTTCTTGTGAAAATTCCTCGCAAACCACGTCGATCTTATTGTTGGAAATACGTTTTTACGTATTTAGAAAGGATCGATCACTCCAATAATATTGAGCTCGTGATCCAATATAGCCCATATAGCCCACATGTAGGGTGGGCTATATAAACCCCCCTCCTAGCATGTTAGGAGGGGTTGAACACTTTCATTAATCAATTCCATCTTTCTTTCTTATTCCTATCCTTTCTCTCTCTTCTTTCTCTCTCTAAGTTCTTCCCTTACATCCATTTAATTGATTAATCCATACATGCCTAATCCTTAGAAAAACACGATCCTACAATTGGTATCAAGAGCTATGGTTGCATCTTAGGATTTACGTGCTTTTGATCTATTGATTTGGTTTTTTATTTTTTCTTATTTTTCCAAGTTTAGTTTCAACTTGTCACGGTTTATTCTTTTAACAAGTTTATTTTTTAAAAAAAGTATCAGTTTTTTTTGTTGTTGTCTTGATCTGTGCTAATTTTCTCCCTCGATTCGAGTTCTTTGTTTCAAAAGTTAATAAAAAGTATCAGTTTTTTTATTTTATCTTATTTTATCAGTTTTTTAAGTTTATTTATCTTATTTTTTAAAAAGTGTCAGTCCTTTGTTTAACAAAACTTTTGTCTCATATTGTTTTTTGTTTTTGGTATCATCGGAAAAGGGTTTAAAGTTTGATAGTTATTCCGATTTTTTGCATCGGAAAGGGTTTAAATATTCCGATAAGTCATTCCGACAAGGTTCATTCCGACATCATTCCGACAGGGCTTTCCGATTGCATTCCGATGGCCTTATTAGGATAGCATTCCGATGGACAATTTTTTGTCTTATTCCGATTGCATTCCGTCAGTTAAATATTCCGATGTTTTTATTTTTTGACATTCCGATCAAAACGTAAGTTGTACTCACACAAAAGGAATCATTTGGACCAAACTCATCAAAAGTCTCAATTAATCAACTCAAATCGACCCTAACCACTACTTGGACTCAACCAATTGACCAAAGACTAGACTCAAGACTCGACTTTCCCCACCCTCGAACAAACCCAATACTCCCTCGTCTCACCTCACCATTTGAACTCGAACCCCTCACATCTTCGACCAGAATCCCTCCATCAAAACAACACCCTCGACTCCGTCTTTCATCAACAAAAACACCTACACTCTCGTCCTCACACTCGAACACATCACCCTCGTCTTATCGACTCAAGACTGACGCTCGACACCATCAAAAACTCTCGACTTCTACACACCCAACCTCGATCACACCAAAAACAACAACCAATCCCTCACACTCTCGACTTTCTCACTCACCCTCGACCCTTACTACAGACTCGACTCTCGACCACCAGTCTCGACACAACTCACACTCATCAACACCCTCTCGTCTCACACAACACACCTTCGACTCCCTCACCCAAAAACCTCTCAGCAACACCCTAGACCCTCGACTCCAACTGACCAAACATTAACACCAACTCAACAACCCACGCACTAAAACCACCCTAGACTCCTAGACCCACCCTCGCACAACGAACCATCACACATTCAAGATCTCAGATTATTATTTGTGTTTAAGCATGCAAGCCGAGATCTTTAAGATCTATCACAAAATATATATCATCATCGATCTTTGTTAATATTCAAAGTTAACAAAAGATTTATAACAACCAAGTTATACTCCTTTTGTCGTTTCGATTAATAACCAGAAAACTCAAACAATATTCAATCGTAACAAAAGAGCCTACCCGAGACCCAATACAGGATCTTGAAGCTTCTAATGATTCTTCCTGCTTTGTTCATCGAATCATAAAGACGAATGCTTAAGGTAGATCAAATTACGGATGAGGATGCTTTGTTGATCAATTTTGGGAGATAGCACAGACATAGAGTGTTGGTGGCTGTGTATAACAACGGTTGTGAGAGAGAGTTGTGTTTATTGACGTAGCATAGGAGATTTGTGATTGGCAGATAAGAGAGAGGAGTGTTTTGTTTATCTATGAGAGAGAGATTTTTGGGAGGATCGGAATACAGACGGAGGGGCTGGTGAAGATAAATCTAGGGTTGACCATTTTGTGAGATTGGGTTTTATAAAGAAAAATGGGGGCGGAGATAACAATGAGGGTGACTGTTTTGTGAGATTGGACGCAAGCCACGTATCGGGCCACGTGGGGATGGATACTCATTCTATATTGACATAAATCATATATCATATTTTTTATTTTTATTTTCATTTTTTTTGTTTTTGAATTTAAGTTAAGTAAATATTTTTAAGTTAAGGTAACTTTTTATATTTTTATATTTTCAAGTTAATTTTTTTAGTTAAGTTTATTTTATATATTTTGTCAACCGATATATTTGGATTTGGTCCATCTTATTGAGGCGGGTATTTTGAAAGAATCAAAGTGGTAAAATCTTTTACGGGTTAAAAGTTTTTGTGGCCGGATTTGAAGACACAAGTGACGAGTCATAGTGACGGGATTTATTTTTAGTGGCTACGGATTTTTGATAGGGCATTAATATTTGGAATTCAAGACGGATTTTTCATCAATCACTAATCCTTAACGTCATTGTTCATTCAATGGATTCGTTGAATTTGCCATCTAAAGAGGAAGAATTGCAACACATGGAACTCAACAAGATCAAATTGCATCAAAAAAACATTGGAAATCTTTCACGAGCTCAAGACACATCTTGCACTTCTTTATCCGCACAACATGACTGAACTTCCAGCCACGGTTCAAATATTCTTTGGCAAAGTGGATAATTTAAAGAGAAGATTTTCAATAATTTGAATGAGTTACGGTTGCAACTTGAAAGGGAAAATCTTCATGAGGTTAAAGCAAAGATATGTCTAGAAATCCTTCGCACTCAGTTTAAGGATTTATTTGCCTCAACAATGGTACCTCCTTTTGATTATTCGACTCCAATCCTTCACCAGATTTTTTCAACTTGCATACGGGTTTCCAGACTGAAACCTTCAGAAGTGGTTTACTCAATCACATCAATATACTTGAGAAGTGTATTGAGGTCAGGTTAGTTAATTACAGCGAGATACGGTTGAAAAAGGGTCAGATTCAAAGAATCAAGGAGTCGTCTAAGTCATTGAATGCAGCAACACCTCAGGAACATGAGAGAGAGACATGCTTCAAGTTGTCGTTAAAAGATGATTACATCTACCCCGTGCAAGAAATAGGTGCCAATTTGGTCATCAAGGTAAGCAATGGCAAGGAATCAGGAGGAACACATGAAACAAGCAGCAAGTCACAAGCACCAACTGCTCAGGTGCCAAGTTTCAACAATATACAGTATGTTGAGCTTTCTGAACCTAATTATGCCAAACATGGGATGGAAAAGAGTGATAGCGATACCACTTCTGATTCATCCGATGTGAATCATAATGGGGGAGAAAGTGTTCAAAATGCTAAACATCATGATAAGTGTCTTATGACTGCTTATTTAAATAATTCTGATTCTATGATTAAAGAGCTTGAAACGACTTTAGCTCAGCAATCCAAAGAGCTTGAGGATGCCAAAATTTAATTTTCAAAGAAAACGGAGAAATTTGAAACTTATTTTAAAAAACTTGAAAAGTCAAACGTTGTTCTTGAACGAAATTTGGATCAAACTGTTCTAAATTCTAAAGCTGAAAAGGATAATATTTTTAAACAAATTAAGTTGCTTGAATCTAAGTTGGCATACCAAGATGAATTGCTCAAAGAGAATGAGACATTAAAAGCTCAAGTACAGGAAAAGGTCTTTGCTATAGCTGCGTTGAAAAACGAATTAAGGAAAACCAAAGGAACTAGTGTGGACACTAAGCTTGAAAAACCATCAATCTTGGGGAAACCGCCTACAAATCAGTTCATTCGACAACCGACTGCATTTAGATCCGAGCGATCAAAATCCTCGAGACCGCGGTTTGCCTTCCAAGTTGATATGGTTCATTTTTCTAGACCAGTCACTCCACTATCTAGGCCCAATATGACTAAAACAGTTTTTGCAAGACCTAATCACATGATTGCATCTAGTCTCCCTAGACATAGTCCAAAGAATACGTCTCGAACTAGTTCAAATGACGTTCGCCATACATTTGGTCTAAGGGAAGCTAAGCAAAAGACACAAGTAAGAGATAGGAATTTCAAACCTAGTCAGATGCCTTCTAGATTACCCAACACTGCTAACCATAGCATGTCAAATCCTAGGAGCATCAATCAATCGTCCAGGAATTCTAGATCTTACTTAGACATTAAATATGCTACTTGTAAAACATTTAGAAAATGTGTCTTTACGGCTAATCATGATTCTTGTATCAAGAAACTACTTAATGAGGTGAACTCCCGTGCTAGACTTAAATCCCAGTGGGTGGCTAAAATCAAACCCGTTGGTAAAATGTGGCGCCCCACTGGTAGAACTTTCACTATTGTAGGAAACGAGTGCCATTTAACTAGGATAATCTCTGATTCTACTAAGACTACTAGGGAGAAAATTAAAAAGGAGGATACTTCACTTAAGCCTGAACTTAAGGTTTTCTATAAAAGGAAACGTTTACCAGCTAAGACAAGTGAATCATCTCCTCAGGTCACCTCTAGCACAAGAAAAGAAAACTGTGAACCCCCACTTGCTTCTAAGATAGATATCGCTAACCCATATCAAAGCATGCAAATTCCAAATGAGAATACAGGTACCACAGAGGATGTTCCAAAAGAACGAAGCGGTCCAATCATTGTATACCATTCAATTAAGGACACTCTCAGAGTTTGGTTGCTGAAAAAGCTGATATCTAAGAAACAAGTGTCTCAGGGGATTTGCAGTTAAGCTTACAGTGTATCAAGTTCTTATAGTCACATCACAGACTATAACTCGCTCTTCAAAGAAAGGAAAGTTTATCGCCGATGGTAAACTTATCCTAACAACGAGAAATTAATTTTCTCGGGCATGAGCTTATATCAAAAACATTCTAAGTTTCTAAGCTCATGCACAATGGTTCACAGTCAAATCACAGTCTGTGACCCGAACTTCAGAGAAAGGGAAGTTTATCTCGTCAACGATAACTTACCCTAAAAACGAGAAATTAAAGTTTCTCGGACACGAGCTTCCGTTAGAACCATTCAAAGGTTTTAAGCTCGTGTATATGGCTCCTCGTTAAATGACAGACGATGACCCGGACTTCAGAGACAGGGAAATTTATCTACGCAACGATAACTTCCCCTCTTAACGAGAAATTAAGTTTTCTTGGGCATGAGCTAAATTTAAAAACATTAGAAGTTTTTTAAGCTCATGCACTAAGGCTCATCATTAAATATCAGATGATGACCCGATCCTCAAATAAAGGAAAGTTTATCGCCGATGATAAACTTATCCTCATTAACGAGAAATTAAATTTTCTCGGACGCGAACTTACATTAAAACTATTCAAAAGTTTTAAGCTCGTGTAAAAGCGTATAATTATATTTCAGATTATGCCCCGGACTTCAAGGAAAGGAAAGTTTATCGTCGATGATAAACGTATCCTCAAAAACGAGAAATTAATTTTTCTCGGGCACGAGCTAATATTGAAAACATTCGAAGTTTTTAAGCTCATGCACAATTACTTACAGTTAAATGTCAGACTGTAACTCGAACTTCAAATAAAGGAAAGATTATCTTTTATGATAACTTATCCTCATAACAAGAACTTAACCTTTCTCGGTCATGAGCTTGAATTAAAACATTCGAAGTTTTAAGCTCAGAAAGGAAAGTGTATCTTTTAACTAAGAGAACTTTTCCTCATAACGAGAAATTAACCTTTCTCGGTCATGAGCTTTCCGTTAAAACAGTCAAAGTTTTCAAGCTCATGAAAACGACTTCTAAGTAAATGTCAGCTTAGGACTCGTTCTTCAGTTAAAAGGAAAGTTTATCGCCGATGATAAACTTATCCTTAAGAACGGGAAGTTTACAACTTCTCGGACTTGAGCTCGTTAATACAAAAGATTTTGCTTAGTTAAAAAGTTCTTTGGGTGTGTCTAATCGAATTGATTATTGGTTCAAAGTACGACTCTATTGTTTTTGGTGAAACAAATATTTTTGGTTATTTTTAAATAAAATGTGCAAAACAATTTAAAATAATGACTTAAAAGTAAATCTAACTCTAACTTAAAGTAAAAGGCAAGTATTTAAAAGCGTGACGAGAAATTAAAGGCACTAAAGTAAATGACGCAAACTTAAATCTATCTAAGGCAAACTTAAAACGCAACTAAAACTTAAACTAAGGCAATGCTAAAATAAATCTAAAGCAGAGAATCTTAAAGTGCGACTAATGAAAAAGGCGGGAAAAAATAAAGCTTAAAATTAAAAATCAAGACAAAGACTAAAAAGAACCTGAATACAGCTCATTCGGAACAATCCTTCATCTGGAACAATCACTCATCCGGAATGTCACCTTCGTTCGGAATGATTCTTCTTCGCTCGGAATATTACCAAAATCCTTGATCCGGAACAAATTATTCTGAATATGTCACTTATCCAAAACAATCCTTCGTTCGGAACTTCTGCTGATTCAAAGCCCTTGGTTCGGAAGTTTCTGGTTAACCCTTGGTTCGGAACTTTATTGGATCGGGACTTCTTGGATCGGAAGTCCTTGATCCGGAACCTTTCCAAAAGTTTGGTTCGGAAGACTTCCGAATGAAATGTTCCGAATGAAAGAAATCCTTGGTTCGGAACTTAGAATGTTCCGAATGAAGAACTTAGCCTTGCTGGTTCGGAACTTCAATCGGATCGGAATACTTCTGAATGAACGAGAAACCTTGATCCGGAACTTTCTGACTCGGAAGTTTCCTGGTTCGGAACTTTCTGATTTGGAAGTTCTGGCCTTGGGAACCTTGGTTCGGAAGTTTTCTGAATGAACAAAGAGTCGATCCGGAACTCCTTAATCCGGAACTTCTTGGTTCGGAATTCCTTGGTGTTGATCCGGAACTTACCTGGGAATCACAGTAACAGAAACGAACCGAAGAACAAGGAAATACAGTAACACACGAATCTAATCACAATTTAACCAAAATTAAACACAAGATTAAACCAAACTAATAACAAAACATCCAATAATCATAAACAAACTATCCAAATCAATAAAACTAACAAAACTAACCACAATAATCAAAACCCACTTGGATCAAAATAAGAACATGAACATGAACATAAACATAAACATACAAATCAAAGATTAAGAAAGGTAGATAAGAGATTAACAAGATAAAGTAAAGATTGACAAGAATTAAATGGAAACTTACTTGAAATTAAAGGAATTTAAGGTGCAAGACAAGTTAATTAAATTTGACAAGTAATTAAATGACAAGGTAATTAAAAGTGGAAGAACTAATTGTCACTATTAGCCAACAAAGAAAAATGATTAACAACTAATCTATATATAGGGGAGGATTAGGAAGCTTCCTCCCCTCCTTCATTTTCTCTAAATTGCATCATTAGGCCCTTCCTTCTTAATCTCTTTGTTAATTGCACCATTAGTCCTTAAGCCTTTAAATCTTCTTTAATCTTCGACTTTAATGACTTTTGGCTCGGGATTTCTTTGAACTCGTCTTTTAATTCTTCCATAAAGTAGACTTGAGTTTTTCGGCTTTTGATAAACTTCCGTCTTTTGACTTTTTCTTCGATAAATCTTCAGAATTGGTCTTGGACTTCCGTTCTTTTTGCACTCTTGAATTCTTGACTTCGTCTTTCATCTTTTTCTTCAATAAAAGCCCGTAAATGCCTGTGTTTTCTCCACTTTTCACCTTTTCGTCCTAAATCACAACAAAAACACAAACCACGCATAATTTCGACATAAAAGACATAAAATACACGTTTTGGCTCGGTTATTATTGTAATTAAGTGGTAAAGAGGATGGGTGTTTACACACCTATCACTCGTTTTGTAAGATATTCAACATCTTAAGCTCAAGTAATTGGTTTTCAACACGTTGAACACAATTTTTCGAGAATTTCTCAAAAAGGTTTTCTAAATCTTTCAAAATTGAGTGTTCAAAAAATGTTTTGATAAAAAGAGCATGTCTTCTGGAATCGATAATATTTACGATGCTAGAAA
This sequence comes from Glebionis coronaria, assembly GCA_025667525.1. Classification (NCBI taxonomy): domain Eukaryota; kingdom Viridiplantae; phylum Streptophyta; class Magnoliopsida; order Asterales; family Asteraceae; genus Glebionis; species Glebionis coronaria. The sequence continues at coordinate 482,627,418 of CM046879.1, read as the reverse complement.
TGTCATTCAATAATAACACGGGGTTGTAAATAAAGTTTGAGCAGAAGTTTAAATGTTTTAAAACATGCTCAAAATGGTTTGCTATTATTTCAGATAGTAACCCGCTTTTCATACTCAAGTCAAGCATTTCACCGGAAAGCTTTGACTCAACAACGGGAATTCATTTTCTCGGGCATGGTTTATTTTATAACCATGTAAGGGATTGTGTTTACGGAATAACACAATCTAACACGAATATATGTACGAGTCAGTGCATTTATTTGTTAAAACAAGAGAAATCTGGTTTTTATGAAGTTATCATCTCCACCAACTGTAGCAATTTACAATTGATATCTACATACTCGACGATGCGACTACTCAAACGGTGACTACAGCTCTTTCAATAGAATACGGGTCAACTATTGAGGGGGAGCAATTGTCCTGCATTGAGAATCTTTGACGCCGAAAGTGCCAAGTTCACATATTGGTGTCAAGACAACGATATCAATCAAATGGAGTCAAGAGATAACTTCAGACGTGATGAGGCGACCAACATTCGTGAACAAGAACCATGTGCTTCTTTCATATGATGTTCTCCATCATTCAGGTCCAACCTCATAAATCGCTAATCTTGTGATTACATTATGATATATGATCTTTGCACGTGATAAATACCTTACACTTGTGTTTAAAAGGTATTTAATTTACGTTTCAGCACACCCTCATTAATTTGAGGGGAGCTTGTGTAATTCATGGAGATAATTAGATTCGCATTTTTCTTCCCAAATTTTCTTAAAATGCTATTAAATCAATTGATATTAAAAACATCGATTGGGTTAATATTTTTAATATGGGGGAGAAAATGTGATTTAATATGGGATATGATTAATCATAAATGGTTTGACTTAACGTGATAGCTCATCCCGACATGTGCGAAATGTTTTCGGATATCGTGGCATATGTTAAGGGGGAGAAAAATGGATTTGCACTTCAAAATGGATTTCATGGTGACATATACTTACACAAAACATCTCTATTCACGACGGTGAAGATTGTGGTGACATAAGGATGGTAGGATAGGTTAAAGTCCAATGATTCCTCCTGAACCGGAGGAATCTTCCCAAGGACATTTCATAGCTAGAAATAGTAGTCCTTAGGAAAGATGGAGAAAGATTGTGAACGTAGCTGAAGGCTGACCAAGTACTTAAGTTAGCACTGGAACAATCACAACAAGGTGCTAGTGATGACGTATTGGTAAGCATTGAAGGGGTTGAAGAATGAAAAAGAATTGTAAAGATAAAGGGTGTAAAGAAAGAAGCCCTCCTTACAACTTAGGTAGAAACTGGGTCAATACATATGCTATTGAGATCATTGTTTAATGATTCTTGATATTGAAGACAGACATCATGGACCCTGTGATGCAAGGCACAACCCATCCCAGCTAACTCAGATATCTCTTAAAAGATATTTGTTTTAATCACACGGAGACAACACATTATCTATTGATTTATTCACTCCGAATAAATTGGTATTGAAATGGTGGCACTCCTCTCCAGCCTCCGATCACTAAAAATCTAAAATGCACGATTGAGTCTAGAGCCATTTGAGATCATCAAATATCTCATTAGGACACACTTTCATATTTCCTTGCTTCTTCACACACTGTGAAAAGTAAGAAAGATCTTAAGAGTCCTACGCAAAATCTTCTTGATCTTGCCTGAACATCCGAGTAATACGACAGTATTTACAATGAAGATGGAAATCCTTCTTGAGCAAACATCAAAAAGCTCATGGTAGGTGACTTGTACGATTCTTTATGAATCAAACTTGGGATAACTGGAAAGCAACAGTGGTTTAATTCTTAAATGAATTTAAACACGTTCCAGTCCTCTACGCAATATCTTAGTGATCTTGCCAGAACACTCAGAGTGATACCTTAGTGTTCACAGTGATGAGTGGAAATCCTTCTAATGTTAACCTCCAACAGCACTTGGTAGGTAACTTGCAAGATTCTATACGAATCAAGCTCGTGACAACTGGAAAGCAACGATGGTGCAGTTCTAAATTGAATTTCACTTGTTCCAGGAACATGAATTGACGGCTTCAAATCATGCGGATATTATTATCCAAATGATTCACTCTTTATGTTCGCAGTCAGCTTTGGACGGTCGAATAAAGAGAACGGGTTTACCCGCGAAATCTTTTCAAGAAGGTTCTTAATTGAAACTACTTGCCACAAGTACGATAGTTAATATCGTCCAACGGTCTTCACCGATCGGAGGTAAAATGCTACCGAATTAGAATGAAATGTTCAAGGCCATTTCATCTGTGTATATGTTTTGTTGCTAACTGTCTTATGCAGCGTAACAAGAAGGTGGCATTGCGGTGTACAATCCAGAAGAAATCGTCACTACATGCTTATACTATATGCACTTAATACTTCATCAAATTCAAGAAAGTCTAAAAGTCAAGTCTTCCGCTGTATCAAACTCTGAAGCTTTCAAGAATTTACAAAAGTATAAGTATGTGGAACATGAAGTCACGAGGAGGCAAATATCACAAGTGATGAATGCACAAGGTCAAGGCAAGGAAACATGCTCAAGACTAAAGTCAAAGATCACATCAATCATATTCATAAGAACAAGATCGAAGACTCAAGCATAGTATGCTAGGTTTAAGATTTTGTAAAATGGTGTGACCTCCCTTTGGGGGAGATTGTTGGAAATACGTTTTTCCAAGGAAAGTGTTAGCCTCAAAATATTGAGTCAAACAAGAATGTTCGGTCATTGGTTTCTATTGTAATATTTATTAGAACGTTGTAATACGTAGTTATTTAGTCGTGGTTCACGGGCTTGGATTTAAACTAATTAAAGTCCAAAAGACAAGCCCGGCCCAATATATAGTCCATTAAAGCCCGCATGTGGGTGGACTATATATACTACCCTCCTAGCATGTTAGGAGGGTGGATGGTCATTTGTAACAAACTTCTTTTCTTAATCTAATCTCACCAAGTTAATCATCTCCTCTCTACTTTCTCTCACTACTTTCTCTCTCTAGGAATTCTTCTCTTATCTACCTTTCTTTCTTTAATTCGTGTGATTATAACATCGTTATATTAGGGACAACATTTGGTATCAATCGCCACGGGGTAGATTTGTGATTGGTTGGTGTTATTATATTTGATTCGAATGATTTAATCCATAAATCATCTCGGATTCAAATTTTTTTGTGTTTTCCGTGCTTTGCTTAATCATCTACATCTTATACATAGTTGTAGTAGTGATTTGGTATATTTACTTTGGCTAAAAACACAAAATTTTTGGGTTTTTTAATCATTTTTTGGCTTAAAATCACGTATTGGTTGAGTTTTGTCCGAGAAAAGGGGGATACATTCCGATTGGTGTAATCTGAAAAGGGTTTAGTGATTCAGATTGGTATTCCGATTGGTACATTCAGATTGGTATTCCGATTGGCACATTCAGATTGGTATTCCGATTGGTACATTCAGATTGGTATTCCGATTGGCACATTCAGATTGGTATTCCGATTGGTACATTCAGATTGGTATTCCGATTGATACATTCAGATTGGTATTCCGATTGGCACATTCAGATTGGTATTCCGATTGGTACATTCAGATTGGTATTCCGATTGGTGATTCAGATTGACATTCCGATTGGTTATTCAGATTGACATTCCGATTGGTTATTCCGATGACATTCCGATTGGTTATTCCGATAACATTCCGATTGGTTATTCCGATGATGTGTTTTGCTAAATTTTGTTTGAGTATTTTTTAGACTTAGCCACCATCTAGACTAGTTTCGGAATATCGTTGAGTTAAAATTTTTTCGTCAAGTAAATTCAAATTTTTTCCATACTAGTTTTAGGACATTTATAGCTCGATTTCAAATTTTGGCGATTACAAAATTTTTGGACTACCGTTTTAGTCGGACTGGAGAATTTATTGTCGGCCTGGAGAAAAATTGCAATTTTCGGAATTTAAACCACAACAACAATCACAACAAATCTACTTAAGATCCAATGTCACTTCATCCACAGAGAGAGACGATCATCATGCCAACGAGTATTGCGGTTACTGAAAGTTCAGACGTGAAAGACCTCGAAATGGAACGACTACAACAACAGATATGTTTTTTGAGAAAAAACGCCATGGACGGTTTTAGAGTACTTCAAGATTCTTTTCAGAACCTTTCAAAAGTCTTGTTCGACTTACGTGAATCCACTGGCACATTCAGCAAAACATTCACTCATGCCATGGATAAACTTCAAATACAACTTGTCAACGAAAGAATCATTGCTAGTGAATGCAAGATCACTTTCACTGCTCTCAAGCCATCACTTGACACGATGTTTACTTCTGACTTCATCAAGTCTTCGCTTACCAACGAGTGCTTCAAGCGATATCATGGAATGGATGCTTTATCATACAAAGATCGGATAACCCGCAACATCAACTTCATTGTAACCTATGTGAATCACACAATACAGATGCAACAAACCATTGATGACAGACTTCATACCAGTTGTGGTATCGCATTAGATATTGAGAATATAAGCTGCAGATATGAGACTCCAACGCAGAGTTCAGGGAATGATGACAACATTTCTGGGAAAAACAACAGCAGCTCTGGCAAACAACACATCGACTCTGAGAATGAGAATGTCATCAGCAATACACCTTCCTATGATAATGGTCCTGTTTATGATTCTGAGCCATTGGACGAGGTACACAATGCTGAATTTAATGTGTTTGCCAATGCCAATACGCATGAGCATAGTGATCAAACAACAAACATTATTCCCACATGTATAACGGAAAAGGTTGATAGCAATACCATACCTGATCCATTAGACACGTGCAATAATTCGTCTGACAATGATCAACATGCAAATGAGTATGATGATGAGGAGCGTGTCGCGCTTGCTAATTTAATTGCTAGTTTACAAAAAGATGTCAATGAAACTAGAAAGAGTCAAAAGCAATTAAGGAAGGCAAACGCAGCGCTTACTCAAAACTTTGAAGAATGCAAAGCCGCTCTAATTAAATCTAATGAGACCCTTGAAAGTAATAGGGCCGAGCTTCTTCAAAAGACCAAAGAGCTTGAGGGGTACAATGGGAAGTGCGTTAAAAAGTCAAAAGGACGATTTTGAAAACAAATATAATACCACTCTTGAGTTATTAGCTAAAGAGAAGCGTCAATATAATGTTTTCTTAATGGATGAACGTCAAAAAACGTACCTTGCCAATACCAAAGTTAATGAACTTGAACAAAAGCTCTCTATGACCACTACTGATTCTACTAAAATTCTAGAGGATAAGAAACAAGAGGTAGATGCGTTAAAACAAGACTTCAAAAGTAGATATGATAAAGAAACCGAAAAAGTTACGAAACTAGAAGCACAAGTCGACTTTTTGAAGAACGTTGTTTATAAAACGCATGATTCTATTCAATCCGTAAGAATGCTAGCACCTCCATCGATGTTTAAGGGTCAAGCTAGCTTTGCAAGTCCTGAGTACCTTGCCAAAGCACAAGCTGCGAACCCGCATCTTTATCTTGATGAGACTGAAAGGACAGATCTTGATTGCATGCCTCTAAGTGCCAATAGTGAAGAGACTGCCCTTTGGGATGATGATAGTCAACCACTTGTCAATAAGGAGTTTGTGAAACCATATAATTATGCTTATGAGAATAGTCTTTATGGTCTTTTCAACAAACAAACTCAGAAAACTCGTGAGGAAGTGTTTCTAGAATGCAAACAAAAGAGAATTCAATGGAAGAAAGCATTTGCCCCTAAGAAATCTAATGTTTACAAATACATAAACTACCTCCCTCTAGATGAATCTAAAAGCAAGAGTAGGAAAACATTAGGTATTCTTAAACACCACATAGATAATGTTAAATCTATTGTTGAAAGAGACTGGGCCAAACGTCAAAATGCTGAGTGGACACGTCCGATTCCTCAAGATATTACCTTGCTTGTGAAAGAACTCTTAATTCCTAACACGGCGTTGATTAAAGAAACTGTTCTTCAACTTGAGGAGTTCATTCGGACTGAAATGTTTGATGATTTAAAATACGTTGAATCTCTTGAGAAACACATTGATGATCTTCAAATGGAGAAGTCTGATTTTTCAGATGAATATGATTTACTCTTACAAGAATGCGTTTCTAAAGATGTTATGTGTGCTTATTTTACATCTTGTGCTGATATTGATGAATATTCTGAAGTTGCATGCCAATATCTTGATAAGATCAAAGAATGTGAACGTCTGGAAATTGAGCTTTCGAAACGAAAAGAAAATGTTGACAAAAAGGCTTTTGAGTTACTTCAACACAAAACTGATTTCCTTCAAAAACATTGTCATTCTCTTGAACTTGCTTTGCAAAAAGACGTTGGTAGTTTTCCACATGATAATAAATTGCAAGAAAAACTTTCCCAAACGTTTCGAGAAATGAATGAACAGAATTTGGAAATTAAAGGGTTGAAAGCTCTTTTACAAGACAGGGAAAGAGCTATAGCAGAGTTGCAGAAACTCATTGCTAAGATGGGTGGGAAAGTTGTGGAACCTAAAGTTGTGAAACCTGTTGTTCGACAACCCAATGCCTACAAGGATCCAAAGCCGTCTATCTTAGGAAAACCGACTCCTTTCTCCAATTCTTCTCATGTAAAATCTAGGTTACCCCCTAAGACCGATGTGCAACCAAGTGTTCCAAAACCATCCGTTTCACCCTATGTTCCTCCATTTAGAAAGCACACCATTGCTAAACCCAACCATGTGAATGCACCTAGCACTTCTAGGACTCCTCCAAAATGTGTGACATTCACGTCCACAAAGGAATCTGTAGGTTCAAATGACCTCGTTCATACCCACAACCTAGAGGATGCGAAACAAAAAGGGAAGATTCAGAAAGACAAACCAGTGTATGAAAAACCTAGTTCACCAAATCCCGCTAGAGTTCTACACACTCCTAATGGTAGTCACCCAAAACCTAGGATCCCTCTTCAGCAATCTAGGAATTGGAGACCATCCATGAATAGTCGTGTTTCAAACACTACGCCTGAACGATTTGGAAAACAAAGGAATACAAGTACTTTCGTGAATCCCAAATTCCCTGTATGTCCCACTTGCAAAAAGGGCATTCAAAATGGAAATCATGACCATTGCATTTTGCAATACCTCTATGAGGTCAAATCTCGTTCCTTTGAACAGAGATCGAATACAGAATCCCATAAGACAACAAGGAGATACAAACCCGTCGTAAAGAAAAGCAACCACACCAAATCTGAGACGTGGATTCAAAAAGGACATAGTTTTTCTCCAAAGAAGTCTTCCGCTGTGCAAGAGAAAGCTACTCCTAAATCTAGTCTTCAGTGGAAACCAACGGGTCGGATCTTCACAGAAGTTGGTCTTAAGTGGATTCCAATAGAGAAGAGTGATGACACCTGCACCAGCACTAATGCTACTGTTCTACACGCTGAAAAGGAATTTGTTACTCCTAATTCTAGTATTTGTGCAAACTCCTCTTCTGTGATTGCAGGTACAACAACGGATTCTGAACCCACTTCTCCTTCTTCAAAGGGTTCCATTTCTGTACATTCTATATCACCTTCTTCTGCTGTACAAAAGTCTATTTTGGATTATTTTCGAAAAACTTGAGAAAACACAAAAATATAATAAAATGTAAATATCCATAGAAAAACAAAATAAAAATGGAAAAAACTTTCAAAATACCAAAAATATTCTTCTCGACATGCCTTTCAGTATCGATAATATGGACGTACCTAGAAATGTCGCTCAATAACGACACGGGTGTGTACATAAAGCTCGAATGAAAGTTGTAAATATTTTTCAAAACATGTCATTTCAATGATTTACAATTACCTCAGATTGTGACTCGTACTTCAAAGAAAGGAAAGTTGATCACGATGATTACTTATCCTCAACAACGGGAAAATAAAATTTCTCGGTCATGAGCTATCGATAAAAATATTCAAAGTTTTTAAGCTCATGTAAACGACTTACAGTTAAATGTCAGACTGTAACTCGAATTTCAAATAAAGGAAAGTGTATCTTTAAAGATAACTTATCCTAACCAACGGGTAGAGCAATCTATCTTGGGTTGAGCATGTCACAAAACATTCAACGTTTTGAGCTCAACACAATGGCTTGTAATCACTTTCAGATTGCAACCCGGATCTAAATTCACGGGGGAGTGTACGTTTTTGTACTCTTACCCTTAGCAAAAGAAGTTAAATCTTCTTACACTTGAGTGGATTCGTCAAGACATTCAAAGTCTATGAACTCAAGTTTATGCTTTAGAAAAACCTTTTCGTCAAAAAGAATTGATTTTTCAAAAAGCGTTGAACATAATTTTTTCAAGAATTTCTCAATGATATTCAAAATCTTTCAAAAATTGTGTGTTCAACAACTCCTATCCTCAAAAGTTTAATGTGGATCAAATCCTCGTAATGACAATTCCATTGGATCAATTTTTGAGGGGGAGCAATTCAACTTCATGCAAAAGATTTTCAAGACTATTTTTCAAAATATATTTTAATCAAATTTGGTATCTCTAATATCAAAAGATTTTATATATTAGAGATAGGGGGAGAAAATGTGATTAAAATGTGACCTTATATAAGACTCAAGCACTTTAACTCTTACCTACATGTGCAAAACACTTTCGATTATCGATGCACATGTGAAGGGGGAGCTTTTCTGAAACGACAAAACTAGCAAGGTGTTAAATGTTTTTCAAACACTTTGTTAGAATTTAAAGTGGTTTTCATGGTTACGATCAAATACCTACAACATCTCTAATTCACGACGTTATTGGTGTCAAAAGGGTGGTTAGGTTTAAGTCCTATGATCCAACCAGAACCGGAGGGATCTTCCCAGGGACAATCCAATAGATTATTAGAAGTCCTTAGGAAAGATGGAGTAGAATGTGAACGTAGCTGAATGCCGACTAAGTACTGATGCTAGCACTGGAACAATCACAACAAGGTGCTATTAATGATGTCTTGGTAAGCATTGAAGGGGTTGAAGAATGAAAAAGAAATGTAAGGATAAAGGGTGTAAAGAAAGAAGCCCTCCATACAACTTAGGCAGAAACCGGGTCAACTCATCATGAAGACAAACTCATCATGGACCCAGTGATGTGAAGCACAACCCTTTCCTAGCTACTCAGACTTCTCTCAAAAGAAGTTTGTTTTATTGTCACGGAGATCAACACGACTTCTATTGACTTTCTCACTCCGAGATAGTTGATATTGAATAGGTGGCATCTGCTCCAGCCTCCGACCACTAAAAGTGCACAAATCGAGTCTAGAGCCAAGAGATCAATCAAATCTCGTTAGGACACACGGATGAAGATCAAGAGAGTCCTACGCTATATCCTTGTGATATTGCTAGAACACTCAGAGTGATACTACTCAGTATTTACAATGATGAGTGGAAATCCTTCCAGTGTTAACATCAAACAGCACTGCGGTAGGTCATATGCAAGATTCTTTATGAATTGAACATATGTAAAACTGAAAAGCAACAGTGGTTTGATTCTGAATTGATTCAAACTCGTTTCAGGTTTCTACGCAATATCTTTATGGTCTTGCCAGAACATTCAGAGTGATATTTATTAATATTCACAGTGACGAATGGAAATCCTTCTAGCGTCAACATCAAACAGCGCTACGATAGGTGACTTGTGAGATTCTTATGAATCAAACTTGTGTCAACTGGAAAGCAACAATGGTAAGATTCTTAATGAATCAAACTTGTTCCAGGAATTTGAATTGACGACTTTAATCAAGCGGATATTTATCCAATTGATTCACTCTTTATGTTCGCAGTCTTGCTTTGAGACGGTCGAGTAAAGAGAACGGCTAGTACTGCCGCGAAACCCTGTCAAGGAGATTCTTAATTGAATCTACCTGATCACAGGTACGATATTTAATATCGTATAACGGTCTTCACCGACCGGAGGTAAAACGCTACCGATTTAGGACGAATGTCAAAGCCATTCAGTCCGTGTCTATGTTTTGTCTCGAGAAGGTGGCGTCACGGTGTACTCAGCAAAGTCAAAGATTCACAACCACATATTCATGCCCAAAGACTTATCCAACAATTGATAGTGTGAGCATGTGGATAAAGACACAAGATCACAAGATGGCAAAGACAAGTCAAGAATGATTTGAAGATCTCAAGACTTAAAGACAAAGTCGAAAGACAACGACAAAGGCTCAAAGATCACAGCATGAAGGAACAAAACTACTGTTACACGTTCAAGACTCATTTATGACGAAATTCATAAATCTCCATTGGAATCCAAATATCAAAGAGGAATGACCTCACATTGGGGGAGATTGTTAGCCTCAAAATATTGAGTCAAACAAGAATGTTCGGTCATTGGTTTCTATTGTAATATTTATTAGAACGTTGTAATAAGTAGTTATTTAGTCGTGGTTCACGGGCTTGGATTTAAACTAATTAAAGTCCAAAAGACAAGCCCGGCCCAATATATAGTCCATTAAAGCCCGCATGTGGGTGGACTATATATACTACCCTCCTAGCATGTTAGGAGGGTGGATGGTCATTTGTAACAAACTTCTTTTCTTAATCTAATCTCACCAAGTTAATCATCTCCTCTCTACTTTCTCTCACTACTTTCTCTCTCTAGGAATTCTTCTCTTATCTACCTTTCTTTCTTTAATTCGTGTGATTATAACATCGTTATATTAGGGACAACAGAAAGTCTCAGTCACATCATTGTTAGCATAGATCACGAGCTATAGACTATTTAGGACATTGTAACTTCGAGTGACCTCCCTTTGGGGGAGATTGTTCGAAATACGTTTTTACGTATTTAGAAAGGATCGGTTACTCCAATAATATTGGGCTCGTGATCCAATATAGCCCATATAGCCCACATGTATGGTGGGCTATCCCCTCCTAGCATGTTAGGAGGGTTGAACACTTTCATTAATTAATTCCATCTTTCTTTCTTATTCCTCTCCTTTCTCTCTCTTCTTTCTCTCTCTAAGTTCTTCCCTTACATCCATTCAATAGATTAATCCATACATGCCTAATCCTTAGAAAAACACGATCCTACACTTATCAACGAGGTTTATGGTTTCAACGGAATAAACATGAGAAATTTGAGAGTTTTGAGTTGCGTTTATAACAAGTTCCTCGTCGTTGAAACGTAAGGTGATCTTTCTAGCATGAACATCGATCAAAGCCATAGACGTATCTAAAAACGAACGACCTAAAATGAGGGGAACTTGAGGATCCGTGGGAATATCGACAACGATAAAGTCTATCGGATAATAGAACTTTCCCACTTTCACAAAAATGTCTTCCGCCAATACACATGCATGAATCGTGGAATGGTCGGCCAACTCGATAGACATTAGTAAAGAAGTAAGATTAGGAAGATTGAGCGACTTGAAGATTGCAAGTGGCATCAAGTTAATGCTAGCACCAAGATCGGGCAAGGCAAAGCATTCTTCCATATCTTGGATTGCACAAGGGATCAGAAATTTACCGGGATCACCGACTTTTTGAGGTATGCGATTAAGATAAACCGACGAACAACTAAACAATTGGTGAAATTTCTCCTTGTTGTTCAACATACTCTTAAAGTTAGCGGCAAACCGAGGCATCATGAACAAAGCATTGGCGAAACTCACATTAAAGTGCAAATCACGAAACATTTTCATAAAAAGCTCAAATTGATAATTGTCGCGCTCTTGACGTTTCTCCTTTCTAAGTCTCGATGGATAGGGCAAAGGTGGTGTGGGTTGAGGCATAGGCATAGCCTTTGGAATCTCGGGTTCCAATGTTGGTAATGGGTTAACCGTAGGTGTGGCATGAGCGGTACTTCGTGGGATTGGGAGATGCTCCTTTTGGGCCACCACCTCGGGTTCTTCCTCAATTGCCTCCTCCGTAGGAGCAATTGTTTGAGGAGTCGGTTCCTTAAGTGTCTTACCACTACGTGTGGTAATCACTTTCATCTCACCCTTAGGGTTTGATACGGTGTTGCTAGGAAGACTACTCGAAGACGGTTTACACATAATTGCCTCAAACATAGATGAAATTTTATCTTCAAACATTGATTGCCTCTTCTCGGCTTTAACATTTCTTGCTTAATTTCATGTTGCCCTTGTTCCATTTTTTGTTGGTTTTGTTGTAACCTAGTTACATTTCCTTCCATCTTGTTGGTATGGATTTTAAGCTCATTTACTAACTCATTTTTCAACTCTTTCTTCAAGTCGGTTTTAAACTCAGATCTTAGGCTAATGATTTCTCTTTGAATGTTGTCAAACCTAGCATCGTTTCCATTAGCGTATTCAACAAATTCATTTGGAAGATCTTTCAACGTTTGCAAACTTTTGTTGTTGTTTTGAAAATCCTTTTGATTTTTGTTTGAAACGTGATTATTAGCCCCTTGATTACCATAGTTTCCCTTGTTGTAATTGTTTTTGAAACCAACTTGATTGTTGCGATAGTTGTTGTTAGCATTTTGATTTGAACCAAAACCTGGTGGAGTCAATTGATTAGAGCGGGTAACTTGACCGTTTTGGTTGTAAGTTCCCGTGGCCGCGTAGGAACTCGAAGTGTTACCACCGTTGGTAATGCACTCGGAGAAATCATGACCTCCATCACAATAAATGCATGAAACCTCAACCGCTTTAGCCGTAGCGGGAGCACTTGGTTCTCCAACTTTGAACTCTTTCAAAAGACCCTTAAGCTTATCAAAGATTTTGTTTTCCAAATTCGCCTCAATTTGGCAAGCATCGATGGTAGTAGACAAAGAAGGTGAAGCCGAAGACGAAGCCTTACGAACACTAGACGTGCTACGAGGACTATACACCTTAGATCTATTCTCAATTATCACCAAAGCTTCCTCAACCGTTTTACACAAAAAATTACCACCCGCGGCGGCATTAAGATAATCCCTTTCATGATCATTAAGTCCATTGTAAAACGTGTCAATTTGATGCAAATCGGAAAAACCGTGATGAGGACACTCGTGTAACATTTCCTTAAACCTATTCCAAGCCGTTGAAAAACTTTCATTAAACTCTTGTGAAAAGTTTGAAATCTCGTTTTTCAAATGCGTAGTCTTAGAGGGCGGAAAAAATTGATTCACAAATTTAGACACGAGATCCTTCCACGTCAATATAGAATTGGGTGGCTCTTTCTCTAACCAAATTTTAGCGGGCCCCGCTAAGGAATACGGAAAAAGCATCATCTTAATCGAGTCATTAGAGACGTCCTTAAACTTGCAAGTGGCGGTAAGATGATTGAATTGGCGGATATGGTTGTGTGGATTGTCCTTCTCATCACCACGGAATTTGTTGTTTTGGATCATCGACAACAAACCCGTTTTGACCTCAAAATTCTCCGCAAGGATAGCGGGAATCACAATATCCTCTCCATAACCCTCGGTGGGTGCTTGAAGTAACTCCATCATAGTACGATTCGCCATGGTTGGTTCTTGCTCTACAATGGCTTCAACAATGGGAGATTCTTCACTAGAAGATGTTTGGTTTCCTTCCTTTTAACGATGTTTACGTGCACATCTTGCTTTGGAGCGAGTTTGCATAAACGTCACGTACAACGAGGGGATGAGCAAAGAAGATTCTTTTTGGTGTTTTGAATTTTTCCAATTTTTTTTGTGGTTTTTGATTGTTTTTACTTTTTTGGATTTTTGTGATTGTATTAGGTAGACCAAAATCTACAAATCTCCTCTTTAATCAAATCTCTTGATTAAAGAAGTCTCAAGGAATGAAAACGATCATGTGAAGTGAACGCCTTCGATGACTTTAGAACGTTGGTGGAACACCAAAACGTTCAAGAGGGTTTAATCAATGAAACCAAGAAAGTATATATGATACTTAGTAATACTTTGGGCGGCAAAACCCTCGATTAGCTCTCAAAATCAAATACTCACAAGCAAGCGGGGAAACGAGGCAGGGCGAAGCACTTAAGACCCTTTTTCCTTAGGATATATTTTATAATATCCGCCTTAAACCCACCTTATAGTTTGTATTTTTCAAAATTGAGCTTCACGAAAGTATTTATCTATTTTTGCCTTTTTCTTTTGGTTTGAGATTCGAATACAATGATTGGGTAATGACCTCCCAAGTCAAGGTTGTGATTTCTCACTTTTGGAGTACTTGTGAATTTATTGTTCTACGTATACAATATAGTAATAGTATTCACAAAAAAAACGAAAAATCGATAATACGTATTAGTAGAGTGCTACTAATACAATAGATATTATGGCTATATATAAAAACAACAATTGACAAATCAAAACACAACACGCCTCCCCGGCAGCGGCGCCAAAATGATGTTGAGTAAATTGACGTATTTTAGGAAGAAGAGCATAATTAGGGCAAGTACACAAGTAGTTTAGGAAAACCACGAGTTATGACCCAAAGTGGGGATCGTTCTCAAGGAGGCTTGGTGTGTGTGTAATGAATTGATTAATTATGTGATTATATGATTATGAAAAGAAAATAGAAATGGGATAAGAAGAGAATGACGGTTACGATGACGAATTACACTAAGACGAAAAGGTCGTACACGTAAAACCGTAAAAGCACCAAAATTAAAAAATTTACTCTAAAAATTCCTAAAAAATTCCAATAAATCCTAAATAATGTATTAAGAGTTTAAAAGAAATCAAAAATCACCCAAACCTTTTATTTAATTAAATAATGATTTTTAATGCTAATTAAAGCCCTAAAAATCAATTTAATTAACAAAAAGCCCAAAATGAGTTTTGTCACTTTGTAAACCTCTAAAATACCCTAACTTAATTTAAAACTATTTTTGAAAATTATAAAATTAATTAAAACTATTTAAAAACAATTAAAAACTATTAAAACTTAAAATAATTCTAGAAAATAATTGAAAGACCCTAAAAATATTTGGAAAGTTGAAAAATTCCTAACCAAGTGTCTAGAGTCTAGGAAAAATATAAAAACTTAGAAAATCAGACTTATAATTTTTAATAATAAAATAATATTAAAATATTAATAAAAATCCAAAAATCCTAAAAAATTCAAAAAACTTGAAAACTAGCTAATTTTAACCTAAATAACACATAAATGAAGTTTAAATTACCTAAATACCCTTATTGGGCCTAGAAATTAGGCTAAACCCAAAACAGTCACCTTAATGGGCCAAATTGAGCCCAATAAGAAAAAGTTTGTAAAAATGGCCCAAAAAGCACTACTTGACTCAAAATTTGATTCTGAACAACTTTTTCCAAAGGCCCAAAAGCTGAAAATGTGAAATAAGCAAGCTTATACCAAACAACTTATTCTTAATGGGCTTTTTGGCCCATTAAGCTATAAGCTAATGCCATAAGCTCAAATTAGACACACAAGATTATTTTGAGCTAACTAAGACTTTTGTAAAAAGAAATTTGAAATAAGTCAAAGGAATAAGCCTGAAAATGCAAAAAGCAATCTAAAAAAACGACAAAATAGTCGTTTTTGAGTTCTAGGCTATCCCAAGAGCTGATTCAAATTGCAAAAGCTTTTTAAATGACTTAAATAAGCTAAATCAACAAAAAGTTTTCAAATAAGCTGACTCAATAAGCGGGAAAAAGCAAATAAGCACTTATGAAAAAGTCAAATAAGTTGGTTTTCTAGCAAAAAGTCAAAGTCAAAGTCTAATAAGCTCTAGTTCAATCAAATGGGTCAAATAATGAAGATCTATCACAAAAAATAAGTTGTAGCAAGTCTGGATAAGCCAAAATGGCTTATTGATAAGCGAACTGAAAAATTGCACTAGCAGGGGCTAGTTTTGGGTGTTGAGTAGTGGAAACTTTTTCCACTGCTTGACTTGTTGACTTTTTTATCTTTAGTGACTTTTTTGGAGATTCATGTTTCACAAAGGCACCCAATTGATCAGTGGATCAAGAGGAGTCAATAACACTCAAAAAATCACAATCAACAACAGCCAAATGATACAGTTAATTCAATCAATCACCAGATCTGACACAGAAATGAACACATAAGCAGTTGAGGTTCAATAAGCACTTTTAGCACAATTCAGCCAGCCAAACTTAACCAAATGCATACACAAGCAATATTAAACTTAAATAAGCAAGTCTAAACATGTTTCATGCACTAATTCAAAGTATTAAGCAAGATTCAAGCACCTTAAGTTACTGATGAACACAACACATGCAGTTTTTACTTTTGCTGATGCAAATGACCAACAAGCTAGATTCAACCACTCAAATCTATCACATATGTTACATAAATGATGTTTAAACAACTCTTAACCCTAAGCATGCATAAACTCTAGATTATACCAAAATCTTAGGTCAAAAACAGTTAAAATCAACAAGTTATAGCACAATGTATGATTTGAGGTTTCAAACCCAATAACTTGCAGCAAAATGCACTCAACCAAGTGTATATCAGATACAAAGCACAAGCACAAACTTCTATCCACACAATAGAAACTTATGATTTAAAGCGGGTAATACCAAACACCCCTTTATCTTTTTAATCCAAAAAATAAACAAGTATAAGTGATATTCAGTTTACCAAGTGACTAATCTAGCATACTAACAACATTAACATGCAAGATTAAGCAGATTCAAGCCAAGAAAACAACAAGAACACAAGTAGAGCAATAATTCACCAAAATTCCAAATTTTATCAGATTTTCAAGGTTTTAAGACAAACCTCATGGATGTACATCCACACCCACGAATGTTAGAGCTTATGTGCTAGCAAGAACAAGCACAAGCTTCCAACAACAACCCTGCTAAGATTCAACAGAGTTAGAAGCAAAATATCAAAACAGAAAGGTGAATTTTTGGAAAATAAACTTGATTAATGCAACTTCTTGTACCCACTCTTGATTATCCCCAAGATATGAGCTTCACAACACCTTGATATTCACAATATCAGGGTGAATAGACCAGCTTATATCCCAAAAATTCCAAGATATACCAAGAATCTTAGCAAAATATCAAATTTTAGTCCAATGTGTAATTTCTTACACAAGGTTTACAAACACGTTTTAAGGTTCAATTTCAGTTACATATAACATAAACAAGCTTAAAATTAAATGTCCCTTGGTCTTTCTTCAACAAACTCAAACACAATTTCATTAATCAGAAAGTAGGATTTACAGGTTTGTGAACTAGGAAAAACCAAAAGCAAACTACAAATGAACTAGTGCATTGCCTTTTATAGGCTACAAGAAGTGAAGGTAAACCATAAAACGTGAACCCTAAATGCAGTGGAAGCCCAAAAATACCCCTTTCAAAATTTTAACTTCATGGAATCATGTGACTCTTCCTTGCCGTTTTGTTGTAGCTGGCAGGTTGGAATTTCATCCAAGGGTGTAGAGACAGCTTAAAAAGTAAGCCACAATATGGGACGTTGGATCATTGGCTCATGTTTGTCTTCTTCCTCTTAGACGCAGCAGGGGAGGTCCCATGTAGCATGTGGGGTGATGAGGTGGCCAATGTTAAGGTTGGGATGTGATTAAGACAAGTTTAATCACTAATCTGGAGCTTTGGGTGGTTTAACTTCATCTTACTTAGAAAAACCCAATTTGTGTTCTTGAGGGAATAGTAGTGGTTTTAATCCAGATTTGTGTTTAAAAATCTTGTTAGGTGCCTGTTTTTACTAATCAGTTGAGATTAGTTATAAAATTGGTGAGTGGATTGTGAGGTGGCACAATAGGAAGAGCTGATTGGTTGAAGCGGTTGAGTGGGACACGTGTAAGGTGATGGTAGGTTAAGGTAACTTTCTTGTCTGGCCAGCTTAAACCCCTTATCTTTCTTCTTTCTTTCACTTGCAAATAAACAGCCCAAAAATACGAATCCTTTGTTAATGAAGTTTTTTTTCACACTTTTGCCCCAAAATATTTTGTAAAGTAAATTCAGGGGTATTTCTTGCCATTTTATGATTCTTGAATGACTGATTTGGTATTTTCTTCAAGAATTATGGTCTTGAATTGTGTGATTGGCATTTTAGAGGACTAAAATTACCAAGTCTTCATTTATGAGGGACCATTCTTGCCAAATGTTGAAAGTCAAGGGTCCTTTTTGCAAATTAACATATTTTAAGGACCAAACTTGTCTTTTCTTGTTCTTTGAAGGACTTCATGATATATTTGACTTTGTGGAGGATAATGGTTGACAATTTAGCTTTGTTGAGGGGCTAAAATGGTCAATTCTTCAAAGTGGAGGGCCCTTTTTGCAATATTGACAAACTTTAGGGACCAAACTTGTAATTATGAGGATACAAGGGTATAAAGTGTCAATTATTCCATATTGGAGGACGCTTCTTTATAATTCTTCAAATCTTCAGAGGTTTTCTTGGGAAAATTCTTCATTAGGGCTTGGTTCATTGTGCGGCTTCGTTTCCCGTGTTCGTTTTTGCTTGATTCTTGTGATCTTTTGTCATTTTCTCAATATCCGTACCTAAAATACACAAGAAACAAATACAAGCATATATATGGGTATTTTGATGATATTTAATGCATTTTAAGCCTTTTTTGGACGATGAGATTATGTATAAAAGCAGTCTCATCAGTATCCATGACACACGCAATTTTCTAACCTTGATTGATTTTTGAGGTAGAGTAGTTAAAGTTATCATGTATAAAACAATATAACATAGTTTGTTTCAACACATTAGACATACCATAATAAAAACTTATTCTGCAAGTATTGGAATTGTGAGACTACATCAGAATTTCATAAATAACATAATTCTCTTTAGACCAAATACTTGACAATTTGGTAAGGCAAAATGCCTACTCAATATTTTCAAACTCAGTGCATTCCATAATGTATATTTCTTGGATAATTCAAGAACCATGTGTTCACTAAAAAACATAAGAGTTCAAGAATTATATGCTCGTGTGTTTACATGAAAACAAAACATGTCTAGTATATATTTGAAGTCTTTGAAAAATTCAAGGACCTTGTGTTTATGTCTTAACAATAAGACATAATAATTATAATACATACTTTATGTTATAAATCACTTATTTATTCAAAGACCTTATAATTATTTCTTAATAAGAAAACATTGATACTAACTAAAGTAATCAGGATATACCTCCAAAATATGATTATTGTAATTTAACCATAATTATATTGACTAAGACATGTAGTCAAATGTTGAAGTAGCTTTACACTATATCATGACATTTGAAAGTAGTAGGGCAACAAACATTTTGTATGTTTAATTTCTAGTAGAACTATTAGCTATCTTATCCTACGGTCAAGAGAAACAAATATTACGTTGTTCCTTGTACACTTTGAGATTTCTCCCACTTGTGTAAGGCATAACATCATATATGAAGACAACCAACACAACATGTGCTTGATTGTGTAAACAATATGAATACTGCCATAGATATTACAAGTAGATTTATAACCATAACTTTAATAAGGAATTGTGAATTTTTATTCCATAAATAACATTTCGAAAAGGGACACTTAGAATGGCAACATGTTATCTAATAAAATGCAATGTTCTTTTAAGCAATGGTTGTTTATATTCGGAAATCAATGAATTATTTCAAAGCAAGTTCGAAATAATATGGGTGACTAACAAGGAAATAAATCTCGTAGCTCCCACTGAAATTATCAATATTACATGGATGTCATTTCAGCAATAAAATAAGCAATGTTCAACTACTTGTCAACATTAAAAATGTAACATCACCAGTTGAAAAACCATAGCAATTTATATACTTTATAATTCTCTTAGAATTCCTACAAGTAACAATATACTTAGGCATTAAATATAATATATGAAGTTCTACTTATGCAGACGTGGGACTAGCCATTCATGCTTTTAGTTAACTTGAATATTAGCATGCAATTCTTCCTTTATCGTCTGCATAGTCACAAGGGTATTTAGCACTTTAAGAAATAACTAGAGTACAAGAAATATACCTAACGAGAATGCTAGTAATTTCTTTACTCGTTGCGGTTTAAACTCATACATCATGACAAGTGCAAGATGTCATTTTGGTAGCTAAAGACAAAAGGACTCTAGTTACACAAAATATGCTTTCAAAACTTTCAGAACTGAAAGAGGGTAATGAAAAATTAAAAGTGAGTTTAAATATAATGAATAATAATTCATTTATAACTCTATCTTAATCTTGTCAACTAATGAGAAGAGATAGGATTAAGCCTCACTTTTCTTACCAAGAAAAGAGACTATGTTTGTCTTCTATCAGAAAACAAACTTTCGTTTACGAATTATGTTTCAATAACATAATTAATCAGAACATAGAAAGTTCAATTTAGTATTATCGATAATTAAATTCTTAACAGAATTAACTACCCAATTAATTACTAATAAGACTAAGATCCAACTTGTCTCCCTACTCATTATTAGGAGGTCTGACAAGCTAATAACAAAATTGGGCAAGAGGTTAGCGTCAAACGTTAATTGCATTACAAGTGAAACTCTTAGTATTATGAGACGGTTCATGAACAATAGATGTAGAGTGTTTGAAAGGGATGTGCTCACAACTCTTACGAGTACCATAGACATCTCTAGCAAACTTGTTCTAGAATAATTAGATCATGAGCATGTTTCATCTCATCTTATGCCTAGAGTTCAAGATTTGACCAGGAACTCGATTTAAGTCGTACCAATGTAAAAGCTTGCATAAATTGAGATAGATCTGACCTAGGGAAAATTTTGGGTTGGAATTCATCCTAGGTCTGACCAGATGATAAAAATAAATGCTAATGCTATTACATTGGATGACATAGAATTAAAAACACAAGTAGGTATGCACATAAATGTCGTAAAAGTCATGTACAAAGAAGCATGCAAAACAGCTTTATAACACTATATTTAAAAACCTTTAGTAATGACATTGTAGTGATCATCATCGTTCACGGTAACTCCAATCAAACTCACAAAGAAGCGGAGAATCAGGTCAGCGCTGAAGCATATTAAGAACCTGAGTTCTTTAGGAATGTTGGCCACTCCACCTTATACCCCTCTTATAGCTTGTTCTAGTACATGGACCATACGTCTATGTGTCCATAGCGTCTAGTTTTTAATTTCATAAAAAACATGTTTCAATAGTATTTGGGTTTCTTAATTTTACCCAAACCAATTTTTACGAATCAAATAATAGGTCACATTGAGCATGTTATTTAGGCGTGCAAATTAAGAACCTATTAATACCATCTTGTTTACAAGTATTAGTCCATATTTTGTTTAGTTTTAAGCATATAAACGTGTAGGTTAAAACAAATAACACATAGAAACATAATACAAAACATGACATTAAAATAAACATATAATTTAAGTACTCTTACTAGTCTTCCCTAATTGAAGAATCAAAAGACTCCCTCTTGATAACCAAGAGCAGCCACATGCATCAAATAACTTGATTCCGTAGGTCTTTTCACCGGATCACAAATAGAATAATCATAGCAAGATTAAGGGGTGTTTGGGAGTACGGTTGAAGACAACTTTTCTGCTTATCGAGATTACAAAACGAAAAAATCTGCTTCCAAGTGTTTGGAAACTTGAGTCTGAGAATCACATTTCTGCGTTTAGTGAGCCAAAAACAGCGTTTTGAAAAAGTAACCCCAATCATGTATCCACAAACGCCGTTATGCAAAAACTAATTATCCACTATGGAGTTACCAAATTACCACCAAAATACATGTCATCTTCTTCCTCACACATCTCAACTTTTCTGTAGATACGTTAAACTAATTTTAATCCTTGTTGTCGCTTGCTGTTGACCCAACTGTTTGGTTGCAAACTGTTCAAAACTAAATGGGTTGAATTCTATAATAGAAAAATTTTGTTTGCAATTTTTTTGGGAGAATGATGATATAAACATGTTCTATGATGAAAGCGATGATATTTGGTTTCTCAGCAAGATAAGTCAAATGATATATTTGTAAGCAAAACAATGTTTATACGTGTGGATAACTGTTCTACGTGTCTTCTTCTAAACCCACGATTATAGCATTTAGTAAAATATTGTTTGTAAATTTTAAATTGTTTTAGATATATTTTTTAAGTTATAACAATTTCAGTACATTGTTATTTGTTATACATCAAATTTAATAAATATAATATGTTAAATTCAAGTAATGTGATAAAACATAGACATGTGCTTTTTTGTCATTTTATCTTTGAAGTAACTCAATAATCTAATTTGTCAAACACTTTAGAAACTGATTATTTAATTACTGTGTTATCATACAACATAATCAAATCCAAACACTACATTTTAAAATCACATTTTGCAATCATTGATTTACTGATTATTCATTTTCGAAACTCATAATCTATTTTTAATAAGAAATCCAAAACACCCTCTTAATTAACTTTTAATTATTAATCTACTTTTCCATTTACAAGTAATAATTTATTTGTGTGGATCTAAATATTTATTAATAATTCTATGACAAGTATTGCATATAGTTGTCATAACACTATAAAAAACAAATAAATAAAATCAGATTTCATGCAGCCCTAACATGTTTAATAAGTGTGTAACCCATAACACACCAAACGAATTGACTCATGATGTCACTGTTGAGATTTAAGATACTACGTTAACCATTAACGTTACGAGTACGTAGCGGATATGGATCTAGTTCGGCACGTATGAATAACACGTATAAATAAAGGCAAAAAGGTAAAAGAAAACTAACCTGATGTACAAAATGAATACTGCACATGGAGCATATCTGAGGCACTGTACGTGGAGTACACATGAAATACTGTACATGGCACTGGTGGAAATTATATGTGATGATCGATACTGGTGTCGCTTGTCTGACATGATCAAAGAAATAAATTGATTTAAACGGTAGTAAACTAATCTGAAATAAGTAACATGATAGGCTGACAATTCCTGTGTCCACTTACTGCTAGTTGTATCGAGGCTGAAAAGTATGATATAATCGTATCCCAACAGCGGTCAGCATGAAGCATGATTAATGAAGGCCAATCATGATTTATCATGAAAACGGGTTTTACTGAAATTCTTGTGTATCTTAACATGAAAAAATCATTACTTTGCTGAAAACATAATCCTCGTAAGGAGACATGAAACTGACTCATCATGAAGACGACATCAACGTGAGGGTATGAAAATTTTACTGTTATAAGGAACATAAAAAGTCTAATCAACTGAGGTTTAACATCAACTGATGTGGATGGTTGTGGTTCAATCCACATAATTTAAGGAACAAAACATGTGACTAAGTCTGGGCGATTTTGGTTCGATCCATACTTGTCAAAATTTTCTAAGAACTGTAATGTATAGAATTTACAATCTGGGACTAAATATGGATGGTTGTAGTCCAATATATACTTGTCAAAATTTTATGAAATGTCATGATATGACAAATGTGAACAACTATGGATTGGTTCACAAAACAACATTCGACTGTAAAGCATGAAAATTTGATCTGAACATTGGTGAACGTATATGGGTTTGGTTCACCAAGTAATATTCGACCGAAAACATGAATCTGACATGAGTAAGGATGAACGCCTATGTCAGTTCATCTATACAAAAATCTGAACGGCCAAGGATGAACGCCTACGGTCAGTTCACTAAAACGAAAATTCGCTAAAAGCACATGCGACTAAATATGGCCAGTTCTGTACCAACCTTTTACTTAGTGATGTAGTTTGAAACAAGGATAATGACCAATTGAATCTGTTGATTCCCACAGAATACCAGAAACAATTAAAGATAGATAAATTGGATCTATTGATTCCGAAGAATACTTGAGACAATTTCTTCCAACAATCGTTGATTCAACAAATACCGATTATTAGGTTGAAAATCAAACAATAAACCCTAATCTTGGTTTATGTCAATTAACACAAGATTTTTTTTTATTTAACACTCAATATCCAATACAATGAACAAATTACTAATTTTATAGGAAAACTAAACTTGAGAAAAAAGAAAACATTATTCTTCCCAAAAACACAAAATAAGAAAATTAATTAAAAGATACCACAAAATAAGAAAATTAAATAAAAGATATCAACCAGTTTATTCTTGTTCCCCATCATTCTCCCTCACTTCAAAAAACTCGTCCTCGAGTTTGTCTCACTCTTCCCTTGTACTCGTAGAATCCAAATTTGTATCCCTTGCATCAAATTCCCTTTATTTATGACGAATCGACCTCGAACCTTGATCGTTTTAAAACCAAACTTACCGACCATAAGTGCGGCTTCTTGATATATATTTTTTTCAGTCATGATACTAACATTGTAAAACCCGCTTTAAAAGTCTACGAACATTAATTACGTACAGTCACAGCTTAATCTAAACGATGTGTAACTACTAATTCAAAAAATAATTTAAACGTTGCGTAACTATTTATTCAGATAATAAATAACAGTATTAATTCAAGCACTACGCAAATATTATTTATTCAGGAAATAAATAATCCATATATCACGAGAATTAATAAATTTATAATGACTAATTCTATTAATGTAAAACCCGAAAATTTGAAGTTCGTTTTATTTCGATAATTTGACACATAACCTAAAGTTTATCAGTAAATATTTGAAATTAAGGCCTTAGTTATAAAAAATAATATAATAAAGGATTTATATTTAGGGAATATTATAAGTGATACACTAATACAAATAATTGAGGAAATCATTAACTAACGGATATGTTTGTCCTCCATATACTATCAAACCTTGCCTAAAATACTTGAAATGTCAACGCTTATCACAGCGATATTGTTGAGATGGAAATCATATTAACTACATCTCCTTATACCCCTGCGTTAATCTCTCAAAACGTCTCAAAAAAAAAAAGTTTCAAACTTAAATCATGACTGTGTATAAGAGAAGGGAATCGTGAGTAAGAGAACCCAAGTCAGGTTCACGTTGGTCTAGTTACACACGTGAATACTGATCCGAGTTTTGGTTTCGTTGGTTACAAGCTCCAGTTCGATTCGGGTTGTGGTAATCCATTCCTTTATTCGATTATGTTCATGCTTGAGTTGCGGTTTTAGTTTTGATTCATCGACTGGAGGCTTTTGTTTTCATGACAAGATAGAGATTTGAGGTTTTGTTGAGGTTTCGATTTCGATCATATCTCGTTGAGTCTTAGCGTCCGTGTTCGAATCGGTGTCGGTACTCTTTGTTCATTGATCTATTATTAGAGGTATGACCCATAAATCTACAACATAATGATGCTAGCTTGTGTATATGCTTATGATATATATATGTATATAAATAAGATGATAACCAAAGTTAAGAACTGTACAATGAGATGGTATCTTATCAGTTATAATCATACTCATATTTTTGAAACTAAGACATAAAGAAAGAAGATGAGTTATGCCTTGAGCATTCTCCATTCTAACAAGGTCTAACTTTTAGTTTAAAACATATATTAAAATTAACATGTTTCAAAAATGAGTTATGCATGATGATCGTGTCAATAAGTTGTTCTTGAATGGTAACGGAGTCGATTCGGCAGGTTGGGAATGGTTACGTTTTGTTTTTGGGTGTAGAAGAAATACATTTCAAATTATTTTATACTACTACATCTACTATGTCGTAATATAAGCATTCTTTGTTGGTTCATGGGCTTCTTTAGATACTACTATTATTTTGATAATGGAAAAGCTACTCACAATAAACTTTCATTTAAAAAAAAATATGCACGAGGAAAAAAAAAAGTCTAGTAGTATGATTTAATATTAAGTTTATTAGCCTAATAATGATACATTTTACTAATTCATGTAGATTTATCACGGAGAAATTAATTTAGATGTTGAATAAAACGCTTTGATCATTTAAGGTACGGATATTCCTATCTCTCTCATTATTTGTTTGTACGGATTTCCGTCCTTTCAGTAAGGACTTCCTTTTCTATGCATGATTAGGATTCCCCGTCTGCAGCCAATTGTTTTCCCCAATACATGTTTAAGCTTATCAGTAATCATATTAATAACAGAATAAATTGCCTGAGCATTATATACAAGCATGTTTAGTGTATGTACTAGTTACGGAGGTACCGTAACCACGACACTAGAGGCACCGGTGTCGTGACTCACATGCAGGAGAGTGATATCCTGCATCGTCCCACTCAGCTCAGCTTGGCCAATTTATCAGTATTATTAGTGGGGCGTATGGATGCATCCTAGGCTACAGTTTACAGTTTAGCAGGTGAATGTGGTGTGTGCTCTACATCCTTCACATTGGAGCTGATCCCTCCACCCAGCACAGTTATTTAGAGGTCACCCCTCTACAGCATGACGAGGTCACCCCTCTATGTATTCATGCAGCAGTTGTTACAGTACATGACCTATATAAGCTCTTGGCAAACTAAAATACAGAAAATGCATGTTTTCAGAATTAATAAGTTATATTTCAGTTTCAGTATATATATGAAAAGGTTTATCAGATTTTATACAGAGTTGTACCACATGTCATATCAGTCTTATAGTTTCATTGTAGTTTTCTAATTCCATTACTTTCAGTACATCCTATTCATGCTATATCCGTTCACTGAGCGTTATGCTCAGCCGTAGTTCTTTTCATGTTCTAACGGCAGGTACACCAGGACGCTTTTAGGATTCTAAGGGCATGTGCATTTGGATGGAAGCTATCCAGACTTCTTACTTTATGCATTCTTACATTATTCTGCTTATTGGACATTGTTTAGTCCTTTCATTCAGTATTTTATTGTTCATGTTTTGGGCTTATATTTGGATTGCCGATGTTGATTCCGGTATTTCCGTTATGGTCAGTTAATGTTTTAGGACATTTACCTTATGCTTTGATGACACGCCATAAATACACGTAACGGTCCACTTATCCAAGTGGGGGTGTTACAATTATGGTATCAGAGCGCAAGGTTCGACCTGTAGGCTCTAAAACTTGACCTGTGACTAGTGGGTAGTCACCAGGAACTTCCCAGATTTTGGCGTTGTTGTCTTTCATATTTTCTCATGGATTATTCAGTCAGTTTTCTTCGTTTATCAGTCAGATTTCTTAACGTTTTGACTAAGTAAAAGGTTGGTACAGAACTGGCCATATTTAGTCGCATGTGCTTTTAGCGAGCTTTCGTTTTGGTGAACTGACCATGGGCGTTCACCCTTGCCCGTTCAGATTTTGTATTGGTAAACTGACCATAGGCATTTACCCTTACTCATGACAGATTTATGTTTTCAGTCAAATATCACTTGGTGAACCAGCCATAAACGTTCACCATTTCTCAAGTCAAATTTCATGTCTTTCAGTCAAATGATGTTTTGTGAACCGACCCACAGTGTTCACCCTTGTCATATCATGACATTCTATAAATTTTGACAAGTATGGATTGGACTTCAACCATCCATATTTAATACCAGATTATGAATTTCCATACATGACAGTTCTCAGAAAATTTTGACCAGTATGGATCGAACCAGAATAGCCCATACTTAGTCTTATGTTTCCTTCCTTGAAGTACGTGGATTGAACCATAGCCGTCCACATCAGTTAATATTACACCTCAGTTGATTTAACTTTTTGTGTTCCTTATAACAGTCAAATTTTCATACCCTTACGTTGAAGTCATCTACATGATGATTCAGTTTCACGTCTCCTTACGGGGATTATGTTTTCAGCAAGGTGATGATGCCTTCAGGCTAAAATATAGAAGGATTACAATAAAATCCTATTTCATGATAAATCATGTTCTGGTCTTTATCAATCATGCCTTCCGTCTTCATACTGAACATTGATGAAACTCTGTTTAATAATACTTTCAGCCTCTATACAACCAGCATTAAGTCTACGCAGAAATTATCAGCCTATCATATTAACTGTTGCAGTTCAGTTGCTAACCAGTTAAATCAAATTATTTTCCGTTGAAAATGTCAGACAATCGACACCAGTATCGATCATCCCATAAAATTTCCACCAGCTCCATGTACAGTATTCCATATGTACCCCATGTACAGTGTCTCAGTTATACTCCATGTACAATATTTCACGTGTACTCCACGTACAGTGTCTCATACATGCTCCATGTGCAGTATTCATTTTGTACTTCATGTACAGCAGTCCAGGTGTAGTCCAGATACCCAGACTCAATGGATATTGCTAATCGATCCTCAACCATCTTAGGCGTTTTCATTCGTCGATATTCTACCAGGTGCTGATGCTGCTCGTGAGTTGAAGATTTTACCAGATGCTGATGCTGCTAACACTCTGAAGACCACACAGATGCTGATGCTGCTGAACTTTGGAGATTTCTCAAGATGCTGAAGCCGCAGAACGAGGACGAAAACTATAAATTTGAAATTTCTGACAAGAATAAATTCAACCATCAGACACTACCATTCTATTTTATGTTTTTACTCCCTCAGTTAGATGTCACACATCACTCAGCTAATCTTTCTGTCAGAAGAGTGGGAACCGGTAACCAGCCGACCACTCAGCAGAAATAATTACATTAATCACGGTCGTGATAACGACCGTCAGGAAAATGACAGACAAAGCAGTAGTGACAATCACCATGCTTAAAATGATCAGTCAATAACCATCAGAACTCCAGAACGTACGTGACCATAAATACAGAGGTCAGCAGTCTAACCAGTCCGCTAATCCTAGCAGTTGCCAGAAATTCTTAACCTTATCCAGACTCACAATTAAAATACATGTTCAGACAACAGTCAAGACATAGTTCTCAGGTATCATTCGGAAGACACATACACCAGTCATGGTACACGTCATACGAATCTTTTCTCAAAATACGAGTCAGAACCCATAACTCCAGTATGTTTCTAAATCAGGCCCTCAGAAATTCAGAGTACCCTTCAGAAAGGAGTATACCCGTTCTATTATGCCACTCATGAATCAGATCATTAAAATTCAGTCACCACACTAGTGTATTTTTCAGATTAAACACACGGTAATCATTATGTGAGGTTACAGACGAACACATTTAGTGAAAAGTCGCCATGTTTACTTCACGTATTCATATGTCAGCTTTATCTTAAATCATGTAGTACCTATCTTCCAGCCAGAAAGACTCCACCATACCACCCAGATTTATTAAGTTTCTTTCAGTTAACGATGACATCCGTCTTACTAAATCCCAAATATTGTCATTTTAGTTCTGCCAAAAAAAAACCAGTACAAGTTATACTTTACAGCAAGTGAATTATTATTCTAAAGCTACGAAGACCTTTCAGCTACCAGTTATAAATTCACTTTTGAAATTCCTTAAATTCATGATCAGCAGATCATTCCAGAATTCCAGATATAATTTCAGAAAGTTTTTCAGAAATTCCTTCCTGACTACAAGACATAATTTAACATCGAGCTTGTCTCATGAACGGAACCTATCTTCAAAAATCTTATTTGCAGGGCTTTAGCTACGTTAAAAGAGTTGCAGCAATTGCTGCAAGAGTTACCAAAACTAGGCTTGATTCGCCCTAGCGCACCATCGGAAATTTATCAGATCACCATCCTCAATCGATATTCACTCCACGAATATAAAGTTTAGTTAACCTACTACGAGGTGTCTTAAACATCCTTCCAGAAAAATTCAAGATCATGTCACCATCAGTGGTGAGGGAAGAACATGATGTTTTCCAGATTGCTGTTGAACATATTATAGCCTCTCTAAAAATTTTAAATTTTACTTCTGAGCTCCCTAATGCTCCAGCTGTATTACGGAGTTTATGAATAAAATTTTTCCCGTGGTTCTCAAACAAATCGTCAGCATATTCATTGATCACGTTCTGATCTGGTAAATTCTAGAGAAGAACATGAGGAGCATCTTTTCACGACCCCGCAGATTCTCCGATAGGAGAAAATTATATACGCAGCTTTCCAGATGTGAGTTCCAGATGAACAAAGTGGCATTTCTGAGCCACCACATTTCAACAGAAAGAAAATTTCAGACAACCCTGCGAAGGTGAAGGCCATCACCTGATGGTCCCGACTGACGACTGTGAACGTAGTATAAAATTTCTAGAACTCAATTGACTGCTACCGCAGAAATTGCCGACAGTCATCACTAGAAATTCTTTTATGACTATTCAACAAGATTTCCACCAGAATGTTCCATAGTCCCAGACAAAACACTGATAGAATCCGCATCACACATTAATGCAGCTATGTTCATATCTAGATGCCTGACCTACTGCAGGTTCAAGATAGAACACCGACATGCAATTACTACAAGTAGAAATTCTAGATCGAAAAGAGACAAGACTCCATGGAGATTGTTATCAGTTTACCACAGACTCAGAGAAAGTATGATGCTATCTAAGTTATCATCAACCATGTAATCAGCCTGCGCGTCTCTTTCATCCGAAAGGATCACGTAGTAGCAGATCTGCAGAAAATTTTAAAATTCAGCAGTAAATCGTACGAATTCAAGGCATTCCATCGACCATCATATCAAACAGAATTCATGTTCACGATCAAGTGTATGTTTACGTCCACTTTAAATTCATGATTATTTTTCACTTTCACGTTTACGTCTCATTCGCGGTATGATGCTGTTCAGTTCATCTTCTATGTTATCCCATGATTTAAGCTCACGTTAGCGTTCATAACGTTGTTCACGTTCAAGTTCGTGTGCCATTTCACGACACACGTTTCTCAGTTTATCACCGTATACGGTTACAGAAAGCTTGAGAAATTAGACTCAAGTTTAGCACAACTATTCCATAACCCGGCAGACGTTTCATATCTCAGGCCGTATCGTTTGACAATCATTCCTCAGTCAGCATACGTTTATGATATGTTCTAGTATCACGTTCACAGTATGATTCACTTATCATATTCTAATTCCATGCCAGCGCTCCTCATATAATTATGAACCCCGCTCACAATTGCTCACTTAGCATGTTCGCAATTGTTCACGTAGTTTGTCCCTATATATTCTTAGCAGCTTGCTCAGAGTTGTAAATGTTATCTTTTCAGAATATTTATACGTATCATTTCATGTATCATACATGCTATAGTTATTCAGTCTATCAGATTCAGAAAATCCTTCTTAAATATGGAACCAGAAGCTATTTCAGCATCATCAGGACAGGGTCATCAGGACCAAGATTTTATTTATTATGTTAGACCCTTGAAGAAATCGTTTCGAGCGGGAGGCCACTCGAAACAGAGGAGTCCATCCGGACCTCTCATCCCCTTTCCTTCAATAAACCCAGTTAAGTTCTTTCAGTCATGTCACGTTCCATGTTCTCTACGGTCATGTCACGTTATATGATAATTTCAGTCATGTCAGGTTTATACCTATCAGCAGCATTATGTCTTAATTAGAAGACAATTCATTCTTCAGCTTAATTGTCTTTTCAGTCTACGTGTTCTTTTAGTTCTTATAACTTCCTCAACTTATTACCTTTAATTCGAGGACGAATTTCTTCTTTTTAGAGGGGAAGAATTGTAAAACCCAGATTAGTCGTATCTTTAATTCGAGGACGAATAATTTTTTTTTAGAGGGGAAGAATTGTAAAACCCGCTTTAAAAGTCTACGAACATTAATTACGTACAGTCACAGCTTAATCTAAACGATGTGTAACTACTAATTCAAAAAATAATTTAAACGTTGCGTAACTATTTATTCAGATAATAAATAACAGTATTAATTCAAGCACTACGCAAATATTATTTATTCAGGAAATAAATAATCCATATATCACGAGAATTAATAAATTTATAATGACTAATTCTATTAATGTAAAACCCGAAAATTTGAAGTTCGTTTTATTTCGATAATTTGACACATAACCTAAAGTTTATCAGTAAATATTTGAAATTAAGGCCTTAGTTATAAAAAATAATATAATAAAGGATTTATATTTAGGGAATATTATAAGTGATACACTAATACAAATAATTGAGGAAATCATTAACTAACGGATATGTTTGTCCTCCATATACTATCAAACCTTGCCTAAAATACTTGAAATGTCAACGCTTATCACAGCGATATTGTTGAGATGGAAATCATATTAACTACATCTCCTTATACCCCTGCGTTAATCTCTCAAAACGTCTCAAAAAAAAAAAGTTTCAAACTTAAATCATGACTGTGTATAAGAGAAGGGAATCGTGAGTAAGAGAACCCAAGTCAGGTTCACGTTGGTCTAGTTACACACGTGAATACTGATCCGAGTTTTGGTTTCGTTGGTTACAAGCTCCAGTTCGATTCGGGTTGTGGTAATCCATTCCTTTATTCGATTATGTTCATGCTTGAGTTGCGGTTTTAGTTTTGATTCATCGACTGGAGGCTTTTGTTTTCATGACAAGATAGAGATTTGAGGTTTTGTTGAGGTTTCGATTTCGATCATATCTCGTTGAGTCTTAGCGTCCGTGTTCGAATCGGTGTCGGTACTCTTTGTTCATTGATCTATTATTAGAGGTATGACCCATAAATCTACAACATAATGATGCTAGCTTGTGTATATGCTTATGATATATATATGTATATAAATAAGATGATAACCAAAGTTAAGAACTGTACAATGAGATGGTATCTTATCAGTTATAATCATACTCATATTTTTGAAACTAAGACATAAAGAAAGAAGATGAGTTATGCCTTGAGCATTCTCCATTCTAACAAGGTCTAACTTTTAGTTTAAAACATATATTAAAATTAACATGTTTCAAAAATGAGTTATGCATGATGATCGTGTCAATAAGTTGTTCTTGAATGGTAACGGAGTCGATTCGGCAGGTTGGGAATGGTTACGTTTTGTTTTTGGGTGTAGAAGAAATACATTTCAAATTATTTTATACTACTACATCTACTATGTCGTAATATAAGCATTCTTTGTTGGTTCATGGGCTTCTTTAGATACTACTATTATTTTGATAATGGAAAAGCTACTCACAATAAACTTTCATTTAAAAAAAAAATATGCACGAGGAAAAAAAAAGTCTAGTAGTATGATTTAATATTAAGTTTATTAGCCTAATAATGATACATTTTACTAATTCATGTAGATTTATCACGGAGAAATTAATTTAGATGTTGAATAAAACGCTTTGATCATTTAAGGTACGGATATTCCTATCTCTCTCATTATTTGTTTGTACGGATTTCCGTCCTTTCAGTAAGGACTTCCTTTTCTATGCATGATTAGGATTCCCCGTCTGCAGCCAATTGTTTTCCCCAATACATGTTTAAGCTTATCAGTAATCATATTAATAACAGAATAAATTGCCTGAGCATTATATACAAGCATGTTTAGTGTATGTACTAGTTACGGAGGTACCGTAACCACGACACTAGAGGCACCGGTGTCGTGACTCACATGCAGGAGAGTGATATCCTGCATCGTCCCACTCAGCTCAGCTTGGCCAATTTATCAGTATTATTAGTGGGGCGTATGGATGCATCCTAGGCTACAGTTTACAGTTTAGCAGGTGAATGTGGTGTGTGCTCTACATCCTTCACATTGGAGCTGATCCCTCCACCCAGCACAGTTATTTAGAGGTCACCCCTCTACAGCATGACGAGGTCACCCCTCTATGTATTCATGCAGCAGTTGTTACAGTACATTACCTATATAAGCTCTTGGCAAACTAAAATACAGAAAATGCATGTTTTCAGAATTAATAAGTTATATTTCAGTTTCAGTATATATATGAAAAGGTTTATCAGATTTTATACAGAGTTGTACCACATGTCATATCAGTCTTATAGTTTCATTGTAGTTTTCTAATTCCATTACTTTCAGTACATCCTATTCATGCTATATCCGTTCACTGAGCGTTATGCTCAGCCGTAGTTCTTTTCATGTTCTAACGGCAGGTACACCAGGACGCTTTTAGGATTCTAAGGGCATGTGCATTTGGATGGAAGCTATCCAGACTTCTTACTTTATGCATTCTTACATTATTCTGCTTATTGGACATTGTTTAGTCCTTTCATTCAGTATTTTATTGTTCATGTTTTGGGCTTATATTTGGATTGCCGATGTTGATTCCGGTATTTCCGTTATGGTCAGTTAATGTTTTAGGACATTTACCTTATGCTTTGATGACACGCCATAAATACACGTAACGGTCCACTTATCCAAGTGGGGGTGTTACAAACATCCACCCATTTACCTTCTTGCAACCAAATTAACTCATGAGGGTTTGAAACCGTGGCTTTTGAATAATCAACACTTAATGTAGTTTGGATAATGGAAGAACAAAGATCATTAGCCACAACTACAACGTACTCGATGTTGTCTTCTTCGCCAACAAATCTTCCTTCCCCCAAAAATCCTTCTTTCTCCGCAATGACATCTTCAAGATCAGTATCATAAACTGCCATTGATTCTTCTTCATATTCATTAAATATTGGAGGTCCTTCATAATCGTCACCCTCCATGCCATGATCTGTCCATTCAGTAGAACGTGAACCATCACCATAAAAAAATGGATATTCTAACATCTTAATCAGGAACTTCGGCTCTGATACCAACTGATGTAGTTTGAAACAAGGATAATTACCAATTGAATCTGTTGATTCCCACAGAATACCAGAAACAATTAAAGATAGATAAATTGGATCTATTGATTCCGAAGAATACTAGAGACAATTTCTTCCAACAATCGTTGATTCAACGAATACCGATTATTAGGTTGAAAATCAAACAATAAACCCTAATCTTGGTTTATGTCAATTAACACAAGACATTTTTTTATTTAACACTCAATATCCAATACAATGAACAAATTCCTAATTTTATAGGAAAACTAAACTTGGGAAAAAAGAAAATATTATTCTTCCCAAAAACACAAAATAAGAAAATTAATTAAAAGATACCACAAAATAAGAAAATTAAATAAAAGATATCAACCAGTTTATTCTTGTTCCCCATCACTTAGTCAAAAACTTTAAGCAAATCGACTGATAACTAAAGAAAACTGACTGATAATTGCATGTGAAACATGAAAGATAACAACGCCAAAATCTAGGAAGTTCCTGGTTACTACCCACTAGTCACAGGTCAAGTTTTAGAGCCTACACGTCGAACCTTACGCTCTGATACCATAATTGTAACACCCCACTTGGATAAGTGAACCGTTACGTGTATTCATGGCGTGTCATCAAAGCATAAGGTAAATGTCCTAAAACATTAACTGACCATAAAGGAAATACTGGAATCAAACATCGGCAATCCAAACATAAGCCCAAAACATGAAAAGTAAAGAACTGAATGAAAGGACTAAAAAATGCTCAAATAAGCAGAAGAATGTAAGAAATGCATAAAGTAAGAAGTCTGGATAGCTTCCATCCAAATGCACATGCTCTTAGAATCCTAAAAACGTCCTGGTGTACCTGCCGTTAGAACATGAAAGGGAGATACGACTGAGCATAACGCTCAGTGAACGGATATAAAGCATGATAAGGAATTACTGAAATGAAGCAGATGATAAAATGCTGAAGCTGTAAGGCTGATAAGTAAAGTTGCAGCAGAAATCTGTGTAAAATCTGTAAAGTCTGATTTATAAATAATAAAGCTGAACTGTCATCTGTTAAATCTGAACAACATGCATTTACTGTATTTTAATTGCCAAGAGCTTATATAGGTCATGAGCTGTAACCACTGTTGCATGAATACATAGAGGGGTGTCCTCGTCATGCTGTAGAGGGGTGACCTCTAAGAACTGTGTTGGGTGGAGGGATCAGCTCCAATGTGAAGGATGTAGAGCACACACCACATTCACCCTGATAACTTGTAAACTGATAAGCCTAGGATGCATCCATACGACCCACTAAACATACTGATAAAATGGCCAAACTGAACATGAGTGGGACGATGCAGGATATCACTCTCCTGCATGTGAGTCACGACACCGGTGCCTCTAGTGCCATGGTTACGATACCTCCGTAACTAGTACATAAACCGGTCATGCTTGTATATAATGCTCAGGCAATTTATTTAGTTATTAACATGATTACTGATAAGCTTAAACATATATTGAGGAAAACATTTGGCTGCAGACGGAGAATCCTAATCATGCATAGGAAAGGAAGTCCTTACTGAAAGGACGGAAAATCCGTACGACCAATCAAATAAACGAGAGATAAAAATATCCGTACCTTAGTTTTTAGAAATAGAAAATTCGAACCTACTTTGAGTCAACCAATCTACAATGATTTATGAGCCAATAATTAATATATAGACAATGACTAGTACAAATGCATACTTATGTTTGTTCATTAGACTAATATATTTGAATCAAATGACCTGCGTGGTTACATATTAATCATCCGTATTACTCCCTTTTAAATTGTGGTTCATGTATTCCTATCAAAACAAAACTTATGTTTAGTAAGTAACTTGACACTTCTAAAGAAATCTACATGTTTACTATGTGCATGACTTTATTTGTATATCTTCTAATTACATGTTAATCTAGACCTATTACTCGTACCATTTTTTTTTGTGAAATAAAGAATGATCTAAAAACGACTCATCATTTTTACAGTGCTAATCTTGAATATACTATGCTCATATTTCCTTATTATATCTTTAGGAGGTAAAACCTAATTAAAAGTTTTAGGCATTGATTAATCTTATACATGTTATATCTTAAGACTTATATATTTCTCATAATACTTGACATCTAATTATAACATCATTTAGAATATACAAGGACCACTTATTATGAAATGTATTAAAATCAGAAAGTTAGAGTTTATATATACCTCTAAGGTAAACGAGGATGACTGATATGGAAAACGAAACCGAGATGGAATTACGAACAATAGAGTTCAACGCGATGAGACTACACCTCATACTCACACGTATGCAAAGCGATGCGCCCAAACCACTAGAAGAACTCGAACCTTGACTCCGTCGTGGTCAAGAACTATGAAGAATGCAGCCCGAAAGAAGAATCGTATTCGATATGCATGATCTTTCACCCTTACTATGAGCATGTCAGCCACACATCGAAACCACACCAGATCGAAAATGGTGGGAACCCGAATCAGATTACAACTCCAGACGAGCAACAAATGAAGCCATATTTCTGACGTGATCACGACCGAGAACCGAGTTTGAAAGTGAACATATGTTAAGGGTTTTGGCAAAGGCTTAAACGAGATCAAGATAACGTTTTGTACTCATATGGCATTTGTGAGTTTAGGGGTTTTATGATCTTCGAAATGGTAAAGTGAGAACCAGATATATGAATCACTTATAGAGCCGATTAGTAAGGATATTTAGGTGTATATGTGACTCATTATCATTGATATGTCCTATATATTAATGTGTGTAAGCAATATTGGCGAATATTAAGAATAAGCTGTATCAAATCTATTATGTGAAACCAAATTTTATGTTTTGGTTAGGATACTGCTCGTGAAATGTATTGATGAAATTAGAGGGGCTGTTACAAAAGAAACTTTCTACTCGTTAATGATTTACTTGTTGGTCAATTAGTATCAACTTTTACAGGGAGTTTCTAAATATGTTTCAAAAAATTGTTTTTATCATAACGTTTTGACTAAGTCAAAAGTGGATTTGATTTAGAAACAATCATTTTATTATTTAAATTTAAATATATGTAATTTAGTATAATAAACGAGTGAATAAAATAATACCGGGTATTACAACTCTTCCCTTCTAAAAGAATAATTCGTCCTCGAATTAGAAACATGATAATGTTGTGGTTTTACAATTATCCCTCTCTAAAAGGAAAATTCGTCCTCGAATTAAGGGAAGAATAAGCTGATAGAGTTATAAAAGCTGAAAGGACACATAAGTTGAAAAGACATGAAAGCTGAAAAGACATATAAGCTGAAAGGACATGAACGTGACATGACTGAAGAGAACATGGAACGTAACATGACTAAAAACATAACTAAATTATGGAAGGAAAAATGATGAGAAGTCCGGATGGACTCCTCCGTTCCAAGTGGCTTCCCGCTCAGAACGGTTCCTTCAACGATCTTGACAAAATGAACAATATTGGTCTATATGACCTTGTTCTGACGATGCTAAATAGTTTCTGGTTCCATACTTGAGATGGATTTCTGAATCTGATCGAATGAAAAAGTTATATTATGCAGGGTACATGGAACGATATGTACAATAACCTAGAAGATAACATTTATATCTCTTAGCAACGATACTGAAGACATTCTTGGACGAACTACGTGAATAATTGTAAACGTGCTACGTGAGAAATTTTGAATGTGGTTCGCGATCATCTGATGAACGATGTACATGGAGTATACCGTGAATGTGATACGTGAAACATACTGTGAATGTGATACTAGAATATATCTTAAACGTATGCTGACTAAGGAGGGAATGTCAAACAATACGGCCTGAGACGTGAAACGTCTGCCTGGGTATGGAAAAGCTATGCTAAACTTGAGTCTGGTTTCTCAAAGTTTCTGTAACCAAGTCCGGCACCAGACCTGAACGTATATATTGAGATGGAACACGAACCTGAATGTAGACGA
The DNA here is from genome assembly GCA_025667525.1 of Glebionis coronaria. Taxonomy (NCBI): domain Eukaryota; kingdom Viridiplantae; phylum Streptophyta; class Magnoliopsida; order Asterales; family Asteraceae; genus Glebionis; species Glebionis coronaria. Next base: position 482,588,921 of record CM046879.1, on the reverse strand, counting down.
TGTCATGAATGCGAACGTGAACTTAAATAATGAGATAACACAAAACATGAACTGAAACAGCATCATATTGCGGATGAGACGTAACCGTGAAAGTGAAAATAAACGTTAACGTGAACGTGAACATACACGTGATAGTGAACTTGAACGTGAGCGTGATTCGAGAATGCTAATTTCCATCCGACAAGATTGTTGATGGAATACCTTGGAATCATACGACCTATTGCTAAATTTCCTGCGGATTTGTTACTGCGTAATCATTTCGTATAAAAGAAGACGTGTAGGTTGAGTTAACTGGTTAACAACGACTTAGATAGCATCATGCTTCGTCTGAGTCTGTGGTATATGACAATAACCTCCATGGAATCTTATCTCATTTATGTTCAGAAATTTCTAATGGTTGTAATAACTCATTAGCATTATCTTGAATCTGTTGGAATGGCAGGCATTAGATATGAACATAGATGCCTCAACGTGTTGTACTGTTTGTATCAAAATCCTACCTAGACTTTTGGTACGTTCTGGTGGAATTTGGGTGAATAATCATGAAAGAATTTTGAGTCTGGGTAACATAGATCTCTCCTAGCGTAGGATATTATGTGATGAAAAATCTTTAGTGTAGGTCCTCTACTTTATGCGTAGGCTTAGTCATGGAAAGCTAATCATGAGAACTGTCATAGATTTCTACGGTAGTAGTTTTCTGAGTTCTAGAAATTTTGTATGTTTGTCACCGACGTCGGTCTTGACCATTTGGTGATGGCCTTCACCTTCGCAGGACTGTCTGGAATTTTTCCTGCTGAAATAGGGTGGCTCAGAAATGCCACCTTGTTCAATTGGAATTCATATCTGGAAAGTTGTATATAAAATTTCCTCCTATCAGAAAATCTGCAGGATCGAGAAAAGATGATTCGCATGTTCTTCTCCATAATTTAGGAGATCAGGGTGTTATCAAAGAACATACTGACGATTTTGTCTGCGTAGTCGAAAAAATTATCCATAAATTTCATACTATAGGTGGGGCAATAGGGAGCTCAGATGTATAAGTCAAAATTTTAGAGAGACTGTAACGTGTTCAATAGCAATCTAGAAAAACATCATGTTCTTCTCTCACCACTGGTGGTAGCATGATCGGAAATTTGTTCTGGAAATATTTAAGACATCGTAGCAGATAAGATAAGCCTGTTATTTATGGAAAGAGCATTGATTAAGAATGATGATCTTGTAAAAAAATTCCAGTGGTCGATACATGATCTCATGATACTGGTCTTCTTCTTGATAGACAGAAACGACACACTTCCTGGTGGTCCGCCAGGGCGAATAAAGCCTCATTCCGGTAATTCTTGCAGCAACTGATGCAACCCTTTTAACTTAGATGCATCTCTGGAATAAAGAGTTTTGGAAACAGGCACTATTCTTGAGACAAGCTCGATGTTAAATTATGTCTCGTAGTTAGGAATGAATTTCTGGAATGACATCTGGAAATTTTAGTATAATCTGCTGATCATGAATTCGAGGAATTTTAGAAGTGAATTTATAACTGGTAGCTAAAAGTCTTCGTAGCTATGGACTGATAAGTCACGCGCTTGTAAGGCTGAAATAATTTGTACTGATTTTTCTGACAGAAAGTATAATGAATAAATTTGGGATTTAGTAAGACGGATCTCGTCGTTAACTGAAAATATGGTGATACTGTTGAGTCCTTTCTGGCTGAGAGGTAGGGGACTACCTGATTTAAGATAAAGCTGACATAGGAATACGTGAAGTAAACATGGAGATTTTTCACTGAATGTGTTCGTCTGTAACTTCATAGAATTAATACTGCATGTTTAACCTGAATAATACTCTAGTGGCGGTGAATGCATTTTTTTTATCTGTTTCATGTGTGGCATAATAGAACGGTATATCCCTTTCTGAAGGGTACCCTGAATTACTAAGGGCTTGGTTTATAAACAACTGGAGTTATGAGTTCTGACTTGTATTTTGCGATAATTCGTATGACGTACCATTACTGGTGTCCTGACATGTGTCTTCTGAATGATACTTGAGACCTGTGTCTTGACTGTTGTTTGAACATGTATTTTAATGGGTGAATCTGACAAGGCTAAAAATTTCTGGTAACTGCTAGGGTTGGCGGACCGGTTAGACTGTTGACCTCTGTATTTCTGGTCACGTCCGTTCCGTAGTTCCGATGGTTACTGACTGATTTATTATAAGTACGGTGCTTGTCTCTACTGCTTTGTCTGTCAATTAATGACGGTCATTATCATGACCGTGATTCATGTAACTATTTTGCTGAGTGGCCGGTTGGTTCCGGTTCCCACTCTTCTGAATGAAGGTTAGTTGGGTGAAGTGTGACATCTAGCTGAGAAAATAAAAGCATGGAGTCGAATGGTAGTGTCTGATGATTGAAGTTTTTTCTTGTCAGAAATTTCAGATTTATAGTTTTCGTCCTTGTTCTGCAGAGTCTTCATAGTATAAACAGCATCAGCATCTTGAGAAATCTCCAAAGTATTCGCAGCATCAGCATTTGTGAGGTCTTCAAAGTGTTAGCAACATCAGCATCTGGTAAAGACTTCAACTCACGAGCAGCATCAGCACCTGATAGAATATCGACAAGTGGAAACGCCTGAGATGATTGAGGATCGTTTAGCAATATCCACGGAGTAAGGTACCTGGAGTACGCCGGGAATACTATACATGATGTACAAAATGAATACTGCACATGGAGCATATCTGAGGCACTGTACGTGGAGTACACATGAAATATTGTACATGGCACTGGTGGAAATTATATGTGATGATCGATACTGGTGTCGCTTGTCTGACATGATCAAAGAAATAAATTGATTTAAACGGTAGTAAACTAATCTGAAATAAGTAACATGATAGGCTGACAATTCCTGTGTCCACTTACTGCTGGTTGTATCGAGGCTGAAAAGTATGATATAATCGTAGTCCCAACAGTGGTCAGCATGAAGCATGATTAGTGAAGGCCAATCATGATTTATCATGAAAACGGGTTTTACTGAAATTCTTGTGTATCTTAACATGAAAACATCATTACTTTGCTGAAAACATAATCCTCGTAAGGAGACATGAAACTGACTCATCATGAAGACGACATCAACGTGAGGGTATGAAAATTTGACTGTTATAAGGAACATAAAAAGTCTAATCAACTGAGGTTTAACATCAACTGATGTGGATGACTATGGTTCAATCCACATAATTTAAGGAACAAAACATGTGACTAAGTATGGGCGATTTTGGTTCGGTCCATACTTGTCAAAATTTTCTAAGAACTGTCATGTATAGAATTTACAATCTGGGACTAAATATGGATGGTTGTAGTCCAATCTATACTTGTCAAAATTTTATGAAATGTCATGATATGACAAATGTGAACAACTATAGATCGGTTCACAAAACAACATTCGACTGTAAAGCATGAAAATTTGATCTAAACATTGGTGAACGTATATGGGTTTGGTTCACCAAGTAATATTCGACCGAAAACATGAATCTGACATGAGTAAGGATGAACGCCTATGTCAGTTCATCTATACAAAAATCTGAACGGCCAAGGGTGAACGCCTACAGTCAGTTCACTAAAACGAAAATTCGCTAAAAGCACATGCGAGTAAATATGGCCAGTTCTGTACCAACCTTTTATTTAGTCAAAAACTTTAAGAAAATCGACTGATAACTGAAGAAAAAACTGACTGATAATTGCATGAGAAACATGAAAGATAACAACGCCAAAATCTAGGAAGTTCCTAGTTACTACCCACTAGTCACAGGTCAAATTTTAGAGCCTGCAGGTCGAACCTTGCGCTCTGATACCGGAATCAAACATCAGCAATCCAAACATAAGCCCAAAACATGAAAAGTAAAGAACTGAATGAAAGGACTAAACAATGCCCAAATAAGCAGAAGAATGTAAGAAATGCATAAAGTAAGAAGTCTGGATAGCTTCCATCCAAATGCACATGCTCTTAGAATCCTAAAAACGTCATGGTGTACCTACCGTTAGAACATGAAAGGGAGATACGGCTGAGCATAATGCTCAGTGAACGGATATAAAGCATGATAAGGAATTACTGAAATGAAGTAGATGATAAAATGCCAAGCTGTAAGGCTGATAAGTAAAGTTGCAGCAGAAATCTGTGTAAAATCTGTAAAGTCTGATTTATAAATAATAAAGCTGAACTGTCAACTGTTAAATCTGAACAACATGCATTTACTGTATTTTAATTGCCAAGAGCTTATATAGGTCATGATCTGTAACCACTATTGCATGAATACATAGAGGGGTGTCCTTGTCATGCTGTAGAGGGGTGACCTCTAAGAACTGTGTTGGGTGGAGGGATCAGCTCCAATGTGAAGGATGTAGAGCACACACCACATTCACCCTGATAACTTGTAAACTGATAAGCCTAGGATGCATCCATACGCCCCACTAAACATACTGATAAAATGGCCAAACTGAACATGAGTGGGACGATGCATGATATCACTCTCATGCATGTGAGTCACGACACCGGTGCCTCTAGTGCCATGGTTACGGTACCTCCGTAACTAGTACATAAACTGGTCATGCTTGTATATAATGCTCAGGTAATTTATTTAGTTATTAACATGATTACTGATAAGCTTAAACATATACTGAGGAAAACATTTGGCTGCAGACGGATAATCCTAATCATGCATAGGAAAGGAAGTCCTTACTGAAAGGACGGAAAATCCGTACGACCAATCAAATAAACGAGATATAAAGATATTCGTACCTTAGTTTTTAGAAATAGAAAATTCGAACCTACTTTGAGTCAACCAATCTACAATGATTTATGAGCCAATAATTAATATATAGACAATGACTAGTACAAATGCATACTCATGTTTGTTCATTAGACTAATATATTTGAATCAAATGACCTGCATGGTTACATATTAATCATCCGTATTACACCATTTTAAATTGTGGTTCATGTATTTCCATCAAAACAAAACTTATGTTTAGTAAGTAACTTGACACTTCGGAAGAAATCTACATGTTTACTATGTGCATGACTTTATTTGTATATCTTCTAATTACATGTTAATCTAGACCTATTACTCGTACCATTTTTTTTTTGTGAAATAAAGAATGATCTAAAAACGACTCATCATTTTTAACAGTGCTAATCTTAAATCAACTATGCTCATATTTCCTTATTATATCTTTAGGAGGTAAAACCTAATTAAAAGTTTTAGGCATTGATTAATCTTATACATGTTATATCTTAAGACTTATATATTTCTCATAATACTTGACATCTAATTATAACATCATTTAGAATATACAAGGACCACTTATTATGAAATGTATTAAAATTAGAAAGTTAGTGTTTATATATACCTCTAAGGTAAATGAGGATGACTGATATGGAAAACGAAACCGAGATGGAATTACGAACAATAGAGTTCAACGCGATGAGACTACACCTCATACTCACACGTATGCAAAGCGATGCGCCCAAACCACTAGAAGAACTCGAACCTTGACTCCGTCGTGGTCAAGAACTATGAAGAATGCAGCCCGAAAGAAGAATCGTATTCGATATGCATGATCTTTCACCCTTACTATGAGCATGTCGGCCACACATCGAAACCACACCAGATCGAAAATGGTGGGAACCCGAATCAGATTACAACTCCAGACGAGCAACAAATGAAGCCATAATTCTGACGTGATCACGACCGAGAACTGAGTTTGAAAGTGAACATATGTTAAGGGTTTTGGCAAAGGCTTAAACGAGATCAAGATAACGTTTTGTACTCATATGGCATTTGTGAGTTTAGGGGTTTTATGATCTTCGAAATGGTAAAGTGAGAACCAGATATATGAATCACTCATAGAGCCGATTAGTAAGGATATTTAGGTGTATATGTGACTCATTATCATTGATATGTCCTATATATTAATGTGTGTAAGCAATATTGGCGAATATTATGAATAAGCTGTATCAAATCTATTATGTGAAACCAAATTTTATGTTTTGGTTAGGATACTGCTCGTGAAATGTATTGATGAAATTAGTGGGGCTGTTACAAGAGAAACTTTCTACTCGTTAATGATTTACTTGTTGGTCAATTAGTATCAACTTTGACAGGGAGTTTCTAAATATGTTTCAAAAATTTGTTTTTATCATAACGTTTTGACTAAGTCAAAAGTGGATTTGATTTAGAAACAATCATTTTATTATTTAAATTTAAATATATGTAATTTAGTATAATAGACGAGTGAATAAAATAATACCGGGTATTACAACTCTTCCCTTCTAAAAGAATAATTCGTCCTCGAATTAGAAACATGATAATGTTGTGGTTTTACAATTATCCCTCTCTAAAAGGAAAATTCGTCCTCGAATTAAGGGAAGAATAAGCTGATGGAGTTATAAAAGCTGAAAGGACACATAAGTTGAAAAGACATGAAAGCTGAAAAGACATATAAGCTGAAAGGACATGAACGTGACATGACTGAAGAGAACATGGAACGTAACATGACTGAAAAACATAACTAAATTATGGAAGGAAAAATGATGAGAAGTCCGGATGGACTCCTCCGTTCCAAGTGGCTTCCCGCTCAGAACGGTTCCTTCAAAGATTTTGACAAAATGAACAATATTGGTCTATATGACCTTGTTCAGACGATGCTAAATAGTTTCTGGTTCCATACTTGAGATGGATTTCTGAATCTGATCGAATGAAAAAGTTATATTATGCAGGGTACATGGAACGATACGTACAATAACCTGGAAGATAACATTTATATCTCTTAGCAACGATACTGAAGACATTCTTGGACGAACTACGTGAATAATTGTAAACGTGCTACGTGAGAAATTTTGAATGTGGTTCGCGATCATCTGATGAACGATGTACATGGAGTATACCGTGAATGTGATACGTGAAACATACTGTGAATGTGATACTAGAATATATCTTAAACGTATGCTGACTAAGGAGGGAATGTCAAACAATACGGTCTGAGACGTGAAACGTCTGCCTGGGTATGGAAAAGCTATGCTAAACTTGAGTCTGGTTTCTCAAAGTTTCTGTAACCAAGTACGGCACCAGACCTGAACGTATATATTGAGATGGAACACGAACCTAAATGTAGACGATGTCATGAATGCGAACGTGAACTTAAATAATGAGATAACACAAAACATGAACTGAAACAGCATCATATTGCGGATGAGACGTAACCGTGAAAGTGAAAATAAACGTTAACGTGAACGTGAACGTACACGTGATCGTGAACTTGAACGTGAGCGCGATTTGCGAATGCTAATTTCCATCCGACAAGATTGTTGATGGAATACCTTGGAATCATACGACCTATTGCTGAATTTCCTGTGGATTTGTTACTGTGTAATCATTTCGTATAAAAGAAGACGTGTAGGTTGAGTTAACTGGTTAACAACGACTTAGATAGCATCATGCTTCGTCTGAGTCTGTGGTATCTGACAATAACCTCCATGGAATCTTATCTCATTTATGTTCAGAAATTTCTAATGGTTGTAATAACTCATTAGCATTATCTTAAATTTGTTGGAATGGTAGGCATTAGATATGAACATAGATGCCTCAACGTGTTGTACTGTTTGTATCAAAATCCTGCCTAGAATTTTGGTACGTTCTGGTGGAATTTGGGTGAATAATCATGAAAGAATTTTGAGTCTGGGTAACATAGATCTCTCCTAGCGTAGGATACTATGTGATGAAAAATCTTTAGTGTAGGTCATCTCCTTTATGCGTAGGCTTAGTCATGGAAAGCTAATCATGAGAACTGTCATAGATTTCTGCGGTAGTAGTTTTCTGAGTTCTAGAAATTTTGTATGTTTGTCACCGACGTCGGTCTTGACCATTTGGTGATGGCCTTCACCTTCGCAGGACTGTCTGGAATTTTTCCTGCTGAAATAGGGTGGCTCAGAAAAGCCACCTTGTTCAATTGGAATTCATATCTGGAAAGTTGTATATAAAATTTCCTCCTATCAGAAAATCTGCAGGATCGAGAAAAGATGATTCGCATGTTCTTCTCCATAATTTAGGAGATCAGGGTGTTATCAAAGAACATACTGACGATTTTGTCTGCGTAGTCGAAAAAAATTATCCATAAATTTCATACTATAGGTGGGGCAATAGGGAGCTCAGACGTATAAGTCAAAATTTTAGAGAGACTATAACGTGTTCAACATCAATCTAGAAAAACATCATGTTCTTCTCTCACCACTGATGGTAGCATGATCGGAAATTTGTTCTGGAAATATTTAAGACATCGTAGCAGATCAGATAAGCCTGTTATTTATGGAATGAGCATTGATTAAGAATGATGATCTGGTAAAAAAATTTCAGTGGTCGATACATGATCTCATGATACTGGTCTTCTTCTTGATAGACAGAAACGACACACTTCTTGGTGGTACGCCAGGGCGAATAAAGCCTCATTCTGGTAATTCTTGCAGCAACTGATGCAACCCTTTTAACTTAGATGCATCTCTGGAATAAAGAGTTTTGGAAACAGGCACTATTCTTGAAACAAGCTCGATGTTAAATTATGTCTCATAGTTAGGAAGGAATTTCTGGAATGACATCTGGAAATTTTAGTATAATCTGCTGATCATGGATTCGAGGAATTTTAGAAGTGAATTTATAACTGGTAGCTAAAAGTCTTCGTAGCCATGGACTGATAAGTCACGCGCTTGTAAGGCTGAAATAATTTGTACTGATTTTTCTGACAGAAAGTATAATGAATATATTTGGGATTTAGTAAGACGGATCTCGTCGTTAACTGAAAATATGGTGATACTGTTGAGTCCTTTCTGGCTGAGAGGTAGGGGACTACCTGATTTAAGATAAAGTTGACATAGGAATACGTGAAGTAAACATGGAGATTTTTCACTGAATGTGTTCGTCTGTAACTTCATAGAATTAATACTGCATGTTTAACCTGAATAATACTCTAGTGGCGGTGACTGGATTTTTTTTTTGATCTGTTTCATGTGTGGCATAATAGAACGGTGTATCCCTTTCTGAAGGGTACCCTGAATTACTAAGGGCCTGGTTTATAAACAACTCGAGTTATGAGTTCTGACTTGTATTTTGCGATAATATTCGTATGACGTACCATTACTGGTGTCCTGAGATGTGTCTTCTGAATGATACCTGAGATCTGTGTCTTGACTGTTGTTTGAACATGTATTTTAATGGGTGAATCTGACAAGGCTAAAAATTTCTGGTAACTGCTAGGGTTGGCGGACCGGTTAGACTGTTGACCTCTGTATTTCTGGTCACGTCCGTTCCGTATTTCCGATGGTTACTGACTGATTTATAAGTACGGTGGTTGTCTCTACGGCTTTGTCTGTCAATTAATGACGGTCATTATCATGACCGTGATTCATGTAACTATTTTGCTGAGTGGCCGACTGGTTCCAGTTCCCACTCTTCTGAATGAAGGTTAGCTGGGTGAAGTGTGACATATAGCTGAGAAAATAAAAGCATGGAGTCGAATGGTAGTGTCTGATGATTGAAGTTTATTCTTGTCAGAAATTTCAGATTTATAGTTTTCGTCCTTGTTCTGCAGAGTCTTCATAGTATAAACAGCATCAGCATCTTGAGAAATCTCCAAAGTATTCGCAACATCAGCATTTTTGAGGTCTTCAAAGTGTTAGCAGCATCAGCATCTGGTAAAGTCTTCAACTCACGAGCAGCATCAGCACCTGATAGAATATCGACAAGTGAAAACGCCTGAGATGATTGAGGATCGTTTAACAATATCCACGGAGTAATTATTGGCATAAAACCCATAGTCACAAACCAGACCAAGCAATTTCAGTCGCAATGATTCCTTTTTTTCTTAGACCATTTAACAAAGCAACTTCTTTTTGTAAACAGCCACAACGTAACTTCGTATATCTGTGTTCTTGCATATTTTGTCACAGATGATTAGATTTAAACTAATGGCATCAAATTGTGTATGGATGGGAAGATATGGAACGAAGAGACATGCGGCTCATGGAACAAAACTTATCATTATGTATTATCTCACTACAAATAAGTTTCATAAGTAGAATCATTTAAAACAAAACCTGGTGGCGTATAATACTTCATTGATGGATTTATGCTACAAAGTTTTTAAATTTTTATAAAAGCTACGGAAGCCTTAGTACTGTTTTATGCATTTGATTTACAGTACTTACAATGGATATTAAGTTCTTATTCTACCATGTAAGAAATTTGCATACTATTGTGATTTGAAATTATAAAAAGTTGGTCAAATTGGTAATTACTAATGTCAAGAGTATATATTGATGTTTCGTTTTGCTTACATAATGATTTTATACATTTAATACATACAGTTTTATTTTTTCGTTCTAATATATCCTTAAACTTGATTTTAGCAACCATTTGATTATTTATGTTGTCTTTTACTTAAATATTTTATGGGGCTAGCCATCCGCTGGACTCGCCTTGAATACGCAATCAAAGGTTAATTAAATTTTTGTTTACAATACGCATATTTTACATTCACTAAATGAAGATTATAAACATATAAACAAAACAACATTCGTTTTAAGTTTGTTGTAGATCACAAACATCAACTTTCTTCCTCAATAACACGACGATGATTACCATACAAACAAATAGACGTTTGGTTATTTAAAGGTCTTAATTATCTATCTTAAATAATAATTTAAAGCAAGCCGCCCAACGGGCGGACCTTAAGACTAGTATATCATATATGAATCTAGTTTTCGGAAAAACAAACCGAATACCAAATACTTAATTTAGTTGAGTTCGTTTTGGCAAATTAGATAGAGTTACAAATCAGATTTGGTTTTAGTTTTGATTTATTCTTATATTATCCAAACAATACTTGTATCTTCAAGCCGGAAGTAAAAACAAAACCTGTAGAAAGTTGATAATGTTGGGCTATTAGATGCATTATATTTTCTAAAAGGATTAATTATTTGTCTTTACTTTGAAATTACGATACGTAAAGAGTTCAAACAAAAGGGAAAAAAGCAATAAAACATTCTGGGTAGATGAAAAGAATTACAATTCATAAGTAAATTATTGTGTTCATTTAACTTCTTTTTCTGACTTCATTTAAGGTATATCATGTTGTCTCAATTCATATATAATCATTCCGTAAAAGGATTAAATATACGAACGGCGTAACTCGTTTGACAGACGGATTTTGTTTCGTAAATTTTTTCTAAAACTACGTTTGTATATTAGTTATATATATTTTGACAGTGAAACTTGTTTTTGTTAAAAAAACCGGTCGTCAAGCTTCTTATAAGTTTTGACAGTCATTCACATATCATCTTTATGTTGAGTTTTCATGATTTTGTCGCTTAAAAAGGTGGTCTTTGGGTCCGTTAGGCTTTTTAGGTGTTTGTCATTATATATATTGAATCATCAGGACGTACTACTATACCCTCGGGGAACAATGGTTGTTTCCGGTCCCTATCTTTCATGATCTGTTTGGAGTTTAACATGTTTATAACAGTCGGTAACGTTGTTATGATGTTGTTTTTTCTTCTAGTAAGAAATTATTGTGGTAGACATGGTATTGACTCCTAAGCCCTCCTAGTTATCAAAAATCGAAAAACATAGGTAAGAATATAAATGTGACAATCCCACAACGACATAAATTTCGATTCATGTCTGCAATCCTCCTTTTACGACATTTCATTTCATAATGATAAAAACAATATTTATGTTTAATAAAAGATGTTTCCACGGTTGCATCATTCTCATCCATAATCCACTTTTATATTTAATTTTATTTTTATTCAAAAAAGTACATGCACATGAGGAGTAACGATGACATAATTATATAAATCACCCATTCCCTTTATAAATACTCCCTCACTCCACAATTCCTACTAAACCAAAACTATAAACCAAGAAAGATATCAGTGATGGAGACGGTGGTGTCGCGTTCATCGAGTGGTGGTGGGAGCAGGTGGTGTCCAACACCCGAGCAGGTGATGCTGTTAGAAGGAATGTACAGGGGAGGTCTTAAGACACCAACGGCAACTCAAATACAGCAAATAACAGCAAGACTCTCTATATACGGAAAGATTCAAGGCAAAAATGTGTTCTATTGGTTTCAGAATCATAAAGCCCGGGACCGACAAAAGATTCGAAAGAAACTTATGGCAATGTATCAATACCAAGAACGTCTTTATCCTTCATACCCTTTACCTTATAATCACCACTCCTATCCCTTTCAGGTAACTTTCTAAAGTCTTTTTGTTGTAGTTTTCGGTGTCGTGTTTAACTTGTCATTGGGATTGTTGTAATTAGTAGTCTTTTGCTACTTTTTTTTCATATGATTTGTTGCCTTTCCATAAAAAGTATAAAGTGGCTAAAGAGTAAGAATTTGTGTTGATTGTTAAAACCTCGTACAAAATAACTTAGACATTTTAAATTAGAATCTCAATGTCTAATGTTGTTTAACAAATATGATTTCTTGCTAACTCAATTTTTACTCCAAAGTTTTACAAAATAGAGCTAGATCCTCCTAAACCTAATTAGGGTGTCAAATGTATTTGATTGGATTTGCTGATATGTTAAACAAAAACCTTCATTCATTGTTAATTGGGTTCCACGTATGCAACATATACTGTTTCAAAGAGTAAAATTATGCAAATAATATGCTGAACATAATCCAGAAAACATACAAGATGTACTTGTAAAAATTTAGTTCACTAATACATGATCACTCTTCCAAATGATGTTGTAGATGTTATAGCATTTTTCGATTTACAATGTATTGGTAGATGTTATAGCATTTTCCAAATGATGTTGTAGATGCTTGCTAGCTGATTTAGTATAAATCTTAATGGTAAAGTTATATCAATGTCTAAATTTTAAAAACTTTACTTGTTTCATAAAAAAGTTTTATATGCACATATCTTGATACTAAATCATGGTTTATAAATTTTTTATAAACATGTATCTATATCTCTACATAAGTTTAAAATTATGAATCATAATTCTTAATAATGTACATGCATACAGGGTGGTGCTAGTTTTGTTGAAGATAAATCAAGCTCCATAAATATGGTGAATGAATGGAATGTAGATCAAACCTCCAAGAAGGTCATGTGTGATTGCCCACTCATGACAGTGATGATGATGGAGAATACAATGTCTCATTGCACAAGAGTACCACCAAAAACCCTACAACTCTTTCCAACTACAACAACCACTAGCTAGGTTCAAAGACCATATGTCATCTATCATATCCAATGTAAACCTTAGTTGTCAACCTAAGTGAAGTAGACAAGACTAGATCCTTTGACATTAGGGTTAGGTTTCCAAGAATAATATTTAATGATTTAAATAAGAAGGTATGTAGTAGTATTACTATTAATTATTTGTTTTGGTTAAATCCAAGTTGTAGTACTGTAAGGTCGTTGTTGTAATGACATGTAAATGAAGTAATAAAGATTGTACCTTGAAGGTAAAAGGGTGTGTTGTGTTGTGACTTGTGGGTTTCTGTTATGTCACTTGACATTTGCATGCCTGCAGTAGTGTAGTAGTACTAAATAAAGAAAGATGAAAGATCTGAATTGCCATAGAAGCTAGCATTTAGTGACAGGAATTGAAATGTCAATTTCACTAAATTGGCATATGCAGTGGGATTGCCGAAAGCTTCTGTGTTTGGTTAATTCGAATTTTGTTCTATGTTCCCTTCTACTATTATTTATTTTTTCTGTCTTTATTCTACAACTTATGTATGCTTATTCCGTGCAAAATAATTGTATTATCAATTCAACCTAGTTTTGTCTCTAATGGGTAAAATATAATGGTCATCCAACATTTTTAAAACTGTTTTAACGGATGATATCATCAAATATATATACTTATTTGGTTCTTATATATTTGCATATATTAGAAGAATGAGCAAAGGATACGTTAACATGAAGCTATGAAAACATGAAGAAATGATAGAAAATGAAGTAGCCTGTGTTGAATGATGAATCAAGGAAAAAAATGACACAAAGAATTCATGTCTATCGGAGGAGATATATATTACGGGAAATACTCAAAGATGGATAAACTTGTAATTAGAAGTTGATTATGAAAGTCTCGTAAAATAATCAAGTGAAGAAGTTAAGCCGAAAAATGAAACCATGTTCATGTGATGTCTATAAAACTTTGCTCAAGTATTTTGGCTTTGACTTTTTTCGTCCGAACTCCCATTTAGTTGATTTAAAAGGCCATGAAAAGAGAAAAATATGTGATCTTCAATCAGAGGGTAGACACGACGTATCGATGTCCAGTGAATTTGTTGAGAAATACTGCATATCACGATTATATGGATATGCCGTGTTCATGTTAGGCCTGACAGTTTCTTTTTTAACAAACCATAACACGACCCATTCTTAACCCTTACTTCACCATTCGACTTCCAGAGGTTCCGAAGGATTTTTATACCAGCTTTGACGTTGCAAACGTCATACGAGGAAGGATCAATCATCATTAACATTTTTTTTTAATTCGCGGCAATTATTGTTTATATTATGAACTCATTATATTGATTGTTTTCTTTTGTTTCATGATTAATGAACTTATGAGCTAAACACCCTTGGTGTTTGCCTAGTTTTGACTTAACTTATGTGATCATATGATTAATTAGATACGTTTAATGCATGTTTAGCATATCCTGTCAATCGGTTGAGAGATCCATTCATCTATGTGTTCACTATTACTTTGTCTATTACGTTGTAATGGATGTTAGGTAGACGACTCAAACACTTGTTACTTGTATCACAGTTGTATGATCGTTATAATTTGTAGCTAGAGACAGAACATATCATAGCTAGATGGAGCGTATATAAAAGCTATTTGGTTAGTGACTAATAGAGTGTGAATGTTCCGTTTACATAAAGTTATGTGATATCTCGTACTGATTAGGTTCATATAAACGAATCATATTAGTTTGTTGATATACTTAATGCGTGAATACTGGTGGTTAATGTCCACCAAGCATCGGATAAATAAGCTAATAGACATAGGTTTTGATCTTACTAGTTATTAATATATGTTTATCCCATGGTTTAGGGTTTTAAGAGTTGTCCTAATCTTAGGCAAGGTGTAGTGAAGCCTGACCCTCATGCATGAGGCCTGTACCTGGCATCAGCGGTGATCGTAACTGGTGCATCTAGCTAGCCTTTTATGAGAAGGTGTGTGTGTATGCGTTTAAGTGAAGTATATAGAAATGGCTTGTTGTACGTGAGTGGGACTTACAACGATAAGTGAGTTGAAAAAATGAGTATTGATGTCTTGTTGATGTGAAAAAGAGGGGTAAAACAATGGAAGACTATTGGTACTGTTACGTGAAAATGAGAAGCTCATAAAGTTATGAAAAACCCCATTCTAGACAACATTGAATTGGTTATATGACTCAATTAAGGCTAGGTTACAGTCCTAGTAATATGTACTTTACATCTACTAGCTTTTAACTAGAAGGTTGTTGTGAATTGGCCATTCAAAAAAGAATAAAACAAAACATCGAATGAATTTAGGTTTAATAATTGTATGATATAACGTTTTCAAAATCCGAAGTTATGGCACCACATAGCACATAGACAAACAGTACTTGTAGATACTGGCAAGAATTCAGATGGTCGATTAGTACTTTATGATTTGGATAGACATGTCTTGGGAAGAAGACAAGCCAAATTTACTTGTGTTTTAAGTTTTGTCAGCGATAAAAGTAAAGTCAAATTGCAATGCATGCAAATTCAGAGTACATCAATTTCAAAACTCACCAACAACGTGTAAACTTTTATTATTATAAGAATTCAACGAGGGAAGAAACTGACAATAATAAATATTAATTAAACTTGTCGATCGTACATTGGTATTTTTTTTTTTTTTTTTTTTTTGAACAAATCGTACATTGGTACAAAACTACAAGCATAAAATAACGATGACAACGTGGTATTTTATTTTATTTTATTAACGGCGGATTACTAGTTAGTTTGTTAAGTTATCTAGTGATATGGAGTGGTTAGTATGCGTTTTTTAAACTCTTGCTTAATTATGGTTATTTTTTATATCGTCGGAAAAGAAAAGCTTTTAACAAAACTCGAACCCAAGACCTGCGGGGATACAACCTCTCCCAGAGAAATTACTTTCTTAGTGGCCATGAGAAAAACGAATTTCATCTTCAACTGAAATATTACCATATGAACGTATTTGTCAAGTAATACGAAGTTTTTATTGCTTAAGCCATGATGAATGTTACATACCCTACACTAAACTTCATTTACGTGTATTTGGAGGCCTTTGCTACACTCGTCTTCAAATTTCCCACAAGCGTATACATCGCTCTACCACTTGTATTTTTCTCGGTTATACTTCAAGTCATAAGGCTATCGACGTCTCAAGCTCGCCAATAACAAGATTATTAATCTCATGGTACATTTGTTAGATTCAAAATGTGAGTCTCATTTACAGAATTACATTAGTTATCAAAAGCCAAATACCTAAAGACTAGCTATGACATATTGTATAAGTTAGGACATATCTAGGCTATATATATCCTCTTTTTACTTTAAAGGAGAAGTGATGCTTGTTTCATAAGTTCGTGTAACTATTCTATCTAGAGTATATACACATCTATCATTTCTATCTGTTTCTCTCTCTACAAATGGCTCGTTATCTTTCTAAGCCTTTTGGCCTTTGAATCTCGTTTTAAGTGTGAAATCTTACCAGATCTTCAAAGGTGTTTATATTCGTGTTTGTGGTTTAGATTCGATCCTCCTTTGGTTTTATTGCATAAACGTGTTATTTACTTCAAAAAGATGACTTTTATAAAGTTTTAACACGTTTGTTGTTTAAAGATTCATACTTTATGGTTTTACAACCTTGTTTACATATACCCCTAAGGTTAAAACAAGTCTTGAGAAATCTAGGTCGAAATATGAACTTTTTTGTACATGTTGGTTTTTAGGTTTTTTAAGGGCTCGATGAGGTTTTAAGGTGTTCTTGATATGGGTTAACGATGGAAATTGATGTACAAGCGACATATAAACATTTTTAAATGTTTATAGCTACAAGCTTCCTCAAACATGGTAATTTTGGATGTGTTTCTATGGTTTTGCTGCTCGTGTATACTTATAGCTTAAAGAGAGTTCATAGATGGAATTCTACGTGAGTTACAAATTTAAACTCAAGATAGTTATATCAGAGTTTCAAGTGAGTTAACTCAAAAGACGAGCGAGTTAACTTAAGAGACAATCAAGATAACTCAAGGGTTTCTAAGCGATTTATGTGCTAAATAAGGCACACTATAAACCGAAAACCATGCGAGTTATAAAATTTTTCACGTAAGTTACAACCAATTACATGCGAGTTAAAGTCTTGAATCTAGTCGATTTAACAAGCAGATTCTAGGCAAGTTTGCACAGGTTCAGACAACCTAAGTTTGAAACCTTAAACATGTAAGTTATGAAAGTTATTTTTAGACGATAATTATGGATTCTCAACTTAGGCGAGTTAGGGTTTCCTTTACAAGGCGAGTTAGCCTTTTGGCAAAAACGAGTTAACTTAGGAAATTCAAACAATGGTTACTAAGGACTCAAATCAATCAAAGAAAACCTAATTATGGATTCTCAGCTCAGACGAGTTAGGGTTCCCTTTACTATGGATAGCAAAAGCGCTCGAAACCGACGGGAAAAAGTAAAACCTGAACCGGTTGGGTCGGGTTCGGAGATAGGTTGGCGGATTGGATACTGTGTGGGTAGGAATAGTATTTTTCTCGTACGTACGATTCAGTTACAAGTTCTACTAATACACGTCCCGTTTATTCGTACCCGTATTCGTACCCGTTTAACCGAATCCGTACCCGCTTTTATTGCTATTATTTATAAGTCCTAAATTATGAGAAATGTTAGATGGAGATTCTTGAACGAGCATGATGATATTATTAGTTACATTTTGTATGTATTAAGATCTCTATGATCAAGCATATTTGGATTTTGTACTTTTTAACTTTAATCGTGATTTGTTAGATATATCAAATCGCATAATATGATATTGAAGTAGTATACTTTATTTTCTAAAAACTTTGAATATATTAGGGTGTTTTAGTTGTTTTTCTTAACTTTAATATCCATAATTATGTCCAACAAAAAATTAATTATGGATAAACGATACCATCTCAGAATATCCGGAAACACATAAGATAATACTAACCGGTACCCATCGCGTATTGGAGCGAACACGGGTATCGGTATTATAAACGAGTGCGAGTACGGGTTTACTAAAACCTGACCAAAAGATACCCAACCGTTACCGTCCCTATCCTTTACTATGTGAGTTAGCATTTTGGCAACAACGATTTAACATAGCAAATTCAAAAAATGGTTATCAAGGACTCAAATCAATCAAAGAAAACCCAATTGAAGATTAACAACTTTGGCGAGGTATAGTTTCCTTTACTAGGGGAGTTAGCGTTTTGAAAATAACGGGTTAACTTAGAGAATTCAAACAATGGTTATCAAGGACTTAAATCAATCAAAGAAAACCTAGTTCGATCCGTAGGACAGGGGGCGTATGACTGAACTTGGCTTTTGAATTAACACGTTAAACAAATTAAAGAACATGTCATACCTTAAACATAAACCTACAACAAATCAACCACAATACATATCACTTAAAATAATCGTTTATACGATTGACTTAAATGATAAACGGTTAGTTATGATACTTAAATGAAAGTGATTACGGGCATGATTTGGCATTTTTATTTGAAATTGAAGTAGAATTTCACAAAGACGAAGATGTGTACTTATTTCATTGTCGAACCTTCCTTCTATTTTCTGACTCTTTTCTTCAACCTATCGAATGATGACTTGTTTGATCATGAAGGATTATGAATTAATACTTTGATTATTTAGGTATAATGATGTAAATGAGTTGCATTATAGTACTCACAATTTATATGCAATACTTAAAGAATTTATGTTGTAGTGCTCAGTGTCACAATGAAAATGTGGGTAGTTTCAAGAGGTGTTGTTGTGACAACGCTGGTTTTGAGGTTCGTCACTTAGTTTTATTTTGTGCTAGTTACGTGTCTTTACGTGTTTATGTGCTTATTGGTGTGTATAGATTGTGGTTTGTATAGTATTTTTGGTACGGGGTACCTTGTGAATGAAACGATGTGTGATGATTTCATGTTCATGAGTTCACATGGTAGTGACTATGAAATGAGATGGTGTTATTTGGTGCTTTTAAGTATACGTATATGTATTATAGAAAATCGTATTTTTACGATTTACGGTTTAGCATTTGGAGGTATCGGATGAGGTAATTAGTCATATGGATATTTTTTGGGATGGTTTTAAGTCATTTAGGACTTAGTTATAAAGTTTATTTCAAAATTTGAGATTTTTTTAAAAGTGTATATTTTACGACTTTTACGGTAAAACGCGTAAAAACTGACTAGTTTTACGGTTTTGAGGTTTTGGAGGTTTTAGGAGCTAAAATAAATTAAGGTAAATTAAGTTATTGTTAATAACATAATATTAAACAATAAAAAGAAAAAAAAACGAAATTTAATGGGTATGGAATGGTTATAGACGGTTGGAAAAGAAAAAAAAAGGGAAAAAGGGAAAAAGGAGAAAAAGGAAACATTGTATTGGGCTAGGATTAGTATGGTAATTATATAAAGACTTTTATTAATTAAAAACACATCATAATCCCCTGGAGATCAAGCTTAGGTCGAATTTAATGGATAAAATTAGGGTTCTTTATAAAATTTTGGGGTTTTCATAAAATAAAGATAAATCTTCAAATCCCTTTTCAATTTAATTGTTTTAATGATTTCTTAATCATCTTATGATGGATTTAGGTTAGGGTTTAATTTAAAAACAGTATATTAATGTTATAATAATGATGTTATAATGATTACATAAATTAGGGCTTGTAATTAGTGGGGTTAGGGTTAATTAATTAGGTTAATTTGATTAAACCCGTTTTTAAAAACTGGGCAGAATTTTGAGTCAATTGTTTTGATCATATTGGGAGTTCTACAAACTCTTATTTTGCGATCCAAGTATCCCTGAAAAGGTAATTGAAGTGTCTTTACAATACAAGAACCTAGAACTAAATTGGAGGTCGGGAAGTGGGTCAAAAACAGGTTACAACAGTCTGAGGTCAAAATAGTTTTGTAATCAGCCTGTTTTCTTTTTAAGTTTTGGGTTGTTTGGGGTACTTAGGGTTGCATTGGGATCTTCTCACGAACATGAGAGATGGTTTATATATTTTAGTGAGTATATGCACTTGGGCTAAGATTGTGGTTTAGGGTAAGACCCTCTAATGGTAATGAACTTTTTATACGTTTAAAATCAGTGAATTCTGGATAGGTAGCAATATATACACATATATCGGGGCCTTAACAGTAGCTTTAAGGTTAGGGCAAGTGTAAGGTTTTAACTAACATGTATAAAAGTGTGAATATTCCTTTTACAGAAACCATGGGTATATTTAAGTGGACGTTTGACTTAAAGTTTTGAGACCTAAAACTGGGACTGTTTTGTGTAAAATTATGAACGGGATAGCTATTAAACTTAACCAAGTTAGGGACTTGTTAAGGAAGGGTAATGGGGTGATTAGAGCTTAACAATGAGGCAATTATATGGGAATAGGCTAGATGTCCATCATAGGTTGATGAGCCATCTTGGTGGTTGGATCGGGTATTGATTGTGTGTTTCTGGTTTGTTAGCTCGTTGCTAAGTGCGAGGACTTGTGAAGAAGCAATCAGGTGAGTTTCATATTCCCATGTTTAATATTGATTTTGACTTCCAGATGGGATGGAAGAGACACTGTGTTGAGTTATTTTCTAAATTGATGCTGTGAATGTGTTTGTGATTTGAGATGGACTTGTGTGTACATTATGTGATTAACTGCTATGTGATTTTTGATTGTGTATGATTTGGATCAGGGGACACGTGCCGTCTCAGTTATTGTGGTTTGAAAAGGTAGTGGCCTTGTGGTTTGACAAGGTAGTGGCCTTGTGGTTTGACAAGGTAGTGGCCTTGTGGTTTGACAAGGTAGTGTCCTTGGGATAGGTACATAGTGTGATCATCTATGATACCATGTTGTTTGGCAAGGTAGGAGCCTTGGATTTTGGTTTGGAATGATTGATCTTGAATGCTAGTTGTTAATACATAATTGTAGCACATTGTCCATATGTTCTTTTGTTGATGGTGGTTATTCACAGCTTATAACTATTTTGGCGTTGGAGTCTAAACCTATGACTCTCACCAACATTATGTTGACGTGTTTTAGTGTCTCTTTCAGGTGTGAATGTGGTTAAGCGTGAGGATAGAAGTGGCTAGACTTGGATGCCTTAGAATTGCATATAGAAGGAGATCCCCGTTCCTTCTTAGTTTACCTATATGTTTGATTGGTTTATGTTTATTGTTTGTCTTGGGTAAGTGGTAGGATTGTTACCTACTTACTTAGACTCCTGCATCTGTTGAGATATTGTCATCACTTTTGTGTCGCCATTTATGACATTATATTTGCATTTTAGTTTTCTCTATAGAGACACCGGTTGTTGTGATGATATCCATACGTCGCGCCCCATATTCCGCCATGGTGGGGTGTGACAGAATGGTATCGGAGCTAATGGTTATAGAGAATTAGGTTGCCTAGTCGCGTAGCCTAGTCTATAGCTTAAGGGTCCCTGCATATATGCGTCATAGGAGTATGTGTGCATTTTATATAAATTGATGTGTTTTGATGTTATTTATTATGATGTTTTGACTAGTATGGATTGAACCATAGTAAGTTCATACTTAGCCACATGTTATTTTCTTTTCGGGTTGTGAGTAGTGCGGGTTGAACCATAATCATCCACGCTAGTCATTGTCGTATTTTGCTTATATTGTACATTATAGTACATAATTTGGTATATAGTAGTTTCTATCTTTTGTTGGGTTATTTTATGTACTTGAGGTATGTTTTTTTTTTGTCTTTTGATGTTTAAGTCATGTTCCATAAGAATCATGTGGTGGTTCGAGTTAGTAGGAGTAGGTGGATATGAAGGTTTCTAAGCCATTTCCACTCTTATGGGCGACATGACTTATAACTGATTATGTTTTCGTTTTGGATTTAGTCTAGGCTGTTTTAGCTAGACTATGGATTTCTGTATTCCAAGAGTTTTATCATGTTATTTTTATAGATGGAGTTTTGGACCTTATTGGTTATGTGGTTATGAGCTTATGTGAGTAGATAGATTTATGTGTTATATGTTGTATTGATTCTTATAAGTGTCATCATAGGAGGGAGTGCATTGGGGAAAGGGTAATTGTATAAGTATGGTGGCCAACATAGTTATACAAGTACCACAACTTCGATGGGTTCTCAAGTATGATTGCATGAAAGAGGGTTAGTACATGCTTGTATATGATGAGATGTAGAATTTGGGTATTGATAAAATGAGTTTTACTAATTGAAAGTTCGTTCTCGGTATCCTCTCGAATTGATCACAGCTCAAAGTGGAATGATTTATTCTTGGTGACAAATAGTGGGTTTGGTTTTCTATTCTATTGAAAAGATAAAAGAATGAAGTAACGAAATAAAACTTGCAGTTAAATTAAACACTTAAATAATAAATCAGCAAAATAAACTTACTGGAAACTAGTTCTATTCGGAATAATTTGCCATGCGGAATATAGGGCTATTCGGAATAATAAAAGCTATGCGGAAAAATCAAGCTTATGCGGAACATCGATACCATGCGGAATAATGAATGTTATTCGGAATATGAGACCATGCGGAATAATTGAACCTATGCTGAATAAAATCACTATTCGGAATAAAGGCTCTAAGCGGAATATTATGGTTACCCGGAATAGAAGGTTACTCAGAATAATAACACCATGCGGAATATAAAGGCAATCCGGAATGAAGAGCTATGCGGAATAAAGAAATATTCCGAATAGAAGAGAAAGGAAGAAGACTATCCGGAATATATATAATATTCCGAATAAGGAAAAAGGAAAAAGGATATTCGGAATATTTGAATATTCCGAATAAGGGAAAGAGCAAATGGACAATACGGAATAATCTGGGAATGAAGAACAGATAAACCGAAATAACAGGGGAACACGAATTCGCCTAAAATCAACCACGGATTTAACCAAATCTTAACCAAAACTAATAGCAATTCATCTACTACCCGTAAAGATCACATCCCAATCATAAAAACACAAATTCAACAACTTTTTAAGATCAAAACTCAACTAAATAAGAACTTAAGAACTTTGAATAAAAAGATGATGAAGAACAAGAGGATGAAAAGATTCAATGAAAACTTGTATTGATGATTAAGATTCAAAAAAAAAATGAAAGGATTACACTTACACAATTCAAGAAGAAAATCAAAGAAGAAGAAAACGACTCCTTAAGGGAGATGGTTCTTCCTACGAAATAGGAAAAGAGTAACTGAAAACTAAAACTAGGTCCAAATTTTGTGAGGGTGATTCCCTTATATAGGCTTAGTGGTTGGTTGGTGAGTGGGCTTTCTCCCTTTCTTCTTGTCTTCTCGTCTTTTCCGAAAAGTTGACGTTTTCGATTCTGATTCGGGATTTGTCGACGATTAATTTCAACTCGTCTTTTAATTTCTTCGTTTAATAGACTTGAGTTTCTTCGACATATGTAAATCTTCCATCTTTGGTCCTTTTCTTCGATAAATCTTCAAATAGGCCCATTGACTTCAAATCTTTTGCATCTCTTGGACAATAGACTTCGTCTTTAGTATTTTTCCTTGATAAAACCCGTGCAATCCCATGTTTTCTTCAATAATCATCCGGTTGACTCTGAAAACACAATAAACACAAAAACCACGCATAATTCCAAACAAATGATATTAAATACGTGCTTTGGTCATGTTTTAGCCAGAAATAAGTGGTAAAAGGATAGGTGTTTTCACACCTATCAAATCCCCTACACTTAACCATTGCCATGCCCTCATGCAATGCTTAGTGATAAAGCAAATTTACACTTTTCTCATAATCAATCAACCTTGGCCTTATTAACATGCTACTAAACAAAAATTTAAATACTAAGAGAAATTAAAAACTTTAAAGGAGATAAAGGATAGAAACCATTTTCACTTGAAAATAGCTGTATGGAAATAACTTGCAGAGAGATCAAGGACTTACATTAGGGCTTCGGTGCTGCGAAGATTTATCACCCTCAAGTTTCACGTTCCCTAAACTAAGCTTAAAAACGAGATCATTGTTATTATAAGTTAGCAATTCAAACACTTACACACATGGCTTAATTAAATGTTTAAACTCCCTTATTCCTAGGTGTATCTCTTATATTTTATTTTTGTCTTAGAATGATCATAAAGATGCATTTTTGGACTTATTTCGATAGTTATTTAGGCTGAAAGCAAAGTAGGACGATTTGATCAATAGTTAGCTAAAGGACAAAATCTCTTAAAACTGCTTCTCGGGATATCAAAAAGTTCATATCTTGGCATAACTCGGTTCACGATTTGAGACCTTTCTCGGGCCGATATTTGGCATGTACTTCATACTTCATATCTTGAGAGACGTTCTTGAGATAATGGTCTTCTCATCGTTAATAGAGTTTCTTCACTTGGAGACTTTTGAGGGGTACTCCAACTTCGTTGACCATGACTTCATAATTATTCTTCAATCTCTAATTGGGATTTTGAGATACAACGATCTGCCTCCTTTTCGGACTTGGATCTATTTATCCTCATACCTTGTTAAGGTCTTTTCGGATAGACTTCTCCATGATCTTTATGGGAGTTGATTGCTTTTCGTCGTGAGTCTTGATCCTTCATATTGATTTTGGGAATAATGCTTTTCACATCACTTTGGATCTTCAGCAATAAAATGGAATCCTCATGCCTTGTTAGGGCCTTTTCGGACTCGCCAATCTTCGCGCCCCGCTTCATAAGTTATGCCTTGGCTATGAACTCTTATCATTACCGAGCAACTTTTAAACGATCTTGGGCTAGAAGCTAAGTAACTTTTCAAATCGTACGACCTTACTTATTGCAGATAAATTATTAGCAAGTGATGGGAGAATAGGCAAATAATTACACCAAGTGAGCTTGTGCAAGATTACCGACTTATAATTGACTCTATCATTTCTCGTCCTCCACAATTTAAAATCTCAAGTAATGAGACTCGTGGATGCTTAGCCTAATAAACCAATTAAGGTCTACATGGTTAAGGATACTAGCTAGAATAAACTTAGATAAGTCTATTCGGGTTAAGTCAAAATAATCGCAACGGGCCTAATATGTCAAAGATTTCTAAACTAGCTACACCACTTTATAAATATTTTTGACTTTATTGCGGGGTATATACATATGCAAGTAACGATAAAAATTTAAAAATTACGACTAAATGGCAAAAGTTAATAAAAAAATTTGAAAAATGTTGAAAAATATGATTTTCCGGTTAAATGAAGGCATTTTCATGGAAAAGTCCACTTAAAACTTCGATAAAAGTCCCCCCTACACTTAAGATAAACATTGCCCTCAATGTTTAAGCGTGTGCACGTTGGTTAAATCAAGTTAAGGAAGAGACGACTAAAGTGATCAATTTCAAATGTGAGTATGAAGAAAATTGAATCACGATAGTTGAGAGATAGAACCGGATTTCGGATAACACGGAGGCACGGTTCTTCAAAGATTACAAGAGTGCTTCATCCCTGTAATCACATCACCACACAAAGACAAACACCTATATAGGTCCCCCTACACTTAGGAGGTTAAAACGAAAAGGGATAGATACTCGGGCAGCCTCCCGAGGAGCGCTTGTTTTTGATAACCGAGTCACGAGCCTGACTCGACCCAAAATTAGTTCATGGGGAACGTGGTGAGGGATGGAATCATCTCCTGAGAGATGTCCTCACCAAAGTACAACTTCACTCGTTGGCCATTCACCTTAAAATTAGGTCCATTAGGTTGAGCGAGCTCGAGAGTACCATATGGAAAAATTTGGGCAATGGTGAATGGGCCGGACCAACGAGATTTCAGCTTGCCCGAAAAGATTTTCAACCAAGAGTTAAAGAGTAAAACTTTGTCTCCAACTTGGAACTCTCGGTTCTTAATCTTAGAGTCGTGAATGAGCTTAGTCTTTTCCTTATAGATCAAAGAATTTTCATAAACGTCATTACAGAGTTCATTCAGCTCATTGAGTTGGATCTTGCGTAGGTCACCGGCTTTGTTGATATCAAAATTAGCCCACTTCAAGGCCCAGTAAGCCTTGTGCTCCAACTCAATGGGGAGGTGGCACGCTTTCCCGTACACGAGACGATATGGTGTACAACCAATTGGAGTCTTGTATGCGGTACGGAAAGCCCACAAAGCATCATTAAGTTTGTCAGCCCATGAGGCACGATGCTCTCCCACGGTTCTTTCCAGAATTTACTTTAGTCCTCGGTTGGATATTTCAGCCTGGCCGTTAGTTTGTGGGTGGTAGGCAGTGGAAATACGATGATTTACACCATACTTAGCCATGACTCTTGCGAATTGGTCATTGCAAAAATGAGTCCCACGATCACTAATAATGGCATGAGGCACACCGAATCTGGCGAATAGCGATTTCAAAAAGTTACAAACCACCCTTGTGTCATTAGTGGGTAAAGCTTTGGCTTCAACCCACTTTGAAACGTAGTCAACGGCTACAAGGATGTATTTGTTTCTTTTAGAAGAAGGGAATGGCCCCATAAAGTCGATACCCCAAACATCAAAGATTTCGCATTCTTGAATGAAATTCTGAGGCATCTCGTCTTTATGTGTGATCTTGCCTTGTTTTTGGCAAGCATCACATCGTTTAACCATCTCGTGAGCATCACGGTAAATGGTGTCCAATAAAATCCCAAATCAAACACTTTTTTGGCGGTGTAGTTGGGACCAAAGTGACCACCGGTGGGTCCTTTGTGGCAAGCGTCAAGGATTTCTAAAGCTGCCGGTCCATCAACACATCGGCGAATAATCAAGTCAGCACATTGTTTGAATATATACGGGTCATCCCAAAAGTAAGTCTTAATGTCTTTGAAAAACTTCTTCTTTTGTTGGGATGTTAGCCCATCAACGAGAATTCCACCTGCCAAGTAGTTTGCAATGTCCGCAAACCACGGGGTTTCATCAGAATTCGAGTTGATAGACATTAAGGTCTCCATGGGGAAAGAGTCATTGATCTCTTTGTTCGGATGATCCCCTTGGTAAGGATCCTCAACTCTAGTGAGATGATCCGCGGCTAGGTTTTCAGCTCCTTTTTTATCGCGGATTTCGATTTTAAATTCTTGGAGAAGCAAAAGCCAGCGGAGAAGTCTTGGTTTGGAATCTTGCTTAGTCAACAAGTACTTCAACGCGGAATGATCGGTGTAAACGATTGTGGTGGAAAGGACAAGATAGGGGCGGAATTTTTCAAAGGCATAGACAACAGCTAAAAGTTCTTTTTCGGTTGTCGTGTAATGCAATTAAGCCCCAGTCATTGTCTTGCTAGCGTAATGGATTGGTTGGAAGTGTTTGTTCACTCTTTGGCCCAAAACCGCTCCAATAGCAAAGTCACTAGCATCGCACATCAACTCGAAAGGCAGCTCCCAATTAGGGGTAACCAAGACGGGTGCCTTAGTGAGCTTATTCTTAAGCGAGTTGAAGGCTTCGATACACTCTTTGGAAAAGATAAAAGGAGTATCTTTTTCCAAGAGGTGGGTCATCGGGCGAGCGATTTGAGAAAAATCTTTGATGAATCGACGGTAGAAGCCCGCATGACCAAGGAAACTTCTCACACCCTTCACTGTTGAAGGTGGAGGCAACTTAGCGATAACATCGACTTTAGCACGGTCTACTTCGAGACCGGCTTTGGAGATTTTGTGTCCTAGCACGATGCCCTCTTTTACCATGAAATGGCATTTTTCCCAATTAAGAACAAGGCGAGTGTCTTCACACCGCCTCAGCATACGTTCTAAATTGGCAAGGCAAGTAGAGAAAGAATCGCCATAAATCGAGAAATCATCCATGAATACTTCCATGGTGTCTTCCACCATGTCATGGAAGATAGCCATCATACACCTTTGGAATGTCCCAAGAGCATTGCATAAACCAAAAGGCATACGTTTGTAACCAAATGTTCCATAGGGATAAGTGAATGTGGTCTTTTCTTGGTCCTTGGGATCGATGGGAATTTGAAAATACCCAGAGAAACCGTCTAAGAAGCAGTAATAGTCATTACCAGCTAGACGCTCGAGCATTTGATCCATGAAGGGAAGAGGAAAGTGATCTTTTCTCGTGGCATCATTGAGCTTGCGATAATCAATACAAACTCTCCACCAAGTAACGAGACGAGTGGGAATCAACTTGTTGTGTTCATTGGAAACAACGGTTATTCCGCCCTTTTTGGGCACACAATGGACGAGACTTACCCACGGCGAATCCGAAATAGGGTAGATCAAGCCGGCATCTAGAAGTTTGATAACCTCTTGTTTGATGACGTCATGAATGCGAGGATTTACCCTTCTTTGGCTCTGGATTGCGGGTTTAAAGTCATCTTCCATGAGAATCTTGTGAGTACAAAAGTTCGGATCAATTCTGCGGATATCGGAAATTTTCCAAGCAATTGCCTTCTTATGATCTTTAAGCACGGCGACGAGGCGAGATTTTTCTTCTTCTTTCAAGTCCTTCGCGATGATGACGGGCGACTTCTTCGCTTCTTTTAAGGAACACGTACTCGAGATGGGGCGGCAACTCCTTAAGTTCTAAATCCGTAGGATTTTCGATGGGAGGCGTTTTCAAAGTCGGCGCATCGAGAGCAATAACCTTGGGAGATGGTGGAGCAATTATGTCTTCTTTAAGAAGGTTCTCAATGAGGCGAAGATCTTCATCCCAATTGGTGGTAGAATCGTCATTAGCTAAGTTCACATCTCCCATGGTGGCTTCCAAATCATTCCAAAGGAAATCACTTTCTCCAAATAGAGATAGTGATGAATCGATAGAGGAAACGGTCTCAACATTGGGAAGAGAGATAGGAATATTTTTGCAAGCATCTTTGAAGTGTTCTTCACAAGCCTCATCAAGAACGTCAATACAATTAACACTCTCGTTAGAATAAGGCTGTTTAGACAACTTTCCCATGTTGAAAACAATTTTATCGACACCCACTCTCATGATAAGCTCACCGACTTCAACATCGATGAGAGTGCGACCGGTCCTCAGGAATGGACGACCAACAATTAATGGCACACGAGGGTCCATCTTGTAATCGACGACGACGAAATCGGCAGGAAAAGTAAATTTGTCGACTCCTACAAAGACGTCTTCGGCTATCCCCACTGGATACGCAACCGTACGTTTGGCTAATTCCAAAGTCATTTTGGTGGGGACTATCTCAAGGAGAGATAATTGCTTCCAAACGCTTAGAGGCATTAGATTAATACTGGCTCCTAGATCGGCAAGAGCCATGCAATTCTCTACTCCCGGGAAGTTACAAGGGATTAAGAAATGACCTGGATCACCAAGCTTGGTTGGCAATTTCCTTAAAAGCACTGCAGAGCAATTCTCATTAAGTTGGGTGTTAGCAATATCAAGAAGCTTCTCCTTGTCACTAAGAAGATCTTTGAACATTTTCGCATACTTGGGCATTTGAGCGAGAGCCTCAGCGAAGGAGATATTGAAATTCAGTTGTTTAAACATTTTAAGAAAGTTTGAAACCTGAATATCGTCCTTGCTTTTAAGCTTCTCTTTCCTCAACCTTGAGGGATAAGGTATATCGAAAGAAGAGGAAGGCTTTGGGAGAACAGGATCACTCACATCCTTGGGTGGAGGAGGGGTAGAAGTAAGTGGTGGAGAAATTGGGGAAGGAGAAGGATGAGGAATAGGAGCAGGTGACTCGTTCTCCTTAGTCACAACCACCGGTGGAGGTATAGGAAGCTCGGGTTCCTTGGTACCTTTGCCACTGCGAGTGGTGATTGCTTTCATCTCCCCTCTTGGATTCGCAACGGTGTTACTCGGAAGAGTACCCGAAGAAGAGGGTTGATTACCTTGGAAGAAACTAGCCATCATGTTCTTTAAGTCATTCGTTTGACTATCCAAAGTGTTTCTCATATCAGCTCTCAGATCGTTCCCTTGTTTCACCAGGTCTGCTTTCAAGTTGAGCACTTCCCGCTAAAGATTTCCCACGATCACATCGTTAGTCCTCATGTAGGTTTCCACTTCTTGGTGTAAAGCGGTGGGTTGGTTGGGAGGAGCATTGTATGCGGGTGGTGGATAAGCAGGTTGCTGGTAAACTTGGTTGTTTCTTTGAGGTGGTTGTTGTTGTTTGTGAGGTGGTATGTATGGTGTACGAGGTTGTTGTTGTTGTTGAGGAGGGCGATTGAGGTTTTGTTGTTGGTTCGGGTTGCTAGGAGGAAAACCGGGTGGTGAGAGATAGTTGTTAGAGCGGTAGCTAAGCAGGTTGCGGTCACCTTGAGGACGAGCTTGATAAGCGAGTTGAGGATAGGTGCCATATGCTGCATTCACATTCTCAGAAGGGTAGTCTTGGGTGGCAGTACAAGTGGTGTAAGAGTGAGGACCCCCGCATATCTCACATGGTTGGCTAACAGCATTGACTTGAGAGTCTTTAGCGTTTCTAGCGTTGATGCTGTTGGTGTTGCTGGCGGTTTGGGTAGCAAGCGATTCAAGAAGCGCAGTGATTTTGTCAAGTCGCTTGTCGCTGTCACTAGTACTGGCACTAGCGACATTGGTCCGAACACTCTTGGTTTGCACACGAGACTTATTCTCAATGATATCCCAAGCAGCATTGGAAGTCTTAGCCAAAAGTTTACCCCCGAGGCACTGTTTAGTGAATCTTGGTCATTCATGTTTAAACCATTATAAAAAGTATTAATTTGGTGCACTTTGGTAAAACCATGTTGTGGCATTTTCTCAAAAGATCTTTGAAACGGTCCCAAGATTCACTAAAAGACTCATCGTACTTTTGTTCAAAACTAATGATTTCATTCCGCAAAGCGGTAGTACGAGAGGGTGGGAAAAAGTAGTTGATAAACTTGGTCTCCAAATTCGTCCACGAAAGAATACTCTGTTGCGGTTCCTTAGCAAGCCAATGTCGGGCTTGTCCCTCTAAAGAAAAGGGAAAAAGTTGTAAACGGATTACCTCTTGTGGAACACCATTGAATTTGACCGTATTGGTGAGTTGCAAGAATCTCTTGATGTGGTCATGTGGATCATCAATGGTACACCCCAAGAATGGTTGAGCAGAGACCATCTGGATAAAGCCGGATTTGAGCTCAAAGTTGTTGGCTGCAATCGCGGGTATGACAATTGGATCATTGTTACCATCTACATGTGCTTGCAGAAGTTCAATCATCGGGCGATTATCCGGTAGAGGCTCATTGTTGTTGTTATTATTGTTGTTGAAAGGTGGGTTGTTATTGTTATTATTATTGTTTTGAGGTGGGTTATTGTTGTTGTTTTGTACATCAGCCATGTCTAAGTCTTCGAGAGGCTCGGGCTCTTGATAAGACGTTGATCGTGTACGCATGCACCTGCAAAAGAACTAACAAGGCAAAAACAAAGCAAAAATATTTTTGGTTTTTATGTTTTTTAATTTTTAGGATTTTTGAAAATTTTATATTTTTTAGGATTATTGAAAAAAGTAACGTTCACGGGGAACGGATCCCAAAATCCAAGTTCTCACAAAAAACTGTTGATCTTAACGAGAAAAGCCCGGCAGCGGCACCATTTGATATTAGGATTTTGCTATGGGTTCAAGTTCGTTTCTCGGTATCCTCTCAAATTGATCACAACTCAAAGTGGAATGATTTGTTCTTGGTGACAAATAGTGGGTTTGGTTTTCTATTCTATTGAAAAGATAAAAGAATGAAGTAACGAAATAAAACTTGTAGTTAAATTAAACACTTAAATAATAAATCAGCAAAATAAACTTACTGGAAACTAGTTCTATTCGGAATAATTTGCCATGCGGAATATAGGGCTACCCGTAAAGATCACATCCCAATCATAAAAACACAAATTCAACAACTTTTTAAGATCAAAACTCAACTAAATAAGAACTTAAGAACTTTGAATAAAAAGATGATGAAGAACAAGAGGAATGAAAAGATTCAATGAAAACTTGTATTGATGATTAAGATTCAAAAACAAAATGAAAGGATTACACTTACACAATTCAAGAAGAAAATCAAAGAAGAAGAAAACCACTCCTTAAGGGAGATGGTTCTTCTTACGAAATAGGAAAAGAGTAACTGAAAACTAAAACTAGGTCCAAATTTTGTGAGGGTGATTCCCTTATATAGGCTTAGTGGTTGGTTGGTGAGTGGGCTTTCTCCCTTTCTTCTTGTCTTCTCGTCTTTTCAGAAAAGTTGACGTTTTCGATTCTGATTCGGGATTTGTCGACGATTAAATTCAACTCGTCTTTTAATTTCTTCGTTTAATAGACTTGAGTTTCTTCGACATATGTAAATCTTCCATCTTTGGTCCTTTTCTTCGATAAATCTTCAAATAGGCCCATTGACTTCAAATCTTTTGCATCTCTTGGACAATAGACTTCGTCTTTAGTCTTTTTCCTTGATAAAACCCGTGCAATCCCATGTTTTCTTCAATAATCATCCGGTTGACTCTGAAAACACAATAAACACAAAAACCACGCATAATTCCAAACAAATGATATTAAATACGTGCTTTGGTCTTGTTTTAGCCAGAAATAAGTAGTAAAAGGATGGGTGTTATATGGGTTTATGTGATGGCTGCCTATGATATGGCTATCGTTCTTTTTGTGTTATATGTTTTGGGTTATAGTTATGTTGCGTGATTTTGGGGTCACACGATATGGTTTGGTTTTGGAGGTGGGCATTATGCCTTGTTGTGGCACGGTGAGATAGTGATTACTCGTATGGAAAACGAGTGTATGACGTGATTGGTTGATCCGACATGTATGGTAACGAGTATGTTTTGGGTGATTTAATAGGTATATATATGCGGATGTATATATACTACTATGTGTTAAGTTATGGTATATGGTCATTCACTAGTTATTATAACTTGAACTTACCTTGTGTTTGTCCGTGTTTTATGGAGCTGGAGTTTGATGGAGTTTCAACGACGTTTTGAATCTTTTGAAGTGTGTATTGTAGCGTATTCTTTGAGTTTCGTATTTCACGCGTACGTTTTAAAATGGTGTTCTTGGTTTTAAGTCTGTTGAAATAAATTGAGATTTCTTTTGGGATAATGAAATATTTTGCGTTGAGTCTTACATTTCTTAAGGGGGACTTGGAAATCTACTATAGAGTTAGATAGTTGGTTGTATTCGGTAAAATAGGGGTAAGGTGTTGGAGTCATGTTTGAAACAAGATGTAACATAAGTCCTTTTTTTTATCAACACTTATTTATTTCAAATTCTAAAAGACTTTCTTTAAAATAAAGTGAAGTAAAATTTCTTTCTACTTACATAATTTATATAATAGTGTTTAACCGATTCACGTCATTTATAATTATTAATACAAGGTTAAATTGAGTTTATGAAGATTTCGCATACAATTTTATCTTTCATTAATATAAAATTGTTTTGGTCATAACTTGTTCGTTTTAGAACTTTTTGAGTGATTCAAAAGCCAAAAATTATGTACTCGGAACGTACTTTTCAAATATTCAGAAAGTATAGTCATGGAAGGTCAGTGGATTGGTCGGACTTATTGTACAAGTGTCAGGCTAAAGGTTGAGTTTTGAATAGTAGTTTATGATTTGGGATGCACGGGATACCTAGTCTTTGAGTCGAGTTTTGAGTTGTCAAGAGGGTTGTTTGTAGATTGTTTGAGTCACATAGATGTGGGGAGGTAAAAAAAAAGATAATAAATAAAAAATAAAAAAATATATATATATATGTATATCCTTTGGAAAATTCGATCTTTTGCATGGTTTAAATAATATGTCGCGGGGCGTAATATGTTTTGGTTGCCATTGGGTGTTTCTTGGATTATTTTTCGTTGCCATGGGTCATTTTGAATTGATAATGCTTTGGGTTTGAGTTTTCTTTTGAGTCTCGTGGTTTTTGATTTCTTTTAATTGGTATATGTGAAATGTCGTTAGTTATCCGTGGGTTTGATTCGTTGATCGTATCTGATGGATTCAGGAGGTAGTTTTGGTTTCGTATTGTTCGGGAGCATTGAGGTAGTCATATGAAAGACTTGGTCGCGCCTACACGCTTAAGTAGGTGACCATGAGAGAACGATCGAAATACCCTTAGTGGGGAGGAAAGAAGTTCGTAGACAAACTAACGTGGTCATGAGGTCTCTTACGAGTACCAAGGAGATGAATAGAGATTTGTGGGATACCAGCACAAGTAACATGCCATAGAGAGTGTTGGAGGGGATATTGTTCGTAAGGCATGTATGTTTTCAAAAAACTTCCTGAAATTTAGTAGGTTTGCCTATTATTTTGAGCTAGAACTATAAATAAAGCAAGTAGGAGAAGTGAGAGGAGTTGCAGTTAGTGTCTTTCCAAGGCAAATCATTGATGGAGTGATTTAAAAACAAGAGCTGTTAGAAATTTCAACGGATGCAAGGTAAAAGTTGAGTTGCTTAGTAGTAGATTGGATGTGGAAAGCGGTTGAGTGGTCTGATGAGAGGAAGCATTGGTCTTTTAAAATGCGTGTAGAATTTTGCAAGTAGAACGAGGTAAGAATTTATTCGTATTGCCGCTGAGAGAGGGTGCAAGGAGGACATAGTTGAAACTGCTAAGGATGTTGTATGAACGCTTTGGGTTTACGGTTATGCATTTGGCTTCGCCAAAGCACTAGCGGTTTTCATGGTGTCAATGAACCAAGTGTGCATGAACGTGAATAAACGAGTTGTCATCGGGAGCATCGACGACATCTTGATCTACTCAAATCTGAGAAGGAAGAGGAAGCATTTTGGAGGCTGAAGAGGTGGATTGGATAATGAGCCGATCTTGGCATTATCGGAAGGACTGGATGAATTCGCGAAGCATGACGATACGTGGAGCAAGGATTTGGACGCGTACGAGGACAACAAAGAAAGGCGATCGCTTATACGTTGCAGGAACTGAAGATTTGGAAGAACTGGATGGACTTAGTTAGTGGAGTTGGATTGTATATCTGCCTAGAATGCTAGAGGTATTTGGTGTACGAGATGTGGAGAATGATCTATACGAATCATGAACGTCTCCAACACATGTTTAATCATCTTGATTGAACATTTGTAAAAAGTTATGGGTGGAGTTAATTGACGAAAGAAAAATTGCAAGGCCAAGTACCGTCTGGGAAAGGCAGGCATAGTTGATGAGACATAGAATAAGAAGAATGAAGTGAAGCTGAGAAGAACTTAAACTATATGGATGACGTACTAGGATGGTTTGGATGAAATATGTAGGTGGCACGAGTTGAGTTGTCTAAAGCAGAGAACGCGTCAACATGTATGTTGCGTGGCTTGGACAATCATGTGGAGGAAAGGGACGTAGACTATACTTCCTACATAGATAGGAGTAGCTTAGAAAGGGGGATGTAAGGACGAAATTGGGGAAGGTGACGAGAGTTGGGTGATAGTCGATAGACTGACTAATTCATCTCATATTTCAAGAGGAATGAGAAGTCACGTAGTTGAAAAGTTGGAAGGATTGCGTACGAATGTGATGGAATAGAGGGTGCTGCGTAAAAGTTAGCCTAATATGTATGGAACGCCTTATGAAGGGTTATGGCAAGGGAAGAAACGATGGGAAGCATCACATCGTGATGTATGGTATGAGCTGAGGAAAAGAAGGAAGTGTGTATAGGAGCGAAGCAAGAATAAAATAGGTCGTGATTGGAAAAAGAAATGGCACTGATCTATACTGATTGTTTGGGAGGATTAGAATCGATAATCGAATGGATGAGGAGTTATAGGTGTGATATGCCATAGGGACGAAGGGATTGGTCTAACTGAGATAACCACCCTTTTGAGGATGTGTATAGATCGTAGGTTGATTTGGACTGGAAGAACTAATGGGTATGTGAAAGACCGTCATAGGTCCCTTTGCAAGGAAATTGGAAATTTTAAGTAGTTTGGGGTACGGACTAAAGGGAGTTTCACCCATAGTAACGGGTGGTATGTTTTGGTAAAATGGAAGAGATGATGTAGAGTTTTGTAGGTCCATTTATGATCTTTGGAAAGATCGGACCAGTAGCTTATGAGCGTAGAATTACCTGGGGGAAACGAGTGGTATACATGTTATATTTCGTGTATTAAGATTGGTAAAGGTTGTTTGAGAATGCATTTTGCATGTACGGTTATCCGGGACTTGTGTTAATAAGAGTCTTTGTTTTATCAAAGATCATTTGTAAGATTTATTGACTGTGAGGTCAAGAGTTTGGCAATGAGTTTAATTATTTTTTGTTTGTATATGTGGTATTTTGAAACTTGAACTAAAGTTCACGTGGAAATGAGGGGAGTTCGTTTAGAACAAGTATCCTCATGTGATTTGTTGTTTGTGTGTTTGATCCTAAGGAGTAAATCTCGGGACGAGATTTCTATTAGGAGGGAGTGATGTGACAACCCTGGTTTTGAGGTTCGTCACTTAGTTTTATTTTGTGCTAGTTACGTGTCTTTACGTGTTTATGTGCTTATTGGTGTGTATAGATTGTGGTTTGGATATCATTTTTGGTACGGGGTACCTTGTGAATGAAACGATGTGTGATGATTTCATGTTCATGAGTTC
The DNA here is from genome assembly GCA_025667525.1 of Glebionis coronaria. Classification (NCBI taxonomy): domain Eukaryota; kingdom Viridiplantae; phylum Streptophyta; class Magnoliopsida; order Asterales; family Asteraceae; genus Glebionis; species Glebionis coronaria. The sequence continues at coordinate 482,552,122 of CM046879.1, read as the reverse complement.
ACATGGTAGTGACTATGAAATGAGATGGTGTTATTTGGTGCTTTTAAGTATACGTATATGTATTATAGAAAATCGTATTTTTACGATTTACGGTTTAGCATTTGGAGGTCTCGGATGAGGTAATTAGTCATATGGATATTTTTCGGGATGGTTTTAAGTCATTTAGGACTTAGTTATAAAGTTTATTTCAAAATTTGAGATTTTTTTAAAAAGTGTATATTTTACGACTTTTACGGTAAAACGCGTAAAAACTGACTAGTTTTACTGTTTTGAGGTTTTGGAGGTTTTAGGAGCTGAAATAAATTAAGGTAAATTAAGTTATTGTTAATAACATAATATTAAACAATAAAAAGAAAAAAAACGAAATTTAATGGATATGGAATGGTTATAGACGGTTGGAAAAGAAAAAAAAAGAGAAAAAGAGAAAAAGGAGAAAAAGGAAACATTGTATTGGGCTAGGATTAGTATGGTAATTATATAAAGACTTTTATTAACTAAAAACACATCATAATCCCCTAGAGATCAAGCTTAGGTCGAATTTAATGGATAAAATTAGGGTTCTTCATAAAATTTTGGGGTTTTCATAAATCAAAGGTAAATCTTCAAATCCCTTTTCAATTTAATTGTTTTAATGATTTCTTAATCATCTTATGATGGATTTAGGTTAGGGTTTAATTTAAAAACAGTATATTAATGTTATAATAATGACGTTATAATGATTACATAAATTAGGGCTTGTAATTAGTGGGGTTAGGGTTAATTAATTAGGTTAATTTGATTAAACCCGTTTTTAAAAACTGGGCAGAATTTTGAGTCAATTATTTTGATCATATTGGGAGTTCTACAAACTCTTATTTTGCGATCCAAGTATCCCTGAAAAGGTAATTGAAGTGGCTTTCCAATGAAAGAAACTAGAACTAAATTGGAGGTCGGGAATTAGGTCAAAAACAGGTTACAACAGTCGGAGGTCAAAACAGTTTTGTAATCAGCTTGTTTTCTTTTTAAGTTTTGGGTTGTTTGGGGTACTTAGGGTTGCATTGGGATCTTCTCACGAACATGAGAGATGGTTTATATATTGTAGTGAGTATCTGCACTTGGGCTAAGATTGTGGTTTAGGTTAAGACCCTCTAATGGTAATGAACTTTTCATACGTTTAAAATCAGTGAATTCTGGATAGGTAGCAATATATACACATATATCGGGGCCTTAACAGTAGCTTTAAGGTTAAGGCAAGTGGAAGGTTTTAACTAACATGTATAAAAGTGTGAATATTCCTTTTACAGAAACCATGGGTATATTTAAGTGGACGTTTGACTTAAAGTTTTGAGACCTAAAACTGGGACAGTTTTGTGTAAAAATATGAACGGGATAGCTATTAAACCTAACCAAGTTAGGGACTTGTTAAGGAAGGGTAATGGGGTGATTAGAACTTAACAATGAGGCAATTATATTGGAATAGGCTAGATGTCCATCATAGGTTGATGAGCCATCTTGGTGGTTGGTTCGGGTATTGATTGTGTGTTTTTGGTTTGTTAGCTCGTTGCTAAGTGCGAGGACTTGTGAAGAAGCAATCAGGTGAGTTTCATAGTCCCATGTTTAATATTGATTTTGACTTCCAGATGGGATGGAAGAGACACTGTGTTGAGTTATTTTCTAAATTGATGCTGTGAATGTGTTTGTGATTTGAGATGGACTTGTGTGTACATTATGTGATTAACTGCTATGTGATTTTTGATTGTGTATGATTTGGATCGGGGGACACGTGTCGTCTCAGTTATTGGGGTTTGACAAGGTAGTGGCCTTGTGGTTTGACAAGGTAGTGGCCTTGTGGTTTGACAAGGTAGTGGCCTTAGGATAGGTACATAGTGTGATCATCTATGATACCCTGTTGTTTGGCAAGGTAGGAGCCTTGGATTTTGGTTTGGAATGATTGATCTTGAATGCTAGTTGTTAATACATAATTGTAGCACATTGTCCATATGTTCTTTTGTTGATTGATTGGTGTATTTTGCATACACCTCATAGCATGTTAATTTAGTATATTTATATATTTATTTTTCGTTATATATGTACTTTGAGTGTGTTTTGTGATTATGTAGGTTACGAGTGAAGTGGAATAAAAATGGACGCTTAATTAATTTTTTGGAGAAAAGACATTGTGAGCGCCGATTAATGAAGAAAAAATATTGAAGAAAAAAATTTGTGCGCGTCGCAATTTTTTCGGTCATCGTTTATTTGTCCGGACTTCGTTAGAGCAATTATTGGCGTTGGGTTATTTTTAATTGGGCCAAATTTATTATAAAAAAAATAGAGGCCCATTAACTTAACCGACTAAAAGGGTGTATATAAAGAAAGACGATTTGTCTTTTTGAGGGGAGTCGACAAGAGCATAAAAAAAGGCGATTGGTCCATTGGGGAGAGAATCTTTTGGATGACACAGCCTATTATCAATTGGAGATTTGGTGGGATAGGGACATCATAGAACAAAAAAAAGAATTCACAGAAGGTTACAAAAGGGCGGCCGGATTAAAAAAAAATTGGAAGCAACAAATTGACAATTTTGCAAGTGGGGACGCAGGGAGGAATATAAACACAACCGAATCATAACATTAAAAAAAGGAAGAGTGATGTTTCATATGAAGCGGGTCGGGTACACCGCGATGTCCGGCTAATTTTGTTGTAATTCCTTCCGGTAACTTTATTTATGGTTTGATCATTACTTTTGGGTTATCATATTTTTATTGCATTGATTTATGATTTATTTATAAATTATTTTTATTGACTTAATTTTATGTTTAATTATTTTTGCGAGACAATTTATTGTTAGTTAACGATTCATACTTATTTTATTTAGTAAAAAAAAAGATGGTCGTATAATAAACATAAGTTGTACCTAAACAAATTATTAAAACATAATTATTGGTTGGATTAATATAAGATTTATTATTGCGATTCATTGATAAACATAATAAATGCCGACATTGGTTCATTCATATTAAGTCAAAACAATCTTTGTAATCGAGCTAAAAAGTTTCAATAATCCATAAGTGTGACCAACCATAAATATTAGGAGCTGGAAGGGATTGCATTTTTCTTTTAATTGTTTACATCTTTATTTTATTTTTCTAGCTTTACTATTAGTTTAATAATTATTTTAATTTTTAATCAGCATTTTTATTATCAAAAGTATTTTAGTTGTCAGATTTCAAAACCGAAACCTTTATTGATCAGTGATCACCTCAAAACTTAAACTAAAACCACATAGTCCTCGTGGATCGATACCCATTTACCCTATCTAGTATAAGGTAATTAGGTTATTTTTTTTGACCGGCAATTAGACGTCGATCAAATTTTGGCGCCGCTGCCGGGGACTCAGTGAGCTTTTCGTTTAAGTTTTTGTTAATATTTTTCTTAGATAAAATAAAAAAATACAAAAAGATTTTATTTTTCTTGTTTGTTTGTTTGTTTCTTGTTTTGTTTGTTTCTTGTGACTGTGCAGGTTAGTGTATGCGCACACGCAGATCGGGACGTACATCACCGTTAGCTTACGATCCTGAGGTTGAGAAAAGTGCACGGTTAAGAAGGAAGACGTTTCGACAGTTTTCTATTAATCTTGATTTTTCAGGTTTAGCAGAGCTTTTCGCTGAAATGCCAGGTGACGAAGATGGTGGCGGAAGTGCTAGCGGCAGTAGTAGCGGAGAAGAATCTCCACCACGGGGTGTTGATTCTTATTACAGGCCAGGGATCTTCGAGGATCCCTCGCCTATCGTTTATCCGGATCCGGTTAAAGGGGTTACAAGTAACTTCAAGATCCAGCCGAACCTCATAGCAATCTTGCCAGTGTTTAGAGGTCGTGCGGAGCCATACGCACATCTGCGTGAATTCTTCTCAATTGCTGACACACATCAGGTTAATAACATTACCAAGGATGAGGTAAGACTTCGCCTTTTCCCTTTTTCTCTTAAAGATCAAGCTAAGGACTGGTTCTCATCTCTTGAGCCAGGTAGTATTAACTCATGGTCTGAAATGCAATCTGCTTTTCTTGAGGAATTTTATTATATAAGTAAAACTGCTGCCATTAGGAATAAGATTAAATCCTTTCGTCAAATCCCAGGCGAGCAGTTTCATGAAGCATTTAATAGACTTAAGGAGTTATTAATAACATGCCCTCATCACGATGTTCCAAAATGGGAGCTTGTCAAAGTCTTCTATGATGGGTTGGATTATAACAACCAACAATTTGTGATGGCCACTAGTGGGGGTATGTTTTTCTCGCGACCTATGGAGGAAGAATGGGAGTTTTTTGAAAAACTAGGCAAAGGTTCTAAGACCCAAGCTTCAGTGGATCGAAACAACCACTCATCTTCCGCCAATTATGTGTCTAACCAACGTGGCACACATTCCGAAATTAGCGAGTTAAGTAAGAAAGTTGATCTTTTGTTGAAAAATATAGGAAAAGGTGTTCCGAATGTGTCTAATGTGTCGCATAGTGGGTGTTCAATGTGTGGTGATCCGAGTCACTCTGTCGATAATTGCCAAAGTTGGGTGGCGCCACCAAATGAGGAGGTAAATGGAGTCTACGGTGGTCGTCCACGAAATGACCCATTCTCCGAAAGTTACAATCCTGGATGGCGCAATCACCCCAATTTCCGTTGAAAAGATGAAGACAGTCGCCCTAATAATGCCCAACAACAACACTACGGTTACAAACCAAGGTACGAGGGTGGCGATTCATCTAACTTCCAACAAAATTCTTACAATCATAGGCCACAACAACAATATCCAAATCAGGGCCAAGGGCAAGATGACAACCGTCTCTCGAACCTTGACCGAAAGTTTGATAGGCTTATGGATTCATTGTCTACCAACAATCAAGAGATTAATAGAAAATTCGAGGTCACTAATCAAAGACACGAGACCACTACTAAATCTATTGCAGCTCTTGAGAGACAAGTTGGTCAATTGGCGGATCAATTAAGTAAAAGAGATGAGGGAAGGCTACCGAGCTACCCCACCATGAATCCCGCACACAAGAAAAATGGAAATGAGCACGTGAATATGGTGACGTCTCTTCGAAACGGTAAAATCTACAACAATGACAAGGGAATTCCAAATTCTCCTGATGTCGAGGATTTCGTTACCGATGACGAAATTATTGTTGAAGGTAAAAATTCTGATAATGTTAAGTCCGGTTCTGAGTTGGTAAATGATTTGTTAAATGATTTTCCTATACCAACAACACCGAATCCTAAAGCTACTGAATCTCCTGAAGTTGGGGAGGGTGGTGTGTCCAGCACACCTTACCCTACAGCTTTGGAGAAATCGACATCTACAAAGTTAGCTAAAAAGGGTCCTCATGCTGAGGATATGTGGGAGACTTTCAAGCAAGTTAAAATTAATCTCCCCCTTATTGATGCTATCAAGCAAATTCCTACTTATGCCAAGTTTTTAAAGGACTTGTGTACTCAGAAGAGGAAGCTGAAGGCGTCTTTGCCTAAAAAGATTGACCTAACTGAGCATGTTAGTGCAGTCTTATCTAGCTCCCTTCCTCCTAAATTCAAAGATCCTGGAGCACCGTTGATTTCAGTTGTGGTCGGAAATATTGCCATTAAGAAGGCGCTCCTTGATCTTGGTGCCAGTATCAACATCCTTCCTGCTAGTTTGGTTGATAAGTATGACTTAGGAACTCTTCGTAAGACAGACACCATTATTTCCTTAGCCGATCGATCTACCAAAATTCCTAGAGGTATCTTAGAGGATGTAATTGTGAAAGTTGATGATTTCTATTACCCAGTTGACTTCTTTGTTATGGACACCGAGTCACAATACAAGGATGTTCAACCAACTATTATTCTTTGGCGCCCATTCTTAGCCACGATAGATGCTAGGATTAATTGTCGAACTGGTGCCATGGATATTGCCTTCGGTAATAAGAAGATAAGATTGAATGTGTTTAATTCTATGAATTCTCCTACGACGAATGAATGTTACCAAGTAGCTGTGATTGATGAGGAAGTTCAAAAGCATGCATCCCGTATGCTTAAGGATGATCCTTTGGAATTATATCTAACTGGTGATAATGAGGAGATTCTTGATGTTGCTGAAGTTCTAGAGATTCAAGAGTGTTTGGTCAGTTCTTTGGACCATCAAAAACCACCTTGGTCGTATAAAGTGGAGCCCTTACCTTCTACTTTTGACACGGCTACGAAGCCGTCTTTGGAGGTGCCTCCAACTCTTGAATTAAAACCTTTGCCATCTAATCTTAAATATGCTTTTCTAGGTCCTAATGATACGTTACCCGTCATTGTTGCTTCTGATCTTTCTGAATAACAAGAGGAAGCACTTCTAAAAGTGCTTTCCAAGTACAAAGCATCAGTAGGATGGACAATTGCAGACTTAAAAGGGATCAGCCCTTCATTATGTATGCATCGAATTGTTACGGACCCAGATATTAAGCCAGCAAGAGATGCGCAAAGGCGTCTAAATCCTAATATGAAAGAGGTAGTGAAGACGGAAGTTCTTAAATGGTTAGATGCCGGTATCATCTATCCCATCTCGGATAGTAAATGGGTAAGTCCTACTCAAACGGTGCCTAAAACGGCTGGAATCACCGTTGTTGAAACCGAGAGTGGGGAAAAACTCACAACCCGACCAGTTACTGGGTGGAGAGTTTGTATAGATTACCGTAAGCTGAATAATGCCACATCTAAAGATCACTTCCCACTACCCTTCATTGATCAAATAGTTGAGAAGCTTTCTGGTAAGAAATTCTATTGCTTCTTGGATGGGTACTTCGGTTATAATCAAATACCCATCCATCCTGATGACCAGGCCAAAACTACGTTTACGTGTCCATATGGGACGTTTGCATTTCGAAGAATTCCTTTTGGCCTGTGTAATGCACCTGCTACCTTTCAGCGGTGTATGATGAGTATATTTTCTGACATGGTTGGAGAATCTGTAGAGATATTTATGGATGATTTCTCCATCTTTGGTCAATCTTTTGAAAGCTGCCTTGATCAGCTTGAAAGCGTGTTAAAAAGATGCACCGAAACTAATTTGGTGCTTAGTTGGGAGAAGAGCCATTTCATGGTTCGAGAGGGAATTGTATTAGGGCATGTTGTGTCTGAAAAAGGATTTGACGTTGACCGTGCCAAAGTTCAAGTAATTTCAACCCTTCCTCCTCCCACTACCGTCAAAGGTGTGCGTTCTTTTCTTGGTCATGCCGGGTTCTATAGGCGATTTATTAAAGATTTTAGTGCAATATCAAAGCCTCTTTGCAATCTACTCTTAAAAGATGCACGCTTAGACTTTAATGAATCATGTCTTAAAGCATTCAACATGCTTAAGCAAAAGCTTGTAGAAGCCCCTATTCTGCAATCACCTGATTGGTCGAAGCCTTTCGAGATCATGTGTGATGCGAGTGATTATGCCGCTGGGGCGGTTCTAGGACAGCGGGTCGATAAGAAACCTGTTGTGATCTTTTATGCTAGTAAGACTTTTTCAGAAGCTCAAATGAATTACACTACTACTGAAAAAGAGTTGTTAGCTGTGGTTTTTGCTCTTGATAAGTTTAGGTCATATATTTGGGGGCATTCTAAGGTGATAGTATTTTCAGATCATAGTGCCTTAAGACATTTGTTGACTAAGAAAGAGACAAAACCGAGGTTGCTTAGGTGGATTTTGCTTTTACAGGAATTTAATTTAGAAATTCGAGATAAAAAGGAGTCAGAAAATGTAGTTGCCGACCATTTGTCTAGAATTATCCCTCCGCCGTTCAACCCTTCTGATGTGATTAAGGAAAGCTTTCCGGATGAAAGTTTATTTGAGGTTTCTAAGGTTCCTTGGTTCGCAAATATAGTTAATTACCTAGCTGTTAAAAAGCTTCTGGATTTTTGGTCCAAGCAACAAAGAAAATACTTCTTCTCTCAGGTGAAGCATTATTTTTGGGAGGATCCGGAGCTATATAAGGTATGTGCTGACCAAGTTGTTAGGAGATGTGTTCCTGACCATGAGCATATGGTCATATTGGCTCATTGCCATTCTTATGCATGTGGTGGACACTTTGGTGCCACAAAAACTGGGCATAAAGTCCTACAAAGCGGTTTCTTTTGGCCGACTATATTCAAGGATGCCCAGTCTTTTGTGAAAGCATGTATTCGTTGCCAACAAGTTGGAGGGATTTCAAGGTGTGATCAAATGCCTATGAATCCTATACTTGTTGTTGAGATCTTTGACGTGTGGGGTATTGATTTTATGGGACCATTCCCCACTTCCTATGGCAATGTTTACATTTTAGTGGCAGTGGATTATGTGTCTAAGTGGGTAGAGGCTGAGGCGACTAGAACAAATGATCATAGTGTAGTTCTTAAGTTTGTTAAGAAGAATATCTTTGCTAGGCATGGAATTCCTAAGGCTATCATTAGTGATGGGGGTTCTCACTTTAAGAACTTTAGATTTGGGAAATTACTGAAACATTATGGAGTTAATCATAGGATAGCTACCCCTTATCACCCACAGACTAGTGGACAGGTTGAAGTATCTAATAGGGAGATTAAGCGAATTTTAGAAAAGACCGTTCGTAGTGATAGAAAAGATTGGTCCTTGAGGTTAGATGATGCATTGTGGGCATATAGGACGGCTTTTAAGACTCCTATTGGTATGTCACCGTACAAGTTGGTATATGGCAAGGCGTGTCATTTACCGGTTGAGATAGAGCATAGGGCTGAATGGGCGATTAAGACTGTTAATCTAGATTTAGAGAAAGCAAGTAGTTCTAGGAAACTTCAATTATCTGAACTAGATGAGATTAGACGTGATGCTTATGAGAGTTCTAGGATTTATAAGGAGAAAACCAAAGCTTTTCATAATCGACACATCACCAAGAAGTCCTTCTTGGTTGGTCAAAAAGTTTGGTTATTCAATGCTAGACTTAAGCTTTTTCCTGGAAAATTGAGAAGTAAATGGACGGGTCCATACATAGTGACTCAAGTATCTCCATACGGAGCCATTGAAATAAAAAATATGGTGGGTGGAGAGCCTTTTAAAGTTAATGGACACCGTTTAAAGTCGTATGTTGAGTTGGAGAGTGATCAGATGGAAACGGTGGATGTGGTTTACTTAGAACCAATCCAACCGTCTCAATAGCTCATACGAGTTATGTCTGGCTGAAGACGGTAAACTTAGCGCTTCGCGGGAGGCAACCCGTGGTTTGTGGAACTTTGTGGGTGTGTTCACTACAAACCTTCACGAGACAAAACTCGTCCAGTCGGGCTACCGAGTGGTTTAAAGGCTTGTTGCATATGCTAAATGCAACCGTGATTCCTACGAAAGTGAGTTAGGTTTTTGTTTTTTGTGTGAGTTTGTCAAATTGATTTTTAACCAAAATTTCAATTTAAAGTTTTTGAATTAGGGATAATGCAATGCTTTAAGTTGAGGGGGGTTGGCACATGTGTTACATGTTTTTGTGTGAAATTTTGGTCAAAATGGGTTAAAATGTGATTTTGGGAAAAAATTGAAATTTTTTAAAATTTTAAATCACATTATAAGAGTCTTGTGCTAATTAGATGTGGAAGTTTCTTCTACACATATATGTGTGTTGAGTGTTGCTTCTGAAGATTAGCTTGTGGATGATTTATTGGAGCAAGCTAGAAGATTTGGCCATAATTATCAGGTGCACCCAATTCCATTGTATAATTTGGTTATTAAATTGAGTTGATTGTTTGCATGTAGTTAGGCATATGTATAATTTAGATGGTCAAACCACGTCGGTTGAATTCCCTCTACTTACCTTTGCTTAGATCGAGTAAAAAGTTTAAATAAATAATATGAAATATAGTAATGTAATAGTTGGGTTAGGACATTTAGAATTGAGATTATTCGGCTCGCCACCCGCCCACGGTGGCCTTAGAATAGAGTTGGAGAACTGTCATAATTATTGGTGGTAGTCATATGCTGGGCTTGCCTATCTGATTCGTCACCCGCGCAAGGTGATACTTTAGTTGTTAGCATGGGTCAGACGCCAATTTTTATGATGGATAGCATTGCACTTAGCTGAGACAATTTTAGGTGAAATAACCCAATCCTTGTATTGTTGTAATGAAATTAGGAAGATTAGTTTAATTAAGTGCATTGTATAATTATACTATGTGGTAGATAACTCCATCATGTGATGTACCAGTAGGCACAACGTATAACTGTTCCCATTTAAATAAACAGATTTAATTAACCGGTTCTCATGTGCCAATGTGTCGTAGTATGCACCTATAGGATAGATATTCATTTTTCTGAATAATTGGTCTTTATATCAACCTTAAAAGGAGTGTATAAAGCGTTCAGGATGACTTGTATAAGAAACGGTCCTGAATGGCTAAAAAAGAGAGAGCTTATGTGTGATATGAAAAAAAAATGTGAAAAGAAAAATGATGAGAAAAAAAAGTGGAAGTATGTAAGCTAAAGTATGATGGCTTATGATGTGCTCTTATGCTATAAAAACTCCAATGTTATAAAAAGTGTACGATATTCTCACCTTTTGTTTTAGATTAATGTTTATATTGATTATAGGTGTGTAATAGGTACGTTGGATACATGGTTAATTATATGAAACATAAAGTAAATGGAATCAATGGGAATGGTTATGCTAAGTGTTTAAGAAGGACAAAAATATTGGTAATCATTTTGGATTATTTGTCATGTAGGATGGTTATTAGTGTATTAGGTTGAATGTGATCTTTTTGATGAAATTTCAATAGTATGATTAAAAATTATGAAATTAACATGCTTGTATATTTTTATTTTATTTTTACTTGGGACACGTAAAAGGTTAAGTTCGAGGGGATCTGATTGGTGTATTTTGCATACACCTCATAGCATGTTAATTTAGTATATTTATATATTTATTTTTCGTTATATATGTACTTTGAGTGTGTTTTGTGATTATGTAGGTTACGAGTGAAGTGGAATAAAAATGGACGCTTAATTAATTTTTTGGAGAAAAGACATTGTGAGCGCCGATTAATGAAGAAAAAATATTGAAGAAAAAAATTTGTGCGCGTCGCAATATTTTCGGTCATCGTTTATTTGTCCGGACTTCGTTAGAGCAATTATTGGCGTTGGGTTATTTTTAATTGGGCCAAATTTATTATAAAAAAAAAATAGAGGCCCATTAACTTAACCAACTAAAAGGGTGTATATAAAGAAAGACGATTTGTCTTTTTGAGGGGAGTCGACAAGAGCATAAAAAAAAGGCGATTGGTCCATTGGGGAGAGAATCTTTTGGATGACACAGCCTATTATCAATTGGAGATTTGGTGGGCTAGGGACATCATAGAACAAAAAAAAAAGAATTCACAGAAGGTTACAAAAGGGCGGCCGGATTAAAAAAAAATTGGAAGCAACAAATTGACAATTTTGCAAGTGGGGACGCAGGGAGGAATATAAACACAACCGAATCATAACATTAAAAAAAGGAAGAGTGATGTTTCATATGAAGCGGGTCGGGTACACCGCGATGTCCGGCTAATTTTGTTGTAATTCCTTCCGGTAACTTTATTTATGGTTTGATCATTACTTTTGGGTTATCATATTTTTATTGCATTGATTTATGATTTATTTATAAATTATTTTTATTGACTTAATTTTATGTTTAATTATTTTTGCGAGACAATTTATTGTTAGTTAACGATTCATACTTATTTTATTTAGTAAAAAAAAAAAGATGGTCGTATAATAAATATAAGTTGTACCTAAACAAATTATTAAAACATAATTATTGGTTGGATTAATATAAGATTTATTATTGCGAGTCATTGATAAACATAATAAATGCCGACATTGGTTCATTCATATTAAGTCAAAACAATCTTTGTAATCGAGCTAAAAAGTTTCAATAATCCATAAGTGTGACCAACCATAAATATTAGGAGCTGAAAGGGATTGCATTTTTCTTTTAATTGTTTACATCTTTATTTTATTTTTCTAGCTTTACTATTAGTTTAATAATTATTTTAATTTTTAATCAGCATTTTTATTATCAAAAGTATTTTAGTTGTCAGATTTCAAAACCAAAACCTTTATTGATCAGTGATCACCTCAAAACTTAAACTAAAACCACATAGTCCTCGTGGATCGATACCCATTTACCCTATCTAGTATAAGGTAATTAGGTTATTTTTTTTGACCGGCACTTCGACGTCGATCATTGATGGTGGTTATTCACAGCTTATAACTGTTTTGGCGTTGGAGTCTAAACCTATGACTCTCACCAACATTATGTTGACGTGTTTTAGTGTCTCTTTCAGGTGTGAATGTGGTTAAGCGTGAGGATAGAAGTGGCTAGACTTGGATGCCTTAGGATTGCATATAGAAGGAGATCCCCGTTCCTTCTTAGTTTACCTATATGTTTGATTGGTTTATGTTTATTGTTTGTCCTGGGTAAGTGGTAGGACTGTTACCTACTTACTTAGACTCATGCATCTGTTGAGATATTGTCATGACTTTTGTGTCGCCATTTATGAGATTATATTTGCATTTTAGTTTTCTCTATAGAGACACCGGTTGTTGTGATGATATCCATACGTCGCGCCCCATATTCCGTCATGGTGGGGTGTGACAGTTGTATTTATTATATTTCTATGGAGTATAAAGTACTAAAAATTCTAATGTTGGAATTCTTTACATCTTTATTGAATCAAAAATTGTGCAAGCTTAAATAAAGTATTTGGGGAATTGTACTTCAGTTTCAAGTGTGGGATATTGGGTTTACTTCATCAGTGGTTACTACAGATAGCCAAAAAAAATACGAGGTTGGTAAGTTAGTCAGAGGGACTAAAGAGCAGAGATTTGATGAGTATTTGATTCTCACGAGATAGATTTAAGCTACAATTTTTATGTACTTCACAGTTTAAGACAACAGTTTCAAAGCTTCTCGACATTGTTAATTTTTTTTCAAGAATTTTGCTTAAAGACATGACTGTCTCGAGTATATAAGCGTAGACGACAATGATGATTCTAAGAGACTGTAACCATTATGGGGGAAGAATCATGTACGTGGTGTGGTTTTACAGTCTAATAAAGATTTAGTTTTGTTGATTCATGTTGGGTGTTATGATTTTCACTTCGTTTGATTGGTTTTGCGTGAAGTATTTTACATACATGAGAAGATATGTTACTGATTTCTTTCATGTTCCTTCAAAGCATAATTACCAAGACCTCATGATAAAAAGCAGTAATGTTTTGGTGTAGGACTTTTTACAAAACTGTACTATGCACATAAACCTAAGAGTTAGAAGATCGTCTAAGCTACATCAAAATTTTAAAATCTGCTTAAGATAGGGTTATTGGTTTGGGGGAAGCAGATTTCGGAAACTTTGTAAGAAAATGTCCATGACGAAATCTTTCCAAGATGTGATGTATGAATTGAGGGGAAGTTAATCTAGTTTATACCTATTACAATGGTTCTTCAACATGTAAAGACATAGAGGATTCAAGGTGGAGGGTATAAGTATGTATACTATAAGACAAAAAAGACATCCTCAAGTTTAGAAGTGTCTCGAAAGACTTTATTTTGTTGTATTTATACTTGTTACGAACATTGTATGTAAATTTTTTATGTCTCCACATTGGGAGAAGATAGTTAGCATCTAAATGTGAGCCTCATTAGTTACATCAGTTATCAAAAGCTAGATAAGCAAGGACTAGTTATGATTTACTGTATACGTTAAAGCATATTTGGGCTATATATATCCCCTTCTTACTCCAAATAAAGGTTGTGTTGTTTCATAAGTTTATGTAATCTCTTTCTCTCTAGAATATGCACACATCTTTCCTTTCTACATGTTTCTCTCTTCACAAATGGCTAGCTATCTTATCAAGCCTTCCCGACCTCCGAATCTTGTTTTGGGTGTGAAATCTGACACATAACAACATTTTATGAAGATTTACATTTTGGATCCATGACATTAACCGACCTCTCTCATATGACTTCATTTTGATTAACATGTTGCGTACACCTTATAAACATAATCGATCCAAACCTAACTTACAACCAATGAGGTTCTTAGCTCTCTAGTCTACAAGGATTATGCCAACTCGACAACTAGCCCAATCAAAACTAATTCACTTACGACCAAAAACACCCAATTTTGGGCTTCACTCCACTTCCTCAATCCACAACTACATTCACCTAACAACCCCTCTCACCTCATCCCACTCTAGGCCTAACCATATATTCTACTCCAACTTAACCTAGCTTACTTGTTACACCTCTATTCATACTTCATTGTACCATAGAGCTACAACTACTACACCCATTGACGTTCACCTCATGGTCACACGCGCTAAAGCTGGTATGTCTTGACCCGTTGATCGCTTAACTCTCCATACCACCGCTACCACCCTAATTCCAAAATCTCACTTCATGCTTTTGGTAACCTAAATTGCCAAAAGGGTATGCTAGAAGATTATACTATTTTAATTACTATGTCTATGTGTTAAACATAGGCATTTTACATTTAGGATTAGAGGATCTTGTGTAATATAGTGGTGGCCGGTTGTTGTAAATTTGATGTATGCAATATAATAATAGTGTACTTCAACAAATATGATCACACTCCAGAATGAACGTTGTTCGATATAAGCTTTTTGTTTGTAAACCATAAAAATGGCGCTCCTTTACCACGCCGTAGAAATGGACATCTCCCCATTTAGTTGTTCAATTCATGATACATATGGTGTTTATAATGGCAAACTTCTTGTCTGAATGACATAATTACATTACAAAACGTCTACTAGTAAGATGATATAGGGAAACAAGACATCCAGTATAAACGTTACAATCAATCTTGAAAGTCATGATAGTGTAACCATAAACGCATTGAGTCTAATTTAAATAAATTTTCCCATTTCTATATGATATTCATGTATACAGTTTCATCTCCTAGCTACCCATATCACTTATCAACTTCTTAGGGTTGAATGTTAAAATATGTCTATGTATGCCACCAGAGTACCCAAAGCGAGGCTTGGACAACAGATTGGATATTTTTTCATTCATCTTATATGCAACAGATTCTTTTAGGGAAAAGAACAATCCCTTACAGAGAGTATAAATGTTATCCAAATCTAGACTCTAATTCTATCGATTTGCAATGCCAAAAATTTGTCTATGTTTTGCATTTTAATACTAGATATGTTTTGTTTCATTTTTACATTCCAAGAATATGTTCTTTGTTTTTAATAGAATAATATTTTTAGTTATCTTCATTAAAAACGCGACATCTAAACCAATCAAGGTCGATTATGAGAGAGTTGCAATTTGTATGGATCATAAAGAAGAGATGTTTACTTTTAAATAAAAATTCAAGATGGTGAAGAAATTTCCTTTTGAATAAAAATTAGTTTCGAGGATTTGATCCCCTTGTTGGGAATTAATTTGATGAGACAAAACAAGAATAATGAAACAAGAAGGACTTATATGCAAATATCAAGCTTTACAAGAATATGGAGCCCTTTCATACAACAAGAAGGACTTATTAGCAAAAGATGGAAGGACTTCTAGTTAAAATAGATTTCTTGTAGAAAGGGTATGTGTAGTATATAAACACATACACCCTACATGCTTTATCATTCAATTATTCACAATGTAGTCATAAAGCAAAAGTCGTGTGTTCTAGACGTGTGTGATCTTGTAAACGCGTCTAGGGTTTGAGTGTTAACGTTTAATGAGAAGTAAACGTTGGAAAAGAAACATCTTGTTTATGTGTCGTGTTCTTATTCCGCTATGTTAATCATATGAACATGATGCATATCCTAGTAAGCTTAATCGATCCGTGAATTATGGTTTCCACAATTGGTATCAGAGCGGGTGTCTCTCGATACTAGGAACTAACAAGGTGTTCGTTCGTGTCGAATTATGAAGAAAAATCCGTATATGATTTTTAATTCGGATCTCACTGCACAGCTGTTTTCAAACCGCGATAACTCCTTCGTTAACCGTTGGATCGTTGTGAAATTTGGGCTGGATGTTCTCTGTATATGTGTCTTCGATCTCACCGAAGCGATCGTCAAGTTCAAGAAAAAGTTATAGCTCGTCGAAGTTAGCTGCTGGTGAAGGTATAAAATTCTCTGTTTTTGTTCTTGTTAAAAGAAAAAGATTTAGGGTTTTATCCCCTAAACCCTAGATCAACTTTAAAGCAGAAAACTATGAGATTTTTGGCAGTTATAACCCATGAGGGTATAAGATTTGAATCCGTTTGTTCTCAAAACCCTAGTTAGGGTTTCGGTCTTATGACAGATTTAGGGATTCAATCTACCATGACTATGGTACTGTTTGATGTACAGTGGCAGTTGTTACGTGATGATACAGACAAGATTATCATTTTACTGTGTTTGTTCAAAGTAGGTCATGATGTAAGGGAGAAAGCGACTGTTTTTGTTTGATGCGTAATCTAAGGAATTTATTACTTTAAAAGCAGCAATTCACGTGGGGATTTAGCCAAGAATGGGACAAAAGTGAACTTTGTTGCTAAGGTAATGGTTTAATTTTATTGCTATTTGTTGTATACTCCACGTTTGAGATGTGTGGTCCAAGAAAGTTACTGATTTATAGGAATACAATTTTGGACGAGGGGATATATATGGGTATATGATTTGATGGAAGTAAGATCCCTAGTTTTTAGGGATTGAGTTCTAATTCTTATAACTATATACCATATATTCTGGACATGATTTTGGGAGTATATTCTGTTTGAATAAATGTGTACAAGAAACATGGGTCATCAACGTAATATGTGCTATTTTTATGGGATATGACCTGTTGGGCGTGGCTTATTTTTGGACATTAATTGAAGCCGAGTCATAGCAGATGTGTTAAAAAGACTGTGATCGTGTGTCATGGCATATTAGCTTTTCAAAAAAAGAGTTTCAACCATACATGTTTTTGGTCTTATGCGTCATGGAGTACCAAAAGAAAAAGAAATATATCGCAGCAAAGAAAAAGAGATATAGAAAAAGGGAGTTACTGTTGTGATGGTTTATTGTTAGAAAGGAAAAGTGGTACAGTGGATTCATATTTTAGCCACTGTCGAGAGTTATGTAGCCACAGATGGTGTCAGTGGCTGAGTCAAGCCGCTGACAAGAATAAAGTACACGTTGACAGAGAAGACGCTGACACGTTTTATTTAGACGCTGACATAGTGTTGTCCGATATATGGTTTCCAAACGTTGACACGTATTGTCCGATATCGGACAAAACATACTGATGATTTATTGGACGACAAAGGATCTCTGATAGAACTGACTGTTTAAAATTTTATGACTCGTTTTTGAAGATTGTGTTTGATAAAATAAAGTTTTATTTGATTATGTGACAAGGCTAACCTTGCGGTTACGTACCGACTTGGATTAGAAGCAGAACGCCGACAGAGGCAGCAGTTGCATAAAAGAAGAGGATGATATTGTACTTAGATGATTTTCATTGCAAATTGGAGGTTTCGATGAAGACGTTTGATTATTACTTATTTGATGTTGCAGTTGTTTTTCACAGGTTTGTCTCTTATTATATCTCAAATGGAAACTTACATTTGTAGATAACTTGTTTGTGCTTACATTGTTGGTGACGAAGACTTGTCATATCTAGCAATCTTCTCTTGCTATCACTTGAAGGAACGTTTTCATATAAGTTCGACGTCACATGGATAGTGCAAGATATAAGGCACAAGCTTGGGAGATTCCACTTCTTCAACAAATAGGTTATATTCGATTTTCTTCATTCGTAATCTACAATTAGAGTCTACATGATTCGTGATTCATTTACATGCACCACTCAAGGGGAAGCGTTATTAGTTGTTTATCTTTAGAAGACCCCTATTGGATGAGACAAAAAGGGGAAGAAGATTCAAAGATCAAGGTATGCAACTTATTATTATGTGGTGATATGTCTTTACAAGAAATTTTACTTTAAGGGGAAGCTTGTTTCATTCGTGAAAGATCAAGATTTGAAGATTGGTTTTGTCATCATCAAATAGGGGAAGATTGTTGGGAATTAATTTGATGAGACAAAACAAGAATAATGAAACAAGAAGGACTTATATGCAAATATCAAACTTTACAAGAATATGGAGCCCTTTCATACAACAAGAAGGACTTATTAGCAAAAGATGGAAGGACTTCTAGTTAAAATAGATTTCTTATAGAAAGGGGTATGTGTAGTATATAAACACATACACCCTACATGCTTTATCATTCAATTATTCACAATGTAGTCATAAAGCAAAAGTCGTGTGTTCTAGACGTGTGTGATCTTGTAAACACGTCTAAGGTTTGAGTGTTAACGTTTATGAGAAGTAAACGTTGGAAAAGAAACATCTTATTTATGTGTCGTGTTCTTATTCCGCTATGTTAATCATATGAACATGATGCATATCCTAGTAAGCTTAATCGATCCGTGAATTATGGTTTCCACACCCCTGTCAATTCAATATCCAAGGATGCACAATCTTGATAATAAGCTATTTTTTCCATTCGGGATTTACTACAACCCATCGAAAATACCAAGTGTTCTATGGAGACATGTTGAGGGGGATAGTATTCCCCGACAACATGTCGCCAAGGAATAATCGAAGGGGAACGTTCGAAGGGGACTCTTTCCCCCAACGACTTTCCTCAGCGACAATGTGGGTGCCACTCGTTTTCAGTCAACCAAATCCTTGCCAAGATGGACGTCTATTCCCCGCCGACATGTTGCAGGGCCGGCGAATTAACAAAGTTAATTAACTTAGTACTAATATTTATAACCATTACCCTCACTTTTTACCATAAAAGCACATGTTATCTTTATAACCACACACATTCTTACCAACACAACCACCAACAGATCACACACATACTTATCATCACAACGACTGACAAACACATTGTTATTGTGAAGATGTTGGAGCATGAAGCTTTTCCGTGTCGTTATGAAGCTAGAGATGTAGTTCTACGAGAATCGTGACAATCTAACACCTTTGGTAGACCATACTATGCATGTCCACGTTCATAGGTGAAAACTCACATGTTTTACATTTGTGTTATATACAATTAATTTTGATGGTTGTTACACATTAGTTGCTTTACTCTTTAACAACCTCGAGTAACCTTTCATGGATGTCAAATTTTTTTTATGGAAAGACAAACGAGTCAAACTACTACTAGTCAGTTCTCTTAGAGCTTCCGTGACTCCAAGTGCTTATCCAAGGTCATCTCCGAGACCTTCAACGACTTCAATTTTTTTATCCAAGCTCTTCTTCGAGACTTTCAACGACTCCAATTTCTTCTCCAAGCTCTTCAGCGTGTGCAAACTGCGTGCTCTTGATTGAAAAGCTAAAGGTACTTAAGAAAACAATATAACTTTATAGGCATCCCGAGATACACATAATGGATTCAGCTGCACTACTACACGACCTTTACGATGACATGAGGAAAATTAGTTTGAACTAGTTTGTGATGTGTCCGTTGTCGTGTGTACGAGTCTATTATCTTGTAATATGCATGTCTAAGCGCATATTTAAGTGCTCGTGTTGAATAAAACTATGTTTAGGCGTGTCTGTTTGTAAGTCTCTCATGTGTTTCTACAAAGGGTATAAATAATATTTTGAATAAATTGATGTTTGTTTGTATGAAAGTCTCATTTTAGAGTATAAACATCGGGAGAATAATTATATATTTACACTTTATTTTATAAATCATAATTATATGGGTTTTTATATAATAACATATATAATATAAATAATAATTATAAAATATTTTAGCCGAGTTTCTCCCGACGACATGTCGCCGGGGAAAATTTAGCGGGTAAAATCCCGCCAACACCTTGGCTGCGATATTTGGGGGCTGTCGTTTAGTGGGCATTTTCTCGTTGGGAAAAAGTTGTCACGTTTTCTAAACACGAGATTAATGCTTATCAAACGTTAATTACAGTATCTCGAAGGCATGTCACCGGGGAAACCGTAGCGAGAAAACTTCCCACTCATTTTTTGGTAGACTTTTTTGGTCAAAGATGGCCCCACCTTTCCCCGACGACATGTCACCGAAGAATCTCTGATCAAAGTTTAACTTAAAAGTTGCCTCGACTTAATACCATGTCGGATGGCATTTTGTCGTTTAGCGGGCTTTCTCTTGCGACATTTGTCGCCAGGAAAAAAGCTCGCCGCCCGGTCTTGGTTTTGTTGTAGTGATTCGGGAAGGCAACTAAATGGCAAATTAAATCAAGTTGCGCATGACATATGCCACTTGGACTTGGGCTAGGAAGTATTTCATATAACTGGAAGTCCGTGACTTGACCCTTCATGATAACAGAAATCGTTAAGAATGTATGAGTTAACAAGATCTAATTACGACAAGTCGACTATCAAGTTTCCATATGGTTTAAAAATGCTGGTCTAGTAAAAATTTCAGCAATGCCATCGAGGTACCTTTGTCCTTTGTGTGACATATGTTCGAAGCCACGTTGCTCGTTTATCATATCTAAGTAGCTTGTTAAGCAATTTATCTATCTTACAATGTCATTTAATAACTAAGTATGTTTGATCTGAGCTGATATAAGTCATATAAGTAGGGATAAGCATTTCGTCTCGAATCTCAAAATCGAACCAAAATTATATTGAAACCGTACCGATTTCTAGTATTCGAATCTTGTTCGGTACGGTACGGGTACTACGAAATAATGTGGAAAAAAATTCGATACCACTAATTCGGTACGGTACCGCTACCGTTAATTTATACTAGATAATTTGGTACGACTTCTGTATGATACCGATACCGTGCTCATCCCTACGTGTAACCCATGGGTTTACTATTTTTCTAAGGACATCGTGCTTTGTCAAATTTAACTCGGTATATATGACGAACAATGTTTTTCTATAAAGGCTTTAACAAATAAAAAACAACATGACATCTTAAACAATCTTCGAAGATATATCTTCCTAAAAAGTAAAATACCACATTGCTCAAGTTTGTTGATTAGTATATAATTGCAGAGTTTAACATAAATTTCATGATAGACCTAATTAAATAGGTTTAAACATGCGCATCTGTCATAGATTATTACAATCAAACAGGTGAAAATCTGATGGCCAACAAATATCCAAATTCTGATCTGTAATTTTATCTACCTTTAGTAAATCTTACATAGGCATAGTATATAGTACAATTTTATTTCAAACTAACAATTCAGAAAATTTGTAACACGAACTTAGTACATTAGATTTAGTTGTTATGTTTTTTGAAATTTAGTAATCAAAACTAGGTTTAAAAGATATTCGATTTTGAGTAATTTTTTTATCTGTGAATTTTCCTTTAATGTGCAGTAATTTTTAAAACAAAAGTTAGTTGTTTTTTGACTTTGAAACAGCATACAGTATATGAGACACTGTTTAAAGTAAATAAGTAATGCATGTAGAGGAGAAAAACAGGAGAAAGAAATAAACTAAGGTAAAAGATATGATGAAATGTCTTCTTCTTATTCATATTATCAGCAGTATATTGATAACAATGGTGAATAGCATTGGCAACACAAGTGTGAGTAAGATGAAGGCAATGTATGTGATGGGGGATTCAACTGTTGATTGTGGAGAGAACACACTCTTTTTCCCTTTTCTCCTTAATAATCTCTCTTTACACCCGTGCGATGGTCCTCCTTCGTCCATTCTTCCCTATCTTCTAGGTAATTTCACATCTTCTCTACTTTTTTTTTTATACTTATAAGTTATAATGATATACTTATCATCTTGATAATGCCATTTCTTGATCTTCAAAATTTCTATGTTATTTAGAAATCCATAACTTATATAGTTTACCGGGATCGATACTGTTAGGTGCATAAGGTTAATAACCAGTAACCTGAACCAGCCACAATCAGATTGAACCCTTGACCTTGTGCTTGTTTGGGATTGACACTGTACTGTTGCGTTTTACGTCTAGTTGCTAAATAAATGGCTAAAAGGGCGTTCATGAGCAGGACGACAAAAGTTTCACCAATATGGTTTAATTATCTCCTAATAGAATTTTTGGGCCATCAATAAATATGCTAAAAATTTCTTACTGTTATGTAGCAAATAAGATTGGATTACCATATCCCGTACCATTCTATAGCCAAAATGGATCAGCAGAGGTGCTTGTACGAGGGGTGAACCTCGGGTCAACTGGAGCCACTATAATGAGCAACCCAGTCAATCCCGTCCTCCAGTCCTTAAACCAGCAGCTTCGCCAGGCATTTGAGATATTTCAGCTACTACAACTAGAACTTGGCCAAGATATCGCCAACGATTTTATAGAATCTTCCACTGTTTTCTACCTCTCCTTTGGCAAAGATGACTACATTGATCTCTTCCGAAGCAACTCTGCCAATGGTCCACGATCTGATGCAGAAACATTGTCACGTATTTTGGTTGATCAAATGACTAATGCTATTGAGTATCTTTATGGTTCGAGTGTAAGGAAGTTTGTACTAATGGGGATACTTCCTTTAGGATGTGTACCTAGGTTTGCACATTCAACAAATGATTCAAGGGGTGGCAGTCAAGATGGAGGTGACAATGAAGATGAGGTGGTTTGTGCACCTGAGATTAATAACTTTGTTTTAGAGTATAATGCTTTTCTAGAACAACGTGTTGTACGACTCAATATGGAATTAGCCGGTGCCCAATTGATCTTCTGTGATGTTTATCGTGCCATGATGGAGATCATAAATAACCCGGACACCTATGGTATGACAAAAACTATATTCCAAATCCTAACCTTATTCTTTTCCAGAGGGGTTGCTTCACAATTTTTTTTTAATCAGTTAGGAGAACCTTATAATTATCTACCACTCCAAAAAATCGATTTTCATTTATGCATATTTATAATAAACGGCATTACACTGATCTTGTCGCACCGCACCTCTTACTTGCATGTAGTTTTAGTATTGCTCTTATTCAGGATTCCAACATCCTTTTTTGGTGAAACTTGCAGGACTTGAGAATGTGAAGAATGCATGTTGTGGGACAGGCAAAGGGACTGGGATAAGAGGGTGTATGTCCATAAACATGGCTTGTGAAGATCCTTCAACCTATGTGTGGTGGGATCTATTCAACCCAGGACATCTAGTTAGCTCATTGATTGCCGACTCAGCCTGGTCAGGGCAACCATTGCCGGACATTTGTCGTCCAAGTCCTATCCAGATATTGGTATCTTCTTCAGTGTGAAAACAAAATGCCAATACGTTAACATTATAGGATTTGGATATGAAAAGAAACGGAAATTAGAATTCTACAATTCATTATTTGTCTCGGGTTTTTGGCCTAAAACATTACCAACACATTAACAACTAGACGAGGACCGCCTTCACAAATACTACCCAGAGACATACTTTCAATAGCAGTTAAATATATCATGTTAGGAATAATAATATTACAACAATTTCTGGGATTACAGTAAACGCGATTGAGGCGTGCAAAACGCAGTGTTCTAAAACAGAATGTGTACAAAGTCTGCATTTAAGATAAAACAACCAATTCATGAAAACTTTTAACTATCGAGTCTGGAAAGATGAACAATAATATTGAGGCGCATATTATATATTACAAATGTAGCATAGCTAAAACCATAAGAGGCCCTAAACTCACACACCGAGCTTGAGCTAATTAATATGTTTAATCCACACACCGAGCTTGAGCTAATTAATATATTTAATCCATCTAATCATTTCTCCATATTCACGTAATATTTATTACAAAATAAGGTATGAATGAATGTGATTCTAAAATACAGCAAGCCTAGCTATTTTTAGGTTCTTAAACAACTCAAATTTTAAACCCTTGTTGGCTAAAATTATCGTTCATCTTTACATTTTAGGATATCCCAGAATAATTGTGTCACTTTCACTTTCAACAAATCAAAATGCTTGAAAGATATAAAGATGAAACCTTACAAGTTGAAATAGTACAATGAGATGAGATCCCCCTAGACACAATTTATACTATAGACCAAATGAGACAATCTGGGCCATCCATTTATTTTGCATTCAATGGTCAAGATTACACCATTTTTTACTAATTAAAAATATAAATAGAATTTTAGAAATTAAAAATTCATTTTTTCTAAAAAAAAAACACACATCTCGCTGGCTCTAACTGTTCTTCCTTTTTTTCAGTTACAACCCGCGACCACCACCTCCTGAGCTCAACCGGCGACCACCACCTCCTTCTTAACTGTTTTTTCCGGCGACCTTAACCACCCCAACAACCTTTATAACCGTTTTTTTCCGGCGACCTTAACCACCACAACTCCCTAATCAAAGATCTCCTTAATCACAGATCTATAAAGCTTAACTTTTCCGGCGACCTCAACCTCCATTCCATTTTTTCCGGCGACCTCAACCTCCACAACTACCTTCCCTAATCACAACTACCACAAATATGGTTGATGAGGATGCGATTGATGCAGATTCAAGTATAGTTCAATACGAAGAAGATGAAAACCCTATGACTCAAACTCAAATTGAAGAGTCAAATGTTGAAGCCAATACCATTAAAACTCCAGGTAAATCATATATGATTCATTCAATATACAAAACAAGTGATTCATGATGAATCATATATGATTTATAATGAATCATATATGTTTCATTCAACATACAAACATATATAATTAAGGTTTATTTTTACAGTGAATCATGTATGTTTCATTCTGAAACATATATGTTTCATCATGAAACATATATGTTTCAGAATGAAACATATATGATTCATCATGAAACATATATGTTTCATTCAATATACTAACAATTGATCCAAAATAAATCATATATGATTCATTTTGGATCAATTGTTTGTATATTGAATAAATCATGTATGTTTCATCATGAAACATATATGTTTCATTATGAATCATGTATGTTTCATGATGAAACATATATGTTCCATTCAAATATACAAACAATTGATCCAAAATGAATCATATATGATTCTATGATTCTGTTAAAATAGTTATTCTTTAAAAAACTGTAATTGGTAAAAACTTCAAAAACAAGTTAGATGAAACATGTATGATTCAACATGAAACATACATGATTCACTGTAAAAATAATTTACTAAAACAAAATCTAAATGTTATTGTTTAACAGTTACAAGGAGCACTCCAACTTTATTCCCAGAAGGCGAGACCCCTGGAGGAACGATATACTGCGAACCATATGTTGAAACACAGTACCTACCTTTTGTGCGGCAAACTTTTGATACAATAGAGCAAGGTGTTGATTTCTATAACACTTACGCTGAAAAGGCAGGGTTTGAAGCTAAGATGACATGCCAAAAGAAAACAAAAAGTGGTTTGGTGAAATCAAAGTATGTCATGTGTAATCGAGAAGGGAATCCAAAGGAGATAAATATTAACACATTGGATCCTCAACACAATGATAAGCAAGTTAGAAATACAAGGCATAGACTAACGGGTTGCCGTGCGAGAATTAAGATTGCTTTGGATGATCGTACCGGAAAGTATGAAGTAGTTACATTCGATCCGAAACACAACCACCGAATGATTCCAAAAGAATTCGAGCATCTTACAAAGAAACAACGAAAGATGACTCAGACGGAAAAAATGTTTGTTATAAAAGCTTCAACAATGAAACTTGGTGGAACAAAGGCACACCACTTGTATTCTACGATGAAAGGGGGTTCTCAGTATGTTCATGGCACGACTGACGATTTTAAGAACCATATCAGAGACGTTAATGAGGTTATAGGAGAAAGTGATGCACATATGTTGATCGAGAAGATGGAAAATAGGAAGTTGTTTGCGCCAGACTTTACATTTCAGTATAAGGTTGAAAACGGCGTGTTAGTTGCACTTTTTTGGGCAGATGAAGTTGATAAATGCAACTACAATGAGTTTGGTGATGTAATATCATTTGACGCAACATTCAGAACGAATAAGTAAGTTGTTGAATAAAAACATTTTCTTGTAGAATTCTATATGGTTTACTATATATGTTTCAAGATGAAACATATATGATTCACTATGGATCATGTATGTTTCATCATGAAACATACATGTTTCATGTTGAATCATAAATGTTTCATGATGAATCATATATGTTTCATTCTGAAACATATATGATTCATCATGAAACATGTATCTAATGAACCATGTATCTAATCATTCAAATCTGATTATGATTTACTTAATTTGCAGGTACGACATGGTTTTTGTTCCATTCACCGCCATAGATAATCACAGAAAGTCGGTGACAGTTGGTGCAGGATTGTTGTTATGTGAAGACACAGAAGCTTATATATGGCTATTAACTTCATTCTTGACTGCTCACGCAAAGCAACCCGATATGGTTGTAACAGATCAAGATGGGGCAATGAAGCGAGCAATTGAAGCAGTGTTTACGCAGTCTAAACATAGATTATGCATGTGGCACATCATGCAAAAAGTTCCATCAAAGGTGAATTTCATTTACCATAAGTCTGTATTTTTCTTGTAGAATTCTGTATGTTTCATCATGAATCATATATGTTTCATGATGAAACATACATGATTCATGATGAAACATATATGATTCATGATGAAACATATATGATTCATGATGAAACATATATGATTCATCATGAACCATGTATCTAATCATTCTCGTTTGATTATTTTTACAGATATGCAAAGAAACATATGAAGAGACAAATTTCAAAGAACGTTTCAACAAACTTGTGTGGAATATGTTCATAGAGCCTAAGGACTTTGAAGAAAGATGGAATAAATTAATCGAAGACTTCAAATTGCAAGACCACAAGTGGATGAAGAAGATGTTTACCCTTCGAGAAATGTGGTTACCAGCATACTTTATTACCTCTCCTTTGTTTGGCTTAATGAGAACCACTTCGAGATCCGAGAGTGAAAATGCATTTTTCAAATGTTTCACGAATCATGGGTCAACATTACTCAATTTCATGATGTGCTATGAAGCTGCCATGGAAAGGCAAAGACACAGGCAAGAGTTTTTAGACTTCAAAACATTTGAAGCAGCTTCAAAACCTTATACAAGGTTAGAGATGGAAACACATGCGGCTAAGATATATACTAGGACAATATTTCTGCTTGTTCAAAAAGAAATAATGGAATCGATTTGGGCTTGTCAAATAGTAGAGCTTAGAACGGAAGAGGGAGTTGAGACGGCTCATGTTAAAGACACGAGGGCAGGGGAGTACCGGACAATTTATACCGAGGAAGGCAAAGAGATGGTTATACAAGAAGAAGACAAGATTGCTACCTACAAGGTTAGTGAGTGAAATCAATTAAATGTTGTTGTTGTTTCCAAAATAGTATAGGATTTATTCACCATGAAACATATATGATTCATGTTGAATCATACATGTTTCTTGATGAAACATGTATGTTTCATCAGGAAACATGTATGATTCATTCTGAAACATATATGATTCATGAAGAAACATATATGTTTCAGGATGAATCATACATGTATGATTCATCCTGAAACATATATGATTCATATATGTTTCATGGTTAATGAATCATTAATTGTGGTTACTGTTACCAAAATGATGTATGATTCATCATGAATCATATATGTTTCATGATGAATCATACATGTTTTCTGATGAATCATACATGTTTCATGATAAAACATACATGTTTCATGATGAATCATACATGTTTCCTAATTGTTTTGGTAAATGCCCAAGTATTAATTTTGTTTTTAATGTTTCATAATCAGGTTCTGCGTCATCCAGAAGACGGTTCAGTTAGTTGTACTTGTAGACATTTCACTCGATATGGTTTTTTGTGCCGACACGTATTTTGTGTTTTGAAGAACCGTGATGTTGGAAAGATTCCAGATAAATACATTCTAAGGCGTTGGAGAAGGGATTTAATACCACTTGGATTGAGAAGAAAGACAAACAGATACGGAGAAAAGAACGAAACCATTGAAAGGTTAACTAACAACGCCAACAACGTGGTGGATGAATGCTTGTTTTGGTTGAGTAAAGATGAAGCAAAGTTGGCAGAATTTGTGCAAACGTTGGAAAAAATTAAGAAGGAAATACAAGTTCAAGTTCCTAAGCCACCTTCCCAGAAAACGAGTGATGTAATCCTAGATTTATATGCCATTGGAAAGCCGGCTGCTGATAAACCGATCATAGGAAATCCAGAAGGGGCTCGAAACAAAGCCGGTCTTAAAGGAGAACGTAAAGCAGCACCTAAAGGAGCACGTATAAAAAGTGCAAGAGAAATGGCTATAAAAGCTAAGAAAAAGCAGGCTAGGAAATGTTTATGTTGCAAACAAGTGACAAATGAACATACCAAGAACACATGTCCATTAAATCCAAAGTATATTGCAAAGTTGGCGCTTATGAAAGCTGCTCAAGAAGATGCTAGAAACGTTGCTGCTACAGAAGCTGGAAACGTTGCTGCTACAAAAGCTGGAAACGTTGCTGCTACAGAACAAACATCAAACACAGCTTGTTGATCATTCTTTGTTTTTTCAAGTCATATTTACTATCATTATGTTTTCAATTAACACTTTGTTTTACACTTACTTTTATACTTTGAATCAACTTTGTTTTGATATTTAGTTCAATTAATACTTGATTATTTCTGCGTTATCATTTTAATTTAAAGTGTTTGGATGTGTTTGGGGATGAAAGGGATGAAACGTATATGTTTCACCATGAATCATATATGTTTCATGCTGAAACATATATGTTTCATGCTGAATCATATATGTTTCACCATGAAACATATATGTTTCACCATGAAACATATATGATTCATCATGAAACATATATGATTCATCATGAAACATATATGTTTCGTTATGAAACATATATGTTTCATCATGAAACATATATGTTTCATTATGAAACATATATGTTTCATTATGAAACATATATGTTTCATTATGAAACATATATGTTTCATGGTGAAACATATATGATTCATAATGAATCATGATGGATTCATTCAAGAGTGATACATTATAATTGTTAAAAAGAACTCTAAATCTAAAAATTTCAAAAGCAAGTGTGATTATTCATACATGTGTTTTCATGAATCATGTATGATTCATGATAAAACATGTATGATTCATGATAAAACATGTATGATTTATCATCAACCATATAAGATTCATCAAGGCACATCTATCATTCTTTGTACACAGATAAACCTTGTAATTATCAAAGATTTGAACAGATATAAAATACATACATCTAATTCAAACTACCTTGTACAGACTACATTGTTTAGACTACGTTCAAAATACAATGATTACTAACAATTAGATACATCAGCGGCCCAACAGCTAGATCTACCAAAAGAGACCCATATTAGTGTTTTTTCCTATCCTTCTACCATTCACAATCATAGAATAAAAGTCATTCTTCATTTCCCTTCAATTTTCTTAGCCATATCACCCTCTCCTTTGTCAGCCATATCAGCAGCCTTCTCAGCCATATCATTAGCCTTGTCTGGATCACGCTCATGTCTATGGTTGAGCGCATGAACAATGATTGCGATTCTTTCTTCCTTGTCAACCTTTGTCTCAAAATCATAGGCAAGCTTGAACATTTTGGCTCTTTCCTTGTTGAAATTATGAAGAAGAATCTTTGTAGCTATCTTGAACCTCATACGCATCAACAAAGTTCTTTGCATAGCAGATTCTTCGCAAAGACCAACATCCCAGCTCCTCTTACTGTCACCGGTGTAGTTCTCCAAATGGATCATAGCAAATACACCGCAGTCTTCATGATTGTCTTTAGTACTCCATCTCAACTTTGGAACATAGCCTTTCATTTTTGAAACTTTGGAGTGACTTGGATGATCATGCTCCTCCAAATACCTTGCAAAGAACTTTTTCTACAAAACGAGAAAGAGAAAAACACAAAAACATATTAAAAAAAATGCATGTGTAACATATATGTTTCATGCTGAAACATATATGTTTCACCATGAAACATATATGTTTCATGCTGAAACATATATGTTTCACCATGAAACATACATGTTTCATAATGAAACATATATGTTTCATGGTGAAACATATATGTTTCATAATGAAACATATATGTTTCATAATGAAACATATATGTTTCATGGTGAAACATGTATGTTTCATGGTGAACTTACCAAAATATATATATATAATCCCCCATAATAAACTTACCAAAATATCGCAAGCTCCCTTGTATTTTGCTGAATAGGTAAATCCAGAAGCATTATCAAGAATCAACATTGTAGTTGGCATTTTGAGGTTGAAAACAACCACATAAAAATGATTTGAAGCGCATATAGGAAAAAAAGCCAACTCAACACGTGAGAGAGACGCGGAAGCTTCATCACCTTCAAACTGAGCCAATATTGCTGCCTTAAACAGTTTGTATGATGGTTCCTCACCAAGAACTCTGCTAATCATATCTGATGTCTGTATAAGAAAAAAAAAGTCATAAGAGAAAACATGAAACTAATAGAACCACTCGAAGAATAGTCAAATGACAACTTACAATACAACCAGTAGAAAAATAGTGATATTTCGTCTCTGGAAGTTTGGCATCATGCTCAGCATTAAGAATGGCGACAAAACAGTCTATGACACTAGCATCTATCCATAACCTTGGTGCCAAAGTTTCCAAATTGACACGTACGGCTGATAGAGGATATCCAGATGCAGTTTGAAAAACAATTTCACTACAAAAATAAGAAAATAAATGGTGTTATCCAATAATTTACACAAAAACTTATGGATGAAACATACATGATGCATGATGAAACATACATGATTCATCATGCATCATGTATGTTTCATCATGGATCATGTATTTTTTCATACACATTTAACAAAAAAATTCTAAAAAGACATGACAAAGAGAGCTTACTATTTTTCGCCTTGCATAGAAAACAAACTGTTTCCCATGATAAACTCAACTCTGTTAATCAATGACTCAACATTGATTCTCTTATACTGATAAACAGAAGTTATCGGAGAATCTGGTTGGACCAATTTCTTAATACCCATTGGAGGAGTTTGTTGTGGAGGAGTCTGTTGTGTAGGAGTCCCAGCAGGCTCAGCACCAGGCAGCGGTGGAGCAGCCCCAGCAGGCTCAGCACCAGGCAGCGGTGGAGCAATCCCAGCAGGCTCAGCACCAGGAAGATCCGTAGGCCAAGCCCAATACTCCTCCTGAAACATTGAACCTTTTTTTTAATTAAACAATTCATAATAACATAATGTAAAAAATATGAATAAATAATTAAAAAAAATAAAAAATAAAAAATAAAAAATAAAAAATAAAAGGTTAACAAATTACCTCATGGCCAAAAGATTCGACAGTCACATCAACCACATATGGTCCATACCACCATATGTTCGCATTAATCCACTGAGTATAAGTTTCCACATTTAATTCATCAACACACCCCTCCTTCTCAACAACAACATCCTCAGCATGACACGTCTCCTTGCCTCTCTCTCCTTTTTCAGCATCAGCAACATTCTCCGCCTCATCTCTCTTCTCAGCCAGATCATCAGCCGGCTCGTCTCTCTTCTCAGCCGTGTCATCAGCCGGCTTGTCTCTCTTCTCATCGTCTTTCTTATCATCATCTCTCTTTTGATCGTCAAAATCATCAATATGGGGTGACTTATCTTGCAACCACATAGTATCTTTAAACAATCCAATATATCTGTGGTACAAAGCATCAACTTGTTCATCATTTGGGAAGTCGTTGCTAGCCCTTTTCAAGAGAGCTTCTATCTCAGACTTCTCCTTTGATACTCTTGACAGCTTATCTTCAATAACTTTGCATATACTCTACAAATAAACGTAAAATACACTGAAAGTTAGAATCAAATATGATTCATGAAGAACTTTGCATATATGTTTCATGGTGAAACATATATGTTTCATGGTGAAACATATATGTTTCATGGTGAAACATATATGTTTCATGGTGAAACATATATGATTCAAGGTGAAACATATATGTTTCATGGTGAAACATATATGTTTCATGGTGAAACATATATGTTTCATGGTGAAACATATATGTTTCATGGTGAAACATATATGTTTCACCATGAAACATATATGTTTCATGGTGAAACATATATGATTCATGGTGAAACATATATGTTTCACCATGAAACATATATGTTTCACCATGAAACATAAATGACTCATGGTGAATCGTATGAACTTTGCATATACTCTACAAATAAATGTAAAATACACTGAAAGTTAGATTCAAAATATGATCAATGGTGAATTATACGCAATATTATAAACATTTAAAAATGTTGATTCATACCTTTTTCTCCTTAGGTGGTACACCTGTAGCTTTCAACTTCTTTTTAAGATCAGTGGCACCAAAGAAACCCTCAGTTTGCCGTGCCTCATCCGGACTCCATGCTCCACGAAGCTCCAATTTACCAAATACTTGATCTTGAAGCTCAAGTTCTTGCCGCTTATGCATGTCAGCAGAACTCCAGTCCCTGATGGCTGGTCTTGAACGAACAACTGTATATCGGTCATACTTCGTCGAATCAAGATAAAGGAGCTGCACACAATAGAGAAAAAACATATATGTTTAGTGTTACAAAATGTTAAAATTAGTTAAAAATGTAAAACAAATAAAAGTTAATAAAAAAGAGAGGGCACTTACAATTAGAAAATACAAGGGACCTGTGTAAAAGCCGTCAAGAGTGTTAGGTAATACACCTTCTTGAAGACAACAAGAGTGAACAAAACGGCACCAATCCACCTTAGAAATATCCGTATCTTCATAAATGTGGTTAACCACATTAAGCCTTGGTGCTGCTTTCATGAAGTCCGCGTCACCCATCACAGTTGCGAAAAGTGTCAGGAAGTTGAGTTTAAACATAAAATCAACTTCCGTCGCCTGCATCAACTTGTCACTGATGTCCTTAGCCGTGATTTTTTTCTGAGCCTTTGGTGCAAACTGTTGTAGCCATGACTTAACAACAATGTCGTTTGAAGGTCTCTCGGGCGAATCAAACAAGGAAATTCCACCAATAGGAAGTCCTAGGATTTCATGGATTTTCTCGGGCGTGACTAGAAAGCTGCCTGTAGCAAGCTTAAATTCATAAGTCGACTTATTAAAAGCTTTCACAGCAACCCTCGCTAAACGATTTGGTAACTGATCAACCTTAAGACCCCACCAGTTAGAAAAACCAATCTCATTCAAAAACTGTTCCATGTCAACAAGAGAAGCATCTTTTATGACATCCAAAAGTGACTTTGGTACAGTTCTAGAAAAAAGAGGCGGAAACTCATTCAAGTACCCAACTTTCTTAGCCTGTTCCTTAGTAAGAGGTTTCTTCTTGTTCACCCTCTGCTTCTTAGATGGTGATTCATAAACAACCATGGTAGATTCTGACTCCCGTTTCATATCCACCTTGGGTTTCCTATCAACTTGTTTTTTCACAGCACCCTCTTTTTTCACATCCACATCTTTTTTCGCAACCTTTGCTTTTTTCACAACGCCCTCTTTTTTCTCAACCTTTCCTTTTTTCACAACACCCTCTTTTTTCTCAACCTTTGCTTTTTTCGCAACACCCTCTTTGGCAGCTACATTCCCAACACGTTTACTAGGCACTTTCTGACTCGCCTTTGCAACTTCCAATTCTTCTTCATCTGTCTTAACCATCTCATCAGTTTCTTCACTCTCACTCTTCGCCACATAATCACTATCACTTGAGGACGGCTCCTTATTCCCACTCTTTGCAACTATCATATACTCAGCTTCTTCACTCTCACTCACATATGTTTCAGCAGTCTCCTCACTCCCAGGCTCATCACCCCCAGGCTCATCAGATTCCCCACTCCCATCATCACCACCCGCCTCACTACTATTCTTATCGTCTTTAGCCTCTACATCAGGCTCACTACCCTTCTTATCCTCTTTAGCCTCTACAACAGGCTCACTACCCTTCTTATTCTCTTTAGCCTCTACAACAGGCTCACTACCCTTCTTATTCTCTTTAGCCTCTACAACAGGTTTACTACCCTTCTTACTCTCTTTAGCCTCTACAACAGGTTTACTACCCTTCTTACTCTCCTTAGCCTCTACAACAGGTTTACTACCCTTCTTATCGTCTTTATCTTTTCGAGAAAATACAATATTAAGTTTTTGAGCATATGGGGGTTTGTCAGTGTTTAAAGGAGGAGGTAGAGGTGGTTCAGGATCAGCTTGCCTAGTTCGCATAGTGGTTTTTGGGGGCTGGGATGTTTTGACAGCTTTAGGTTTAACAGGCAGTTCAGGATTATCTGTGCTAGGAGCTACAGATTTAGGAAGTACGACTGTTTTACCAACTCTAAATTTAGGACGCAAGGTTGTAGGAGCTTCAGGTTTAGGAGGCGTACTTTTTATACCAACTTTAGTTGTAGTAACTGCAAAAGATACATGATTCGTCAGGATTCAGAATAAAACACTTGCAGAATACAAATGGCTACCATCATAATCTTAAAAAACAAAAGCTAAAGCTATTTCCCTTTCATGTATGTTTTACCATGAAACATATATGATTCATAGTGAATCATATATGTTTCATCATGAAACATATATGATTCATCATGAATCATATATGTTTCATGGTAAAACATATATAATTCACTATGACAGTTAAACAAATGCAAGGCCAAATATTAACAAGTCTAACTGAATCAAAAGCCAAGAAATCAACTCTCAATCGATCAAAACATATCAGTTAGGTCAAAATGAACACTAAATCATGCAGAATCATGTATGTTTCACCATGAATAAAACACTTGCAGAATACAAATGGCTACCATATGAGTTAGGTCAAAATGAACACTAAATCATGCAGAATCATGTATGTTTCACTTGCAGAATACACTTGCAGAATACAAATGGCTACCATATGAGTTAGGTCAAAATGAACACTAAATCATGCAGAATCATGTATGTTTCACTTGCAGAATACAAAAGATAAAGCTATTTCCCTTTCATGTATGTTTTACAACATATATGATTCATAATGAATCATATATGTTTTATGATTCACTATGAATCATATATGTTTTATGATGAAACATATATGATTCACTATGAATCATATATGTTTCATCATGAAACATATATGATTCATAATGAATCATATATGTTTCATCATAAAACATATATGATTCATAGTGAATCATATATGTTTCATCATAAAACATATATGATTCACTATGACAGTTAAATGCAAGGCCAAATATTAACAAGTATAACTGAATCAAAAGCCAAGAAATCAACTCTCAATCAATCAAAACATATCAGTTAGGTCAAATGAACATTAAACCATGCAGAATCATGTATGTTTCACCATGAAACATACATGATTCGTCAGATTCAAAATAAGTTTCTAGTGATTCCAAGATATCAACTCTCAATCAATCAAAACATATCAGTTAGGTCAAATGAACACTAAATCATGCAGAATCATGTATGTTTCACCATGAAACATACATGATTCGTCAGATTCAAAATAAAACAATCAAATATAAGCATAATAAGTTACCAAATAAGTGTAAATAATCATTTCCCTTTAATAAATCAAATATAAATTACCAGATAAGTGTAATAAGCATAAAACCCAGATAAACTACCAGATAAGCATAATAAGCATAAATTAAAAGCATAAAAATAAAAAAAAAGACCATTACTAGCTTCTCCAGACGGGTTCGATGATGATTTAAGCTTCGCCGCGTTAGCAGCAGCATACTCATCTCGTATATCCATATAGATGTAAAAATTAGGGTTAGGGTTACGATTATATGTACAAATGAGACGATTAGAGGATTCCGAATAGATCGGATGGTGGTTGAGGTGGTTCCGGAGGTGGTTGGGGTGGTTGCGGAGGTGGTTGGGGTGGTTACGGGTTGGGGAGAGTGAGTGTAGGAGAGTGTGTGTGTTTTTTTAGAAATTGAATGAAAAAAATAGAAAGTAGTAAATATGGATATAGAGAGTGTGTGTGTTTTTTTAGTAGTTGCGAGTAAATAAAAAAAAAAATCTCAACCACTCAAATATATAAAAATGGAGGGCCAGGATTATCCCATTTGGTCTATGACAAAATTGGGGTCTATGGGGAACTTTTTCCATAGTACAATAGTGTCGTTTTTCTTAAATTGTGTGTATTTTTTCTTGAGACAAGAATTTTGAGAATCTGAAGTATGTATTTATCTTGAGTGACTTCAAAAATATTCCAAAAAATACACTTGATTAAGAAGTTGAAAAACATAAATGCCTAACAATTATTGATCTAATTGAATTCATCTATAAAGATATGGATATTTGACCTACGGGATGTATACCCCAGCTAGGGCATCAAATCTTGACTTCTATTCACGATCTCCCACTAAAATGTCAAACTCAAACGTTGTGTAAATGTGTCGTGTAAGTCGATGTATTCTGTTCTATTAAGTGTAAGTCGGTGCAAAGTTGAAAAATGAGAGTGAAAAGAAAGAAGTGACTTAAAGCCCATTGTAAGATAAGGTAAATGCCCACAAGCTACTAGCACTTGAGTCGTTTTCATTTTTTTTCTACTCTTCAAAGAAGCACTCCCTTTTAGCTAAATAATCGGCTTTTTTCTTGAGTGAAAGCCAAGAACTACATGTGCCAATAATATGGGTATATAGTACTATAGCAAATTGGTCAACGACTGTTTGCCAATAAAATCGTTTATAGTTGGTTAGGTTTACACCATTATCAAGTTTCATACTACTTGGGAAGGTTTATATATAGTGTGTCTATACTCTATACATGAAATGAGTTTGTTCCTTGTTAATGTCCATCTGAAAAGCATGTCTTGTGTAGCTAGTCATATTACATACGGGTAACTTTTGATGAGTATAAGCGCAGTTACACCATGTTAGATAATTCAAACAAGCAAAATCAAAAAAAAATATATATATAAATAGAAGCTTATATTCAAATACTCAAATTTACAATCCAAAATTATAAAGAAAACTAATAACATTATCCTCTATTAAGGAACAAATAACCTAAAACATATCAAATTCAAACATACCAAAGATAACAAAACTTGTTAGACAAGGCAAACAAATTACCTAAAAGAAATTTGTCAAACAAACCTTAAAGTTTAACTCACTATCTAACATTCTCCACCCGTGAGTTAAATTCTCTATATTTTCCAAGACAAATTTCAAACGCCCCTTTGTAGCTTAAGTCACTTTTCTAACAATCTCCACCGTGACTTCAACTCAATTTGATGCTTCAAAACCAAACGAACATCCCGTCTTTAAATTCGAAGTTCCAAACGCTAGAGATACTTGCCAAACTCAAAACAAACAAACAAATGATCGAATTTGAAAACGATCTCAAACAATCTGAAAACGACCCACACTACAACAATCCAACCCTTCCCCATCGGTGTTTTCCCCAGCGACAGCGTGTCGCTGGGGAAACCACGCTAAACGACAAAATTAGTCTGACGTGGCAAACTTGCTCGTAGAAATTTTGACCAAAAAATAAAGAAAAGTTTCCCCAGTGACATGTCGCTGAAGAAACATTGACTAAATTTTGACCAAACTGTTTCACAAAAATGCAAGCAGGAGATTATCCCGCCAAGTTTTTCCCAGCGACAAGTCGCTGGGGAAACTTTCTTCCACGGACTAATCCAAGTGATTAGTGTTAATGTTTTGTTTATTTATGGCCCAAACTTTCCCCAGCGACATGTCGTTGGGGAAACTTTTAGGATTCCCTCCAAATGTTTTTCGTTAACGCGCCTATTTAACAAACGACGAACAAAAAGTTTTCCCAGCGACAAGTCCCTGGGGAAAAGTTGACTGCAATTTGACCAACGATTTTCACAAAAAAGTGTAATGTTTATTTAATATTTTAATAAATATAAAATATATATTAAAAAATATAGTTCTTAAAATTTAAAATAGTATATGTCTTTTTATAATAAAAAAAGTGAGACAAATGGTTAATTTTCCCGTTAATGTTTTCCCGCCAATGTTTTCCCGCCAATATTTTCCCGCCAACATTTTTCCCGCCAAAAGTTAACATTCACTGATAATTGTTAACATTCATTGTTAATATTAATTAAAAATTGTTAACATTCATTGACGCTTACAAACAGACACGCCTAAACCTAACTTTATTCTACACGGACACTTAAACACGCGCTTAATTAAACATGGATATTAAACCGATAATAGACTCATAAACATGAAAACAGATACATCATAAACTAGTTCAAACGAATGTTCCCATGTCATCGTAAAGGTCGTGAAGTAGTGCAGTTGAATCCACTGTGTGCCTATCGCAATTTTTGTACTACTCTACTGTACTCTCAAAGTACCCTTATCATTCCAGTCAAGCGCACACAGTTTGCACACGTTGAAGAGCTTGGAGAAGAAATTAGAATCGTTGAAGGTCTGGGGGAAGAGCTTGGAGGAGAAAAGCTCGTTGAAGGTCTTGAAGAAGAGCTTGGAGGAGAAAAGCTCATTGAACCTCTAAGAGAGTTGATTAGTAGTTGCACGCGTTCGTCTTTTCATAAAAAAATTGCATCCATATGAAACTAGAGGTTGAACCCGTGAACGTGGACAAGCATAGTACAGTCTACCAAAGGATTCAGTTTGCCACGATTCTCGAAGAACTATATCTCCATGTTCACACTTGCACGGAAAAGCTTCATGCTTCAACATCTTCATAATAACAATGTGTTTGTGATAATAAGTGTGTGTGTAAAACCCGCATGCTTTTACCATGCATAGTACCCTTAGGATCGTACGTACTAGTTAAAAACTTTCCTAATATAGCATGATTATGATTACGTGTTAGGAGTTTATGTATTACGTACGTGTTAGAACACGATAAGTATTTTATTTGCACGATCACGTAACAATTATTTAGCAATAAGTAATCACGAGCATACGATCACGAAATCACGAGCGTAATTAAAACACGAGATATTATTAATTACGTATATATATATATATATTTAATACGAGCGTAATTAAATATATAAGAGTATGGTATTTACGTAACAAGAACATTTAAAACACGAACTTAATTAAACATAAACGAGTATTAAATAACAAGACACGAAACGAGGTACGGGAACCCCCACGAGGGAGTCCCTACCCGCGGCCAAAACAAGGTAATGGGCCAAGCCCATTACCAATTTTACTAAGAGGGGGATAAATAGAGTTTTTACTACTCAAATTAAAGTTACAGAAGATTTTAAGAAAAAACCTAAAATCGCTTTTCTCATTCTTTGTGTGCCGCCACCTTTAAATCACCATCAAGGTGACTTCTTTGATCTTGGATCTTGTTAAATTAGTGTTTGTTCGTGTTTGTTCTTCACCCTCTCGATCCACGAATACGGTAAAACCTTTTTAACCTTTTTCTTTTTAATTAATCTTTTATTAATTAAGAACATGTGATGTTGTTTATAAAAACACATTAATTAAACCTAGATCTAACATGTTTTGATCATTAATTAATCAAAGGGTCGATCAAAGGGGTGTTTTGTTTTGGCCGCAAGGTACAACCGACCCCAAGGGGGTTCGGTTTGTTTTAGCCGACCACCACCAAGACCTTTTTGGTCTTGGTTGGTGCGTGTGGGTCCCACGGCAGCAAGGGGTACCCCGATTTGCTTCGGGGTACGGTGTTGTTTCATATCCGGTGCATGTTTTAGGCTTATATCCGGATCATGATTATGTTAGTTGTTTATGTTATAAACTTATGTTAAAAATTAAATTAATAAAAGATGAGATTAATTTAATATCATGACTTAGGTTAATAAATTATTAATAATCATGAAATTATTTTTAACCTAAGTATTTATATTATTAAGACTTATAATTAATTAATTATTTTAAAGACCATGGATATAATTAATTAATTAAACATGACTTAGGTTATATTATTAATATTGAATAATACATATTTTAACCTAAGTATTTAATATATTTAATTAAAAACATGTCATACTTTAATTAAATATTATAACCTATAGTTTAATTAAATTACATGAGATAATTATTAAACTATATAATATATCATATGACTTAGGAAATAATCATGAAAATACTTAGGCTTATTTACTTAGCTTATTTAACAAGCTTATTTCTAATTATAGAAACTTTCTATTTTTAGAAACTTAATTAAATAAGGCAGCCATTTTATTTATGGAAACCAGCTATTTTTAGAAACTTATTTATTTAAGGCAGCTAATCTATTTATGGAAACTTATTTAATTAAGGCAGCTAATTTATTTATGGAAACTTTCTATTTTTAGAAACTTATCTATATTAAGCAGTAAATCTATTTTTGGAAACTTTCTATTTTTGGAAACTTTCTATTTTTGGAAACTTTCTATTTTTGGAAACTTTCTAATTTAGGAAACCTGCTATTTTTGGAAAGTTACTTATTATTACACAGTAAGTATAATAACACATAAAATACCTGAAATACTTAATCAGATTGAACAGAATATAAGATTTAACACAGTTTAAGGCTTTAAACAGTGTAAAATAGTAAGAACACTTAAAATAAGCTAAGACGAGATATAAAACCAGCTATGTATGTAGTAAGCAGATACTTATTTCATGTACGTATTTATGTAGCACTAGTGTTTCGGAAGTAGGATTCTCGCAGTTCATCGTTCTCGTTCACTGGACATAAGGTACGGATTCTCGTCCTTTCAGTATGGACATTATTTCCTTATTAGGATTTCCCCGTATGCAGCCAACTGTTTTCCCGTAGTATAAGTATGAGTTTGATTGCTTATGTTTTAAATATGATTACCTATAGCCATATACATGCATGACCAGTTTCACCTAGTTATGGAGGTACCATAACCATAACATTAGAGGCACTGATGTTATGACTTCACCACGGCGGAGTGATTGCTCGTGGCGCCCCTTCAGCTTTTGGCCATTTATATTATATTTATCATGTGGGGCGTATGGGTGCATCCTAGTTACACGTTTTTATTCAGGATTACATGGTGAATGTGGTGTGTGCCTTGCATCCTTCACAAGGAGCTGATCCCTCCTACCCATATAACCAGTATATTAAATTAGAGGCAGCCCCTCTAATTTGCATGATGAGGTCACCCCTCCAAATATTCATGCACGGTGGATTTTCATGACCTATATTGGCTAAATGGTAAATATGACAAACAGTTTTTATAAGATAAACATAAGACTTTCAAACTATAAAACCAGTTTTATTAAGACTTAACCAGGTTACTCGGGACTTAGTTTCTTCCGCTGTCATTATGTTATATGTTTATCCTATTCATACTTTATTGTACATCCGTGCACTGAGCGTATGCTCAGCCGGTTTCCTTTTCTATGTTCACAAAATGGCAGGTACTCAGGGACGCTCGTAGACACTAAGAGTACGTGCATATGGACTGGAAGCTGTTAGCCTTCTTTACATTATGCATTTCTTTTCTTTATGATACTTATGCTTTGGACATTGTTTCGTCCTTATTCCTTACTATACTATGTTTGTGTGTGATGAGCTTTACTTTTGGACTACCGATGTTTGATTCCGGTATTTTCCTTTATATGGTCAAGTAATGTTTAGACATTTTACCTTGTATGCTTTGATGACACGCCATAATTACTGTGATATTTCCATTTCCAAAATGGGGTGTTACAGTGTGTGTGTGTGTGTGTGTATGTGTGTGTGATCTGCTGGTGGTTGTTATGATAAGGAGTGTGTGTGGTTGTCCTTTTATGGTAAAAAAGTGAGGGAAATGGTTAACATTTTCCCGCCAGTGTTTTCCCTCCAATTTTTTCCCGCCAATAATGTTGAACCTTATCTAATACATTGAACCTCTAATGATGAACCCTATCTAATACATTGAACCTCTAATGATGAACCCTATCAAACACATTGAACCTCTAATGATAAACCCTATCTAATACATTGAACCTCTAATGTTGAAACCTATCTAATACGTTAAACCTCTAATGTTGAACCTTATCTAATACGTTGAACCTCTAATGTTGAACCCTATCAAATACATTGAACCTCTAATGTTGAAACCTATCTAATACATTGAACCTCTAATGTTGAACCCTATCTAATACATTGAACCTCTAATGTTGAACCCTATCTAATACATTGAACCTCTAATGATGAACCCTATATAATACATTGAACCTCTAATGATGAACCCTATCTAATACATTGAACCTCTAATGATGAACCCTATCTAATACATTGAACCTCTAATGATGAACCCTATCTAATACATTGAACCTCTAATGTTGAAACCTATCTAAT
This sequence comes from Glebionis coronaria, assembly GCA_025667525.1. Lineage (NCBI taxonomy): Eukaryota > Viridiplantae > Streptophyta > Magnoliopsida > Asterales > Asteraceae > Glebionis > Glebionis coronaria. The sequence goes on along the minus strand of CM046879.1, from coordinate 482,509,795 downwards.
ACATTGAACCTCTAATGATGAACCCTATCTAATACATTGAACCTCTAATGTTAAACCCTATCTAATACATTGAACCTCTGATGATGAACCCTATCTAATACATTGAACCTCTAATGATGAACCCTATCTAATACATTGAACCTCTAATGTTGAAACCTATCTAATACGTTGAACCTCTAATGTTGAACCATATCTATTACATTGAACCTCTAATGATGAACCCTATCTAATACGTTGAACCTCTAATGATGAACCCTATCTAATACATTGAACCTCTAATGATGAACTCTATCTAATACATTGAACCTCTAATGTTGAACCCCATCTAATACATTTAACCTCTAATGTTGAACCCTATCTAATACATTGAACCTCTAATGATGAACCCTATCTAATACACTGAACCTCTAATGATAAACCCTATCTAATACATTGAACCTCTAATGTTGAAACTTATCTAATACATTGAACCTCTAATGTTGAAACCTATCTAATACATTGAACCTCTAATGATGAACCCTATTTAATACATTGAACCTCTAATGATGAACCCTATCTAATACGTTGAACCTCTAATGATGAACCCCTATCTAATACATTGAACCTCTAATGTTGAAACCTATCTAATACATTGAACCTCTAATGATGAACCCTATCTAATACATTGAACCTCTAATGATGAACCCTATCTAATACGTTGAACCTCTAATGATGAACCCTATCTAATACATTGAACCTCTAATATTGAATCCTATCTAATACATTGAACCTCTAATGATGAACCCTATCTAAAACTAAAATATACAATTATATAAAATTATTATTATTAATCATTTAAAAGTAAATTACATAAATGGTATATAAAAATACAATTATACAAAACTTATTATTATTAATTATC